>CP135537.1:6604644-6688462 GCA_032402905.1 Khaya senegalensis | reverse complement strand
ACTCTCTCTTTCTTCCTGCATGCATCATACCACAATGTCAATCAATACTATCACCAATTATCAGCAAAACAATAATCAACCATTCTTTAACAGAAAGAAGTAGTCAGACCTTGTAATTCTTTTCCATACTATCTCTCTCGCTAACAGTTGTATCCAACAAATCACGCAGACGTTCCAGCTCCCCCACCAACAAATGATCATCTCCAGTCCCATTCTCCGCTCCAACAACGTGATTCTCTTTCGTATTGGCATCTTGTTTTTCCTCAGAATTTGAGGTCTCAGTTTCACTGCTAGCAATAGACTCTCTATTATCAGCATTTCTAGCATCATCTAAATCGTCGGGTGCATCAACAAACAAATCATCTTTACTTTCTGCATTATTCATACCAACCATAACTTCCACTTCCTACATTCATTCACACAATCAACACATCCAAACGACATCAACTTTTAATTTAAAAAAAAAAAAATCAAATTAGCTGATGTTATCAACAAGAACAAGGATTAATTCGATTCTCACCTGAGTAACTGACGATTCGGAATAATCTGGACCGTTTGATTCATATCTCTCTGACATTTCAATGGATCATAATCTAATAGCTCCCTCTTCAACAAAATCAGATCTGACAAATCAATTAACGTGAACAACAGAAACCCTAAAAATTTGGGGATTTTAGGGATTGAGCTGTCAGCTGAGTGCAATCTATGGTAACTGCGCGAAGCAGAGTAATATTTCCGCCAATTTTTCTAGTTTTACTTCCGGGCATTACAATGTTTTCATTGGGTTGTGTGACAGTGACACCGCTCAGCCAATGAAATCGTTACACCACTACAGTCATTAGCGAAGGGCAACGGTGAAAAAGGGCCAGGGCCGCGTTACCGAATATTAAGCGGTGATAAAACGCTGCCGTTTCTTTAATCTTATTAAATGAAGTAAGCAACGCTACCCTGGTGGATTTTTGGTATAAACTGTTGATTGCCTATAAAAGTAGCACATCCTATGAGGCCGCGGTTGAGCTCTGGTGGTTGTTTTACCAGTGCTAAGAGTTTTACAGTGTTGCTGCCTGTTGATGACAGTTGCTTTTTCTTAACACTAATTAATTTTGAAAGGAAGAACAGTTCAAGATAACTAGAAATAAAATCAATTATCAATTTTTAAAACTTACTTTTAGTTGGGTGATGTAACTTATAATCAAAAGATTATACCAAGGTGTAAGTAAGAGAATTCATAATTAAGGGCAAATCTCCAAATGTTATTGCATACTCCATGAGGTTCATGTAAAAGTCAAATTGGAGAAATGGTTCATGGCCAAGCAAATACAGAACAACAAGGGTCCTATGCTTTCCTACAATAAAGGAGCTTCACTCAAGACAATTCCTCCCTCTCTTAATCCTCTTCTTATCATTCCAGCTTTCCCATGCTCATAACGGGACTCACCAACCTTCTCCACCTTCTGATAACGTCCCAATGTCCATGCACATGCAAGCAGCAGTTCCCCCAATGACAGCAACAAACCTCCTCCTTTCACATCCAACTCCAAACAATGGCAACAAACCGTCCCCTACAATGCCAACTAACAGCAATCAATCACCCTTTCAAACGCCAAGTAACAGCAATCAACCACCCCCTCCAACTCCGAATGACAGCAATCCGTCAACCCAGAGGAAATTGAGTAATGGCAAGCAATCACCAAGGAATTTGCCTTCGGAGATTCATTTACGGACACCGGTAATGCTCACCTATTGGTGGCCTTAAATCCTTCGTTGGTTCATTAATCTCACATTTGCATGGCGGAATCTCCATGCCACCTGCACACAGGCAATGTAATGGGTTGTTGATTTCCACTGTTTGCCTCTCTCTATGCCTTACTTGCCACCCTTTAAAAAATTTCCTCAAACTTCTCTAGGGGTTTAAAATTTGCTGTAGCTGGATCAACAGCTCTTACTAGTGAGTACTAAACAAAATTTTGGTCAGGCCCGGATGTGGTTCCATTGAACTTCCAGGTCCAAGTAGATTGGTCCCACAAGTTTATGGCAGATATTGGCTGCAGAGGAAAGAGTCAGAGTGAATGCAAGGCCGAGATCGAGAGTGCACTCTTCTGAATTGGTGAAATGGGCGGAAATGACTATGCTCGTACCTTTTGATCTCCTGTTTCCAAGCAGTGGCTCACAAATCTAGCTCTTGATCAGTTTCCAGACTTCTGGAGTATTCATATATATTTGATTTATAGAAAGAAAGAAACAGAGAAAAACATTATGTTCTCAATTGTTTAATATTGCTGACTGCAAACCGTTATGAATGGCAGGCATTGTTGGATTCGGGTGCAAAGTATATTGTGATTCAAGGGCTACCTCCGATAGGATGCTGTCCAATACAGATGTACATAGCTAAAGAAACTAATCAGGACCAAATGAGATGCGCATCAACTGGAAATGCTTTGATATAGGCTCACAATGGGCTCCTCCAGAAGATGATATCCGACTTGCAGCAAAAATACCCTGGTTGTACCATTGCATATGCTGATCACGGGAATGCATACAAAACAATACTGGATAATCACCAGAAGTATCGATTTGCAGAGCCCTTCAAGGCATGTTACGGTGGGCATGTAGGTGTGTCGTTTCTGTCATAGAATAGTAGGTCATTTCTGCGCTCTGAATGGCTGCATTCATGAAGCGAGATGTTAATAAGTTCTGTTTCAGAGCTTTCTGACTTGTAGACAATAACAAGTCATTAATGTCTTGAACTGAGCATCATATGTATAAACACGGGAAGGACAAACATAAAATATCGAACAAATGTTTGTCTGCTTCGCGTAATCCAATGAAGTCAGGCTTAAGCACTTCGTTTTCTCCTGATTCCTGAAACTGATTTTCTGCATGATAACTCCCTGTCTCAACTAGCATTTGTTTCTAGACTATAATTGTCCAAAATGCAACAGTTAAGTAATTAACAACAGATAAAAGATGAGGAGGAGAGGCTCACAAAACCTTCATATGAGAACTGTTCCATTAAAATCAGGGTAAATTGTCTTCCAACATTTGCTGGCAGTTTGAAGAATAACATTTACCCCGCTGTTGCAGGCTGGAAAAAGGCTCCATTATTCCCTTCACAGGGAAATGATTGAGAAAGCAACAGGCTCTGGACATCATACTATTTTGATAGCTTGAAAAACAGAGATCCAGGGACCATCAGCAAACTCATAGAAGACGTATGGTTCTCAAATAGGCAATTTAAGTTCTGTAAATACCATTATTTTAATCATAGCAGGAGCAGTGGCAGAATATCATGTTGCCCAAACAAACAGCATTCAACACTCAATACATCAAACTTCAACACACTCCCTATGCTGTCTCATCATTGTTATTCAGCCATTCAGAATTGAAGATATTTACTGAAAAATCATTATAATTCAAAGAACTTCATGCACCTTCAAAATGATTGTAGAGGAAAATGTACAAGCTGCTTTCTGATATCAGAATTTTGATATTAATAATGGGGATTTCACACCCCCGATGCTGATAATGTTCAGACAAATAGAACATGGGTTTGGTTATTTTGTTTAAGAACAAGCAAATTTTCCTTGCTGGACTCAATCTACATTTGAAGGTCCGCCAATCTATCTGTACATCAATTTCTTCACCCATTCCTAATCAGATTAGGTGTTCGTAATACACTAGGAAAAGGGCATCTGGGTAATCTTTTGGCAGGCTGTTGATATAGAGATAGAAATGCGACAAGTCCTCCTTGGAAACTGTTTCAAGATCAATCACATCATCATTGCAAGTAAGCACCCATAAGTCTTCTGAGTTAACTCTCTTTAAGCTACCACGACAAAAAGGGCAAGATTCTGACTTCGTGTTCCTGTAAGTATGAAGGAATTTAAATTAGTGAAATGAAGAACAATTCTTTTTGATATTAAGTTTTCTGGGCAGAAGCATGAGACAATAGTGTCCACAAGAGGTTTATACTAACCAATTGCGGTAGCATTTGATGCACATTGCATGACAGCAATTAGGCAATACGATTTTGGTACATGGCTCCAAGCAAATCCCACATTCGTCTTCTCTCTCCAAATCTATGCTGCCAACTGGGATATCTCCTTCTACTCTCCTTCTACCAAAACAAGCTATATCAGGATGCCCTTTCTTAGCATCATCTATTTCCCCAAAACTACTATGTAGCCGCTGAAGAGAGGGTAATATAATGCCTGACATTTGGTTTTCATGAACAGTCAAAATACATTCATAAACAGTCAAAATACATTCATAAACAAGAACCAACAGGAACTCACTGATCAAGATAAATTCACTATTAACAATTAGAGTCAATTACATACCATAGAATTCCCTAATTGTTGCTTTCCTTCCACGTGTAGATAGATTTGGTCGATTGTCTGCATACACCTGTACGAAACAAGAGAGCAATTCATGAAAAATTGCACCAATTGTTCAAGCAACAAGCATGAACTAATAGACCACCATGCTAGAAAAGAGCAACCTACCTTATATACAAGTACGTGGAAGAGGTTTAGATATCTGGGGAGTACACACATGCAGGAAGAATTCACCCATTGTAGCAAAAACCAAAAAAGGGGAGCCCAGTGATTGTAAACCAATTTCATTTGAAGACGTGCACCACCCTTAGCTCTTGGAATTGCAGCAGCCCTACAATCTCAGGTTTCCAATTAGAGAATAATTACAGCTGAACCACTGATATCAAGTAAACCTTTATAAAATGAAATCATCCGAACATGATAATTACAAAATAATCAAAGAAAAAAGAAACCCAGCTTTACTGCCCTGAAAACAATTAGCTTCTAAAATTGGCATAAAATCTTTTCATTCAACTGCAAAACTCACTTTTGCTCAACTAACAAAGAAATCACACTTTTAACACAAATTTCACCAGTTGTGCACAAGCATACACACTCAAACATACAAAGAGGGAAGGAAAGTCCAATTGACCCATAAAGCTGCTAGAGCATATAAACATATGCAAAAAGTCCCACTTGGCCTTATGTTCCCATAATTCTAGAAGCTCATTAATTGCATACAAAAATCAAAATCCAACATATATAGTAACCAGGTACTAAACTTTTTTTCCCTCAATTAGTATGAAGTCGATCATGATAGTGATCAATGAACAAATGAAAACATACAAAGACAAAAACACCCAATTTTAGCAAAAAGACAAGTGCTTCAAAATCAGACTTACAAAAATCAAAGACCCAGAAAAAGAAAAACTTACAAAGTATTCGCATGCTGTATATCGGCTTCCAAGACTTTGAGTGAGTCCTGATACGAAGACTTGGCCAACTGATAATACACCATCTCCATATCTCTCCCTCTCTCGAACAAACAAACGGAGATACAGAGAAAGCAGCAAACTTTATAGGGTTGATGATGAATACAACTGGGTTTTGTCTGGTTTTGGGTTCTGATTTCTGAGAACCAAATCCACCAAACACATAACAGAAAGTTAAAGAGAGCTAAAAAAGGATTTTTGTTTTCTCCTCCCTTCCTTTAAATTCCTCTAACTTTTATCCTTCGTTTTTATGGATGAATTTAGAGGGCGGCTATGATAAAGGCTGCTTTTTCCTCTCTTGCTTAGCTTTTATGGCCAGAGAAAGAATACAGAAAACGTACAAGAAATCCGTTTCTTTCTAAACTCTCTGCGTGTCTGTTCTTGGCAAGAGGATAACTTCTTTTAATTCTTTGATCGGGACAATAACATCCAGCCCCCTGATTTATTCAAAATTTCTCAAATAAAGACAATTTTATGGAATGACTGCAGTATTTTTGTTATTAAGTCCTAGTTTATAAGAATAATTTAGTCATTTCAACAGACACTCGGGATCTATTTTATTAAATAGATACAATAGTCTTTAGTTGAGAAACTTTAAAACCTTAGGGACTCGGATGTTATTAACCCAATTTTTGATCTTATCTTAATCTTTTGCTTTTGCAACAGGGTTCCTTTTTCAAATTAGGCTAGATTCTTTCTTTACACACCTTCTCTTATGATAAATGTGGATGGCTTCAATATTCTATATGATATGATTACTGGTTCTATCGTATTCTTGAAAATATTTTATACTGGGTTTTGATTCCCAGTGTGGATGACTATTGGGCAATCTTCCCAACTTTGCCTGATCAATGGTTGATCTTGAGGTTGCATTTGCTTGTTCAACACTTTTAGGTAGACTAGTTCATACTTGGTTTTAATTGTTTTTTTAATTGCCTCATTAATAGTATGTTGTGTTGACAGTTAGGGTTTTGAAACAAAGAAATCCCTGAAATTTTGGTCAAATCATAATTTGATTTGTATTATATGATTGAATTAATCCCTTGTGCAAATTATATAATTAATATATTTATTGCTTGGTAATCCAACTTAATCTTCTATTTTATCAAAAGGTCAAGCTTTAGGAATTGATTAACATAAACCTTAATAAATGGTTTGTTCATAAACAGAATATGTCAAACAACAGCATGATTACATGCGTATTCTACTTTCAACATTTCTTACATAAGCAGTTTGAAAATGAACAGATTCCATGGCATGAAGAGGAAACTTTTGCTGTTCCTAATTATGGGCAAATTTGGTAGGTAGAAGCAGAGTATTCATGGTTATGATAATGATATACAGAGTATTAGTAGTTGCTGGGGTTGCTGAAAGATTATCTGGCAGATGGGGCAAGATTGGATAAATCAGGGGTCTCAATTTCAAGAAAACTTGTCAGCAAAGTCTTCCGTGAGGATTGTGCCTTGGAACTACCGGAAGATAATTTTTGGTCACTGCCCGTTTCTATCTTGATGGCATCCTGTATTGCCAAAACTATTTCCTGCATCTTTGGCCTGGAAAATCCTCTCTGCTCAACACATTGTACGGCTACTTCAGCAATTCTCCATATTGACTCGATTTTAACATTTCCTATTAGAACAGGATCTACAATGCTTATCACATCTCCTTTTTTAATCAATGATCTTGCCTGCAAGTAACAATTTTTTAGTGTTATTGAGTTGTCCCGTCCAGGAGTAAGGAAAGATGCTGAAGAATTTAACTCTAATAGAAAATGAGACTGACAAAGAGGCATACCCAATGAACAATGTTCAATTCAGCGCCGAAATCTTCCACTGAAACAGGTTTTCTTCCGGAGATCAGCTCCATGAGAACAACCCCGAAACTGTAAACATCACTCTTTTCGGTCAATTGCTGATTTCCATAATACCTGTTAAAATAACTAGTTAAGTACATTGAAAGGAGGGACATGAACAATTATACAGAAATGTCAAGGTAAGTTTGGTGTACTCAGGGTCTAGGTAGCCAACTGTTCCTCGTGCTACACTTGATATATGTGTTAAATCTTCTTCAGCTTGTCGAGAAAGTCCAAAATCTGATACTTTTGCTCTCATATTAATGTCTAAGAGAATGTTGCTTGTTTTTACATCTCGGTGAATGATAGCAGGATTACAGCCAGAGTGCAAGTACTCAAGTCCTACAAGAAAACTAAATTCGTGTTTATAATTGAAAATTGAGTTATGCATGATTACCAGGTACTAAGAAGTTAGATAGTAAACCTTTAGCTGCATCTTGAGCAATTTGTAGACGAGTGAGCCAGTCTAAAGGCTTCTGGTTGACAGAACCTGTCAGAAAATTATGTCAGGAGTTCAGATTTTGTGGTTTCAATCAGGGATCAAGAAAACTAGAAGACGGAAAATGATCAAAAGATAGAGGAACACAAGAATAGACCATGTATCCGGTCCCGCAAGGTTCCATTGTGCATG
Source organism: Khaya senegalensis (assembly GCA_032402905.1). Lineage (NCBI taxonomy): Eukaryota > Viridiplantae > Streptophyta > Magnoliopsida > Sapindales > Meliaceae > Khaya > Khaya senegalensis. The sequence continues at coordinate 6,680,671 of CP135537.1, read as the reverse complement.
TACTCATAAACAAGAATGCGCTGATGTTCTTCCTCACAGTATCCAATTAAAGGAACCAAATTCCTGTGATGAATTCTTGACAACAGGGCAACCTGCAAATACATTCTCATGGTCAGTTATATATAAGATATTGCTTCGGTAAATGAACTCTGCTTTCTTCGTTGGACACCAATAAAAACTTACTCCATCAGTTTGTCTTAGTAGTTGAGAACAAGAAATATCAATTATTACTCCTCAAAGATCATGGCTTCATAAGAAAACTGGAATAATGCAAAATGAATAATTGGTATGTATCTGTAAAGCCAAATTTGACAGTACCTCAGTCACAAACTGCTGTGTTCTATGAGTGGATGAATCAGCCATTATCTTGACTGCTACCTCTTTTCCATCTTTCATTTGGCCATAGTAAACAGATCCAAAACTTCCTTGGCCAATCTTCTTAGAGAAATTATTTGTAGCTTCTTCCAGCTGAGGAAGTGAAATATAGTATGCTACGCCTTCATCCATAAAATGCCCACCTCGTACAATCGAATAGGCAGTTGAAGGCTTTGTGCTCCTTTGCAAGGAATCACCTGATGAACACACAAAATATTACTACAATGAAAAACTTCATCCAATGTACCATGAAAAGAGAAACCGAGATCTACACACCTTTTTCAACACTTTTCTGGTTTGACATTTTTCTCCGAAGATTATGCAGTAATAATGAACTTCCCAATAGCAGAACTAACAGAATTGCTATTGAAATTCCAAGTATTAACCTAAAATGCAGTTTTTGCCGTGGCCCTTTATGTAGTTGAGGATTATGCTCATACCTACCAGAGAAAATAAGTAGCCGTATGTAAATTCCTCTGGTCCAGAATATTGTGAATCAGTTTATTTCTTTATGCCATTACTGTTATTAAATTATGACAGAATGAGCATTTGCAGACAGTCAAAGCATTGATACGAGGATGCTGAATTATCTGCAGTTAACTTGGTTCTCTTAATGCTTGTATTATATGTGAAACTTTTATCTACTTGTCTATTGGAAACTTATGTGAGTTTTCTCTACATTTAGTTGCAGTGTTTATTCGCATATAATAAGGATTTATTTCAAGCTTTGCACATACTTCTGGTCTTTGTAAAATGTTGACTTTATGTAACCATTAATCAAGGCATACTTATGGCCAAATAGAACTAAAAGCATACTTACTTGAAAACAATTTTTGCAGTTAGCAGTGCTTGAGGTATTTTCCCACTAAAAGAGTTGTTCTGAATGTACCTGCCACATGCAAATCTTGCAATTACATCCAAATTTGCCCAAAGGATAATATATTAACCGCAAATATTGGGATGAATACATCAGCTTATGTTTGATAAAATTTTCAATGAAATAAACACTGTACTACAGTGGTTATCCAATGATTTAAAAAGAAAATTCACATTATCACTTACAATTCATGTAGACTCGGCAAAGTACCCAGATATGAAGGTAATGAACCCGTTAATTTGTTGTTCTCCAGATGCCTGCATGAGCATAAAAGAAATTAGTTGTTGTACCAGTCAGATTTTCTTTCTAGAGGCCAACAAGATCAGAAAGCAAGTACCACTGTGTATATAAGTGAACCGCAAAGAATGAAATCACAAAGAGCTTACACAATTTTCAAATTGACAAGACTACTCATATCGGGGAGAGTCCCCATGAGGGAGTTACCATCCAACCACCTAAGTCAATGTAAAACCATTAGATGCAATTACAATAAGGATGTACTTGGGAGCAATTACTCTTGTGTACAACTTAGTAGCACTTACAGCTCTGTCAATGCGTCCATATTCTTAAGCTCAGGTGGGATTTCACCCTTTATATTCTTTCCTGACAGGGCACTGTTCAGTAGGTCAGTATAATCCATCTCTCGTTATAGCTCATACAGAAAATTAGAATTATTAAACTTCAAAACAAAGGAACTTCTACATTATTCATTCTTTACTATTTATCATGAGAAGATATGCTTGTTTCTATTCCCCTACACTTTCAGATATGAGCTTCTACATTCTACATTCACTCTTTCAACAATAGGCTGCTTGTGCAGTTATACTTCTCTGATAGTTATTGTTGAGTCATCAGAGATTGTTTTGAATTAATTTCTAATGAAGGAGTTTTGCCAGTTTAAATATCTATCTGATACTTGGATCAACAGAATGGTCCAAGTACGAACTGAAATTTTTGTACAAGAAGTGTAATGACGTTACATTTTTGTAATTCTTGGTGGAGTGGTTGAGCTACATGTCACCCATTCCCAGTGAGCTGGGACACAAGGATCACCTCTGTCATTGGTCCACTCACTTTCATCAGACATTGACCGAAAGGCATCAAGTGCAGTCACTACCAATTGAAAACATAACAAGCAATTACTCATCAGCTCACAATTTTTCATGCACATTCATAATTTGTCACATTTGCACTCAAGATGATCAAATTGCAATTTCTTTTAACCACTATCCAGATATAAGCAGATGCAAAATTCGAGCAATTGTGCTATGCCAATATCTCATACTTACCATCAAGACCGTCAGTTTTTGCAGTAATCTTTAGGTATTTACTTATCTCTATTGCATTTAAGAGCGGTCCTAGAGTAGAATCTCTTGTCCTGCGGAAGGAGAATGACAGGACAAACTCGAGAGTCACATTCATATAGCTGGGTTCATAAAGAGTGTAACTCCCATTGGCATTCTCGGCAATATTTACCACTGCATTGCTGTAGTCAGACATGAAAGGTTCCTCCAATTTGAATTTCCGAGTCTCGTTTGGACTCAAATCTTGAATTTCAGCAAAGAATGCATAAGCTCGAGCATTGGCAGGAAAATCTTCCAGGTTTAGTCTATAGCTTAGTAATCCTTCTGTGCCAACAACTGCAGTTTGCATAACTTTGACTGGTGGGTATTCTCTTGTCCTTGTGTCTATATTCTTTGTTGTATTGATCCTCATTGTGCCAGGGGCCACCCCAACAAGAAAATTTGGCCTTTTAGAAAGATCTGATTCCCAGATTCTGTCATAGGGATCATCTGGGTACCTGAGACAACAAATTTGTCAATATGTTATCCTCATTGTAATAATGCAGCACCACCTAGCTTCCATGCACAATTGCTTTTTTGCTTGTATGAGCTAATGGAACCTAACACTTGCAAGAGGATCATGGATTGATTAAATCCATTTTAACTTCTGATTTGGAGGAGGAATTTACCTTATGGCATCCTTGGTTGGAGCACCAAAATTGACTCTAGCTGCTACTTTTAAGAAGAAATTATCCTCGTAATCCGTTGCATACATAGAAAGATTCAAGGGCCGCAACTCAAGAGTGGATATGAATGGAGAACCTGTTATTCCACAGCAAATGCATACATCGATAGAATCTGAGGGTGCTCTGATGATCATTTCCTCCACATATACTCTTGAAGCATCCAACACTGTCACAGTAGTCCACAAGGTTGCATCCAAGAAGAGCTGAAATTTGGGGTACGAGGCTTCACTTCCCGAACTGCCATATTGAAATGTTGCACGAACAAGATATCGTCTTCTCTCTTTCGTGCTTAGAGTATAACAGTATTTCTTGTTGTCTACGGGAAAATCTCTGCGCGTTCGATACTGCATCCAGTTTCCACTTGGGTTTTCTACTTTCACTGATTTCCCATGTTTCATGATACCAATATCTGATATCCATGCTAATTCAGTACCTGGGTCACTGTAGTTGCTCGTGCTACCACAATCTATACTTACAAACTCTGCATGTTGAATTCATTACAATATAACTTCTAAACAACAAGTTTTATTCTGTTGAACGAAGCATGAAAATTGAATACATATTCTGTAAAACAACTTCAGGAAGAACATACCTGAAACTTGGCACACAACAGATGATACAAAGAGAAGATATATGAGGAGGAATTGATGAGAAAATAAAACCATTGAAGAGGAGGAAGACAAAACAAAGCAGTCCTTTTGATGTTTTCCGGGTTGAGAATTTCAGTGAGTGTTAAAAAGAAACAAAAGAAAAAAAGAAGAAATGAGAATGATAAGTTGAGCATCTAACTCTCTACTTTCCCAACACTTACTTTAACTTTTTTAATTGATAGAGTTTGGGTTTGGCAATGTTCATTCATGTTTGTTTTTGCTTTTGATTTTGGAAATCTTCCTTTATTCCAAGAAATAAAGATTTCAAGTCCTTTTTTGCCTTTGAAATGAGTGTATCTGTTGTGTAATGCCACAATCTCAAGCCATAAAGTTGAACGAGAATATCAACTTTGAAACCATTTTTCTGCTTTTACTGTCAGAAAACCAATCAGACATCACACTTGTTCCTGCTGTAATGAGTACGACATTCGGTAAACAAACCCCACTGTATCTGTACTTATTATGGCGATAATAACATCCATGTCCCCAAGCTTTCATATTTATAATTAGTAGGTAAGAGAAGAGCTGGCCATGCAAAGAGCATAATCCTAAGCAAAATCTTAATAAAGAAAACAATTAAGGAACACCAGTAGTAGTAATAAATAATGATGTGCTTTAGCTTTAATTCTGCTTTTGCTTTTTTCTTTTTTTTTTCAACTTTTAGACCCACTTGTGTCTGTAACTTTTATAAACTTTTGACAAAGTATGAAGATGATTGATGCTATCTTTGTGGCTGGACAACATTCAATTTATGGTCCCCTTCCCTCTCTGTACCAATCTATGCTTACTTTAACCTTATGTAAACATAATTATGGAATCAGAAACTCTAATTTTTTATATTATTTATATATTATTAAATAATTTTTATGTATATTATTAAAATTATATTTTACTTATGTATTAATTATGACAACTAATGTATTAATTATAAATTTAATTTTAATTATTAAAATATATTAATTTAATAATTAAAAATTCTCAAATAGTATGAATTACCAAAGGGGCAATCTGAATGGGGCCCACAGGTCAATGATTGGTAGATTCATAGCCGAAAATCAGCATCACTTGGACATGCAATCTAATTAGATCCTTGTATTTGACCCCACTATCAATCCAGTGGGCCCTGGACTCCGGTAATGGGCCGAGTCTCATTTATGAGTCTGTTGAAACCCAAACCAATTGACCAATTCAATGGGCAGACACGCAGGTAGGCTGGCTGGTTTTAATTATGGGCCTACAAGCCAAGAATATAATACACACACTCACCCACCCATCACATTCTACCAAAATGTTTTTGGTTTAATATAAAGGGGTATTTATTATTTGATCTTGTGAAATAAATTATTGTATTATAAATATTAAAGCTTTGACATTTTCAAATCTTTAAGGTTGACTCTTCTTCTGGTGGTCCATGAGGCACTGGCCCATAAGGTGGAGTTGATGGGCCTCTGTACTGTAATGGGAGTAGGTTAGAGGTTGAAAATTGCCATTTCAACAGTTAAAAAGGTATTGGGTGACCAGAAACAAAGAAGGAAAATCTGACTTGGGTATTTTCTCCCAAGTAGAAAGTTGAAAGATGATTATCATTATCACTTGTGACTAAAGAAGAAGTAGCAAAGTCTGACTTTAGAGAGAAATGGTGATAATATTAATAATAATGGTGGCATCACAAATTCACAAATGGCTGTTGAGAAATAATGAGGGCAAAGGGGGGTTGGGGTGGGAATGAGATGAAAGAGAGACAAGGTATCCCTTTCTTTTCTTCAAGTGTGTGTGAAAGGTTTAAACACCAAGCAAACTGTTTTCTCTAACTCTCTTCATCGTCATCTTATCTGTCTCCTTTTTTAAAAGTCTCCCATCTCATTTCTTCTTATCTTCTCTTTCAAATTCCTTAGTCCTCTCAACACTGGGAAAAGAAAAAAAAAAAAAAAAAAAGACAAGCTTTTGTTTCTCATTCTCTCTCCCTTTTTGTTTTTTTTTTTGGATTTTTCTTACAGGACACCTCAAAGGAGAGACCAAATGTTGGTAAAACAACCCAACAAATCATCTTATAGAGAATCTCTCAAAGCTCTTGAAGCTGATATACAGCATGCCAATAGCCTGTAAATTCTCTTCCTTTTTGTAATTGTGTATTACATACATCATTCATCATATTTGGTATGTGAATGTGAATAAGCATGGCACAAATTGTTTAGAAACCAGATGTTTTTCATTTACATTGTCCTCATTCCTGAAATTTTAAAGATTGGAGAACTGCTTCTTGCTCCTTCCTTTTTATGGATAATTGTTGTACTAATCGAATTGGGTGGTGGTTAGATGGAATTTGTCATCGAGAAAGGTAACGTTTGAGGATCAGTTTGTTATGGGTTTGTGTGAAGGATGCTTTTTTAAAGTGCCTTTCATTGGGAAACGACATAATTACAATTGGGTTACTGCCTTAAGTCCCCCTCTTGATTTGCAATTTTTGTCATGCAATTGGCTCAGTCTCAAAGTCGTTACATTTTATATTTTGGGTGTTTGTTGAGATATAGTTAATTATTTTTTCCCTTATAGTAACTGTAAAACAAGAAGTGTGAATTTTTCAAATTTTTGGTTGGAATTTTGCAGGGCTGCGGCTCTGCCGAGAGATTATGGTGGGGATTATATTCAGATGAGATTATCTTACAGCCCTTTTGCCCCCTTAGTTCTGTTTTTAATTGAATGGATGGATTATAGTTGTACAGATACCCTCCCCAGATGTTTAGGCCTTCTCCATGTTCTTGTTTATAAGGTGACCTAATATAACTTCAGCTCATTCTCTTTTGATTTACGGTTTTCCATACATATCAGGAAAGCAAGTTTGATAGTGTCTTTTTTGTTATTGAAATGAAACACTTCATAAATGTCCAGGTATATGTTGATGGAATGCCTGCATTATCTTCAAAAGAAAGGAAAGCTACTCTAAGGGAATTTTATGGTCTTTTCTGCTCCTTGGCTTCTTGTTCATAGAGTTCTAATTTCTTTCCCCACCAAGTAAACTTATATTTGAACGATTAAATTATTCTTGCAGCTGTTATCTACCCTTCACTAAGGCAACTTGAAGGTGAGTTTATTGAGTTGGAGGATGATAATAAGGGAAACCGATGCTCAGAAAGTTTAGGCAGAAATAGAGCTGAAGAAAGGAGGAAGCTACGTGATAAAGATATAGATAGAGATGATGAATGTGGAATTTGCATGGAAAATTGCACCAAGATGGTACTGCCTAACTGTGGGCATTCCTTGTGCGTTAACTGCTTCTATGACTGGTACCATCATTTAACATTTCTGCTATTCACTTTTTGATAGATTACTTGAAATTGTTTCTTTTTGAGAGATTCCCAACAGAAAATATTTCTTCTATAATGGTTTGATGTTGAATTACAGGTATGCGCGATCTCAGTCCTGCCCTTTTTGCCGTGGCAGCCTAAAGCAAGTAAGCTCTAAAGATTTATGGGTTCACATTAGTAACAGCGATATAATTGACATGGTTACTATCGCAAAAGAAAACCTGAGGCGTTTCTACCTTTATATAGAAAACCTGCCTCTCATAATACCTGAAACACATCCGTTTGTATATGATTACATGCTCTGACTAACAGATGAAGAATGAAGTAACTAACACTGCAACACTCCAGCTACCCATTCTATGTAGTTTATGTTATGGGTAAATTTGATATTGTCTACTGTGATTGGTTGAAGAGCTATTCCATTGTAGCTGTGTATAATCAACCAAGCAGGGGTCTAGTTTGTGAACAAACGTGGATTCATGAGTTAATGTGCCTGCCTGGTCCAAAGTAAAGATTATGTGAATATCCGCATGTACATGACAATAGTAGCAGATGTAAATATAAAAAAATAAGGTTTCAACTCAGCTTTTTGGAACCTGAGTGTTGGAATGAACATGCCAAGAAATTGAATGATAGTTGGTTTCTGCTTATTATCACAGGATGTATGACAAATAAGATGGATAAGACCTGTATCTTTGACAGATATGATGGATCAAACGTATTTTTCAAAATCATATTATTGGTTGAATGAAGACATTCTGTAATGCATTTTGTTAGACTGCTTATACTTGAACTGCAATTTCAGAGATGCAAGATGAGTAGTCATCAATAGGCAGTTGTATTGTTTACTTTGAAATGTTTCTGCATAGTTTAATGGTAACGTAGGAGGTAAACATTTCATTTTATCTTAACCGAACTCTTATTTTTACAGCCCCCAATAGAATAACTGTGATTCTTAAGCATCTATAACCACTCACAACAGAATAGAACTTCCTTTGATTAGGTGATCTCCATGATCTAATCTGATGCCTTGCAAGATTTTCTTGGTATACCTACCTAGCAATGGAGAATAGATACTTATTTATTTCCTAAACTGCAAGCTAAAGATTATTCTTATATGTTAATCTTTGTTGTTTTAACTTGGTTATCTTTATTTAGCTTGGCTGTCACCAAGAAACCTCTAAGGAGTGAATGAGGCCTAGATAAATGGCTCTCTTTTCCAGCTTTAAGCCTTTAACTATGGTCTGTGCTTCATGTAAAGCTGAGATCATTTGGTGATGAGCATGACCTATAAGATTCATATAGGTCGTGTCCCTGTGTAAAAATATGGAAAATGGTTGTGCAAATTTGGCAATTCTCCTTGTACAGATAGTTTTCTACAAAAATCTGTATCCATTTGAATTGGGCCATGAGGTTTCCACTATCAAAATAAGAAGTCATATCAGGCATGTTTCTTTTCATTTTAACAGAAACACAATAACAGAATATCAGTCCCCCTCCTATTTTTTAAAATCAGAATTCCAGTGCCCACCAGGGCAAAAAATCCTCTCCATGGAAAAGCCATTTGGCTGAAACCATATATACACACACACATACTTCTTTTGTATTTTAATCCAAATGCTCGGCAGGTGGGCTTATGTAACAAGATAATACATGGAGAATTAACAGCCTAGTGTGTAATTGCAAAGCAAAAATGAAACGGAATAAGGGGTTCTCAAGGTGTTTCATGCTAGAAGGTCCCCCTTAACAGGTGCCACAATGTAGGCTTTGACATATTCCCAGAACAAATTGCCCATGCCTCGTTGCATTATTCAGCATCTTCATGATGGTGCCAGTTTACAAAGAAGAAGTGAAAAATCAAAATCAAAGTCAAAAAAGTTAAGAAAAAGGAATAAACAGGTAAGAACAAACACCCACAATCTGCCTGAAGCATCATAGGAGAGGAGAGGAGAGAAGAGGAGAGGGAGAGCTATTATTCTATCCTTTAAATTAAATCAATGAAAAGAAGCAACCCACTTATGTGAAGTTGCATGGAGTTTATCCTCCCAACTAGTTTAATCACCAATCATGCTCCCTCTCTTCAGGTACATAATTCTCTTTCAGAAAAAGTATTTCTTAGTGGGCATTTCCTTTAGGTGCAATGAGGTTCTTTATTTATTTATTTTAAATCGAATGTCCTTCTCAGAAAGCATACCTTGAAGCCCTCATTGTTCAAAGTTGGGAACCTCCATAAGCAATGTCAACTCAAAAACTTCCCCCCAAAAAAGAAAAAGAAAAAGAAAAAGAAAAAGATAATTAGTGAAATGGAGTGAACTTAATCGTATTGATTAGTCTAATCTCACAGGAAAAATGGATTAAATCCACTAATGACATAGTTGAAGTGGAGGAAACATACTTGTTCCTGCTCATCACGAAACTAAAGTTTCTAGATCATTAGTACCATGGAATTCATTCTTTAAAAAGGAGTAGTTCTCCAAAAGAAAGATGCCATGCCATGCCAAATTATTGGCACCAACATGAAGCAAATGGCATTATCATAGCCTTAGCTTTCATTTCTTTACTTGGTTAATAGTTTATAAGCTGTTACTGTAAGTGCCTCTTTCGACGATGTACATTAACTTAAACCTCATTCGAGATTAATACTTATTGATTGCCATCATTTTCACATCTAAAACCACTAAAAATGATTAATTATACAATCATAAGCATCATTCTTCAAATAATCATCTAGTGGATTCATAAATATTTCTTCTATTCTATCAACTTTGATTGTTTAATCATGATTCTTATGTCACTAGCTCTCACGTCACCCATTTAGAGGCTTCATTTTCCGTGGTTTGGAACCATATATATTTAAGCTTATTGGAGCAAATACTTGCTTGGAACCTTCATTAAAAACCTTAATATTCCCTTCCCTGCTGATGGTCGTCAACATCAATTCAAAAAATATTTATGCTGTTCTCCATTTTCTTTTCATGATGCAGAAATAAAAATGTTCAAAATGTGGAAACGACGCTCCAGTAATAAGCAGACAGATGTATAAGCACTTTGTGCTGGTTTCTAACATGAGTTGACATGGATGCTTTTATCCTTCTGCAAATGGATGAATGTCATGGTTTAATTCTTTTTCTGGGTCTAATCCAACTCAACAGACCGTTGAAAATTTAAAGTGGCAAAGTGCATTTTAATTGGAGGTATCGAACAAATATAAAAGCAACACAAAAACTCTCTTTCAACAGCAGCATTACAACTAGTACAGAGAAAAGATACCTTATATTAGGAGAATTATTGAGAATCTAAAGGGCGAATTCAGTACTTTCACTAGTTTTTCTTAATGACTTTTAATTTATTGAAGCATTTCAGGAACTTTTGGCCAAATTTGAGTAGGGAGAGATTGTTGAGCAGATGTTGTATTTGCATTGGTTGAATTTTGTACCCATCCTATTTTAGTTTGTCTTCCAGCTTAGATGTTCTTGGACTTGTTCATTTACTGCTCTTCTGACTCCATGATGTTGTGCAACGGACGTGCTTATGCACTAAATAACTTCTCTTTCCAATAATTCCCGTGAATTCCGTATTTTTTTATCTTCCTTTTCTCTGTGGAGAAGTGAAAACATTGCTTTTTAACATGGTGTACACTCCACAATTTTTGCCATTTTTATTCCGAACTTTAGAGTAATGGGCAAGGCAAGTAAAATTATACCTAAAAGTATACAATAAACTAGGGTGTTCTAAAACAAAGAACAGAAGAGGAAGAACTATATTTTGTCTGCAGATCTTACTGCAACTCTGCAAAGAACAGAAGAGGAAGAACTTTTATCTTCTGTCTGCAGATCTTAATGCAACTCTACAATCTTTTGCTCTTTGGGGACCAATTCTGTCTATAAGATTTATCCATACATGCCACCTCCAACACACTAAGAAAGATTGCACTGTATCCCACATTTATCTTCATTGTCTCCTCCCTCCCAAAACAAGTAAACAACATGACACACACACACATATATATATATACCAAAACTTGAGACATCATGGCAGCTCATCATGAAACTTCAATACCTAATCATTTTTCAAAGAATATTTATATAGGCACATGCAAAATGTTACACTCAAAGCATTACTAATAAACTACTATTTTGTCATTGTATATTTGCAACTAGGTGATGTGGTCAAAAACCAAGCTGTATTTGTCAAAAGTATTGCTTCAATGTATAAAAAATTATAAGGTGCTACTTCCATTCAAGCATTTATTCACACCGCCAGATTCTACTGCTTCAATCCCCAATAACAATTACACTTAGCACTATAGTTTTCTTGCCCCTTTTATTTACTAGTTTAACCTTTTCTTTTACTTGGTGGAAAATCAAAGATGAGGGGGAAAAAGGAAACAGCGAGCAGAGAAAGAGAATAAAAGGCCAACGTGCAGCAGAGGGACCGTTAATAGCCGGCGCCAATATTAGTTGTCTGTTCTTCTCCTCTCCTAATATCCCAGACCAACCCAGTTTTTCTTTTTCAAAACCAAACACTCCTCTTCCTCCTTCTCTTGTCTCAGTTACTATCGCTCTTTGTATCTTCTTTTTTTCCCTTAGTGGTTTCGTTTGTCTCGTTCGTCTTCTGTTATGAGTGTTGTATTAGCTTCTTCCATGATGGAGAATGGTTTCCCATCTCCTAGAAACGACACGTTTAATCCTGCTGGTCTTCGTGTTCTTGTAGTTGATGATGATCCAACGTGGCTCAAAATTCTTGAGAAGATGCTCAAAAAGTGTTCTTATGAAGGTTAATTCAATTTAAGCAAGCTTTACAGTGCTACTTTTTTGGTTTGCTTATATCTACTTGTTTGTGTTTGTTGTTATTGTTATTATCATTTCATATTCATCAAATTTTGCTACATGAAGTTGATCACATGTTATTTTGTCATAGTTGTTGATTTATCAGATGGGTATTTTGTGCATGTGTTAATTGTGCTAATGGCATGTAAGCCATTATTCATTCCTATTCTTTCTTTTTTTTTTTTTTCCCCCTTGCTTGATTTTTTTGAAGATAGCTTCAATTTTAGGCAATTAGTTCATGTCGAGCACAGAATCGAACTTTGCATGCAAGTAAAGGAGCAATTTTTCTCATATAACAACGAAAGTGAAGAAATAAAGTGATGTAATTTGTTCTGATTCTTCATCCTTTGTTCAATAAATAAACGTGTTTATAGTTTTTGTTGAAAATCAATCTGTAGTTTTCTCTAAAGGTGAGGATTTTCTAGATGCAAGGTTTAAGTTTATGAGCTTGATCATCTCATCCTTTAGTGGGTACCTAAGGCTGAAAATGTTGTGAATCCAGGAGAAATTGTGAACAGTTCAATTTTATTATCAGAGTGATTGAAGTCAATTAAGCATTTTCTTCGAAGCTTCAGTAATTTCTGAGTTTTGATCCATATGCCGAGCCACACTTTGATTTGATGATAAGGCATTTAGGGACAGTTTTTCTGATGATAATAGAAAAGTGAGTCCTAGATATGTTAGGCATAAGAATGTTTGCTAGTTCTTGGGGTTAAGATGTTGATTTCTTAATTGATTAATCGATGAAACCCAAATACTTCTGCTTAACGAGTTGTAATCTCTTCTCAAAAAAGAATTGTTTCCAATGTTTTGTTAAAAATGGAAAAAAAAAAAAAAAAAAAAAGGTAGGTGAGAAGAGTTGGTATGTTCCATTATTTTCAATTGCTCGAATAGCTCTTAATGTTGTATGTCATCCAAGACCAGGACCCTTTATCATGACTTCTGCTCCTTGCATACCTTGGTCTGCTAAATTTCCAACATTTCAACAAAATCTTGACAATACTGATGCTTGTGACAACGTTGATTGTGCTGTATCATTATGCGTCAACAATCCCAATTCTGAAGATACTCACCCACTTGTTTATCACGACTACAAATCATGCTATTAAAAAGCTGTTTGCAAGTTGTGAACAGTGATTTTATTGATATAAAGAAAGTGAATTCTTGGTTCAGTTCTCCCTTTTGAACCACGGTTCAGCAAATTAAGGGATCCATTGGTACATATGCTCAAACAAACTTAGTGATCTCATCTACAAGAGCTCAAATACAAAAGGTCCATCGTTTAAAGGCCAGTAAACATATGCAGTAAAATGGGACGGGAAACCTATTCACCTGTTCAATTAGTAAGCATGCATCTTTATTTTTATCATTTTGATGATGTGCAGCTTCTTAAGTTATAGGCTTGACACTTTGCATTGGCCAGATGACCACCTTCTCATGTTTACGGCTTGGCTTGTTAAGAAGGCTTTATCAATCAATCAACTCATAAACCTTGAGCTTCTAGGTCTTCTTATTTTGCTTATTTTTCTCTATTAGAAATTTGAACCTGAACTATGGACTAATTTTTCTTTTAGGCTTGAGGGCTAGGAAAATATTCAAGTGGTGGACATTAGGCTTCAGTTTCATTCAACTAACATAACCTTTAAGTTTCTGAAGTTTATCATTGTGCTTAGCATGTTTGTTGAAGAGGCCTAGCTCAGTTTAAGTTCTTAGCAATCCAATTCAGCAGAATAAGGTTCAGCAAGGCTTCTGAACATTCCAGGTTGGTATCATACTGATGATGGGGTAACTAGTAATGTAATTTTGATTCAAGATACCACATGATGAATAATGTATTTGCTGTGGTGGAATCAAATACCATGCTTTTCTAGCTGGGTCTCTATTTTATGATATATATATATATATATATGTATGTATGTATGTATGTATGTATGTATGTATGTATTTACTGTGGTGGAATCAAGTGGCATGGTTTCCTTGCTGGGTCTCTATATTATGATATATATATATATATATATATATAAACAAATTTGGTAATGAGCTTGATTGGTTTTACCCATGAATAAGCTTGATATTGGGCTGATCTTCTGAGATTAAGATTGAATGCTTCTAGTTTTCTACATGGGATCCTTTGGAAGCATGAAACAAGCTTAAGCTTGAGGTAAGTTTTAGCCAAGATATAAGTGAACAAACCAAACCTTGTCTTGGATTAAGATTAGCCAATTCCTGCCCTAGGATCAGCTTTGTCAATGTTCCTTGTAATATTGATTATAGGGCCATATTCACCATTGATGCAAATATGTTCAGTTCATTGCATCTACTTCAGTCAGCATGCCTTTTGGTTTTCAACCATTCAAAAAGTGTCCCTTGAATCTGTTTTTATTTTCTTTTTTTGTTTTTCGGCTGGTGCTGCCAAAGACATTCATTGCAGACGAACATATCTTCTCGTTCAATCTTCCAATTTATTTCTTTTACTGCCAACTATTGTTATACTGACTACTTTCTTGGTTTTGGCACATTCTCATTTCAGAGAAATCTCTCTGGTATCCTATTTGTATGTTTCCCATGAACAACCTGTAATTTATTTTTATACTTTGCAAAGTCAAAATGATTATTGATCTTCAGTAGAACATCCTTTTGAGCCTCATGGCCCTCCAGATAATGTTATTCATATCGAAGGATTTCTTCGCATTCATTTTGTGCAATAGCATGTAATTCTTCTGTGCATGAAAACTGAAAATCAATTAAAACTTAATTATGGAATTATAATATTGCATTTCTTCAGCAAATGAATTTCATCAGACTTTTTTTATTTTTTATTTTTTATTTTTACTTTTTGTCAAGACAAAATATTGTTGTACATGTTGGTTTGCTTTTCTGGACAGTATACAGAGGTTCCAGGACCACAGCCCTCATATTTCTTTTATCATTCTAACAATTTTTTTTTTCCTGCTGTTGTATGCTTCAGTCACCACTTGTGGTTTAGCCAGAGATGCACTGAACTTGCTTCGTGAAAAGAAAGATGGATATGACATCGTAATCAGCGATGTCAATATGCCTGACATGGATGGGTTTAAGCTCCTTGAGCAAGTTGGTCTTGAAATGGATCTTCCGGTTATTAGTAAGTTCTTTGCTGGTTGTGTCTAGATTGCTAGCATTTTCTTATTTCTACTTATGTTTTCCTACATTCACTTGGACCCGCTTCTGACTATTTGTACTTGTGTAACTGCACAGTAATGTCCGTGGATGGAGAAACAAAAAGGGTCATGAAAGGCGTTCAACATGGAGCATGTGATTATCTTCTTAAACCTATAAGAATGAAAGAACTCCAGAATATATGGCAGCATGTATTCAGAAAGAGAATACATGAGGTAAGAGGCATCGAAAATGGTGAAGGGTTTGAAAGTATTCAGATGACAAGAATCGGATCAGATCAGTCTGATGATGTTCACTTCCGTACTGGAGAAGATCTGAACTCTGCGAGGAAAAGAAAAGATGCCGCATACAAGCATGATGACAAAGATGGCACAGAAGTTTCCTCAATGAAAAAAGCTAGAGTGGTTTGGTCTGTCGAACTTCATCAAAAGTTTGTGAAAGCCGTAAATCAGATTGGAATTGATAGTAAGTGATCCATGAACGTCAACTCTCACTGTATGGTCTCTGAATCATCATGAATTAGAAAATTTTAATCTAATATTTAAATATCTATGTGTTTTTGAATGATATAGCTGCCATCTTTATCATGCTTCCACAGAGCCATGACATGTAATGTGTGTTTGGCAGAAGTTGGTCCTAAGAAAATTCTCAACTTGATGAATGTGCCTTGGCTGACCAGAGAAAACGTTGCCAGCCACTTGCAGGTAGATACTCTTAGATTTTGCTGCCAGCTAAAACTTTTTATCTAACACCCCTTTGTCATGTTTTCTTGTACTATCCATGGTGGTATTTCCTGTGAGAGCATAGTTTTCCTTTTTCACTTGAATTTGATGGATGTTGTACTTCTACTGCCATAGATTTAAGTGATAATTCTTCTTTATGTTGATTATGTAGATAATGTAGGTTAAATGACAGTCCCACCACATAATATTTTACATTGCACAGCAATGCTTATCAAAAAATGGCTGGAAAGGGGAGAAAATAAGTGTTGAATTATGGTCATAATTTTTTAAGATCATGATCACTTTAACAGGGTCTTTCCTTTCTTACAGAAGTACCGCCTGTATTTGAGTAGGCTGCAGAAGGAAAATGAATTAAAATCTTCCGTTGGTGGAAAAAAACAGACAGATTTGCCTTCAAAAGATTCTGCTAATAGTTTTGGCCTCCAAAACTCAATCAGCGGGCAACACCACAATGATGTTTCAAGTGGAAGTCGTGGATTTTCTGGCAGTAACTCACTTGTCCAGAATGTAAATCCCAAAGGCCTCGCAGATGAAATTAAGGGGATTGTTTCAATTCCTGTAACAGAAACCAAAAGAGCATTGACTGTTGATATTCCCCATCAATGTAATGCCAGAAGTTCCAGGAGTTCGCAAATAGGCTTTGACTGTTCTTTTGCACCAGGGGAGCCAGAAGTATGCCTTACAGCATTTGATTCTACCATCCTATCACAGTACCCTTGGTGTGATGTTACGCAGCCTCAATTGAATCCTGAACATAAGTCGCCTCAGTTAGAGGACAGCTTCAGCCAGCAACCACTGCCTGGTCATCGGCATTGCATCCCAAATGACCATTTACAGTCAGGTCCATCCATTAGTCCTGGACCTTCATTGGCTGACAGAGAAAATAACCTTAAGCCTTTGGATGCCAAGTACAAAAGCAATTATGCCAATGCAATTCCAATAGGGAGTGCAATTGACTCCTTTTCTGTTCAGACCAAGAGCCATCAATCTTTCGAGCCCATTTCCACTACCACATCAAGCATAAAAAGTCAGGGCTTAAACGTGAGTTGCATCTCCGATTTGGAATCTGCGCAACGAGACATGAATTGGGAAATTGGGTCATCTTTGGCATCATTGGGTGATGACTGGCAATTTTGTTGGCCGCAAGGTGATTGTTTAGATATGAATCTTGGACTCCAGGATATAAATTTTTCAGAGTATAATGATCCAAGAGTCATTTCTGAAGTTCCAATCCGCCTGTATGATACTATGAGGTTTGATTACGATAACCACTATGACCCAACAGAATATTCTATAATTGATCAAGGTTTGTTTATAGCGTGACGTTGTTGTACCCTTCACATGTCTGCAACGCAGGATTGATACTTTGCTATGTCATATGAGATTATCAGTCTATAAATGGATTATAACAATTCTGTGAATTGGGATGTTATTTTGCTCATCAGTAAAGACATTTTGAAGCATTTATAATATGAGCGATGATAACATTAAACATAATTCTCTTGCTTTTCAAGTTCTTAACGTTGGTGGTTGGTGTTGTATAGATGTCTATGTAAATCAGCTATTCAGATGGGTGCAATTTCTGGTGACCATGTACAAACCTTGCAGATTCTAGCTTTGTTCTTTGCTCATTCTCCTTGACTACTTACAGTATAACAGTGTTTTGCGGTGGGATTCACTCTCTAGCACTGCAAAATAGTAAAAAAAATACAAATCTCTGGCAGAGACATTCAAAATTGGTTACTGACTGCATTACAAGCAGCCCTTTAGTCACCCCATGAAATTAGCCCCTCAAAAGGTTGAGGGGAAATATGTCATCTGTGTAAATCACAATTCCAAATTCGACTCGCCCTTTTTATGACATACAATGAAAATCTACAAACTGTATATACATCTATCTCTAAAATTTATGGCAACTAAGCTTATTGGACAACAAAAAGGACTCATGATAAAGAGGGACATTAAACCACTAATGTTTGATCCAATATATTTTTTCATCTACCCCTATCAAGAAAATCTATTAAACTCTTAAGTTTCCATGCCATCAATCTAAAAGTCATCAATTGTGTTAAAAAAGCGAAATGAAAATAACTACTATTTTCTTTATTTAAGTGAAAAGGACCAAACATACATATGTGTTTGACACCATACAAAATAATTCTCCAAATTTACAAAATTATCTCTGGTGGCTAGCAGTGGGGTCAATCAGGTGAATAAAACACCCCTCTTTGGAAACTCAAGCCTGGATATTTGGTGAAGCATTCTCGTGTGCATTCTTGTTTGGCAGTGAAGTGACTAATCGATTTGTGCTAGTGTTATTTTTCTCTGTAATGCGCTTGAAGATTGCAGTATTCATTGAAGACCTCCAGGGTGGTCGTGTATTTGCATCCTGGACTGGGTTGGAAGTCAGCTTCCTTCCAAGTTTAGGCAGTGAAGTGACTGAGCGAGTTGTGCTTTTCTTATTTTTCTCTAAAACAGGCTTAGAGCTCTCAGTATTTACTGATTGCTTCCGGGGAGGACGGGAGCTTGTATCCTGGACTCCAGTTGGAGTTGGCTTCCCTCCAATTTTTGGTGACCAAGGCCGAGAAAGTGGCTTCTGCATGGCATGATTTGCCACATTAAGTACCCACTGATTAGATAAGCATCTACGCATAGTAAAACAACATTGCTTCACCACTATACCCAGAACAAAAACTAATGGTGGCAGCAAAAATCCTAAACCCTCCCACCACAAGTTTCCTTAACTAGTATGTAGTTTGGCTCATGTTTTAATCAAGTATGATGACATCGGCTTCATGGTATGACAAATAAATAAGATAAATGTAAGAACCTTCTTCATGTGATTACTCGGCAAAGGCAGACCATGATATGAATTTTCATTTAGTTTAGCTTTGAAGCCAGTACACTGCTGCAGTTTTTCAATGTCTTGTTCTGCTTTCTCCTGCATCATAGGATGGAGGAAGGGTTGAATTTTTAACAGTTAGCAACGGCCATAAGGGAAATGATATAACTGTAAAAATATGCTTTTTGTCATTTCTTTTAAGTAAACAGACATGGGTAATGAGCTTGAATTCCCATTACTGTTTCAATGCCTATCAATTCAGAAAAACACCTGCCCAACTTATTAATTAACTTCTGAAAAATAAAAGGTAACTGTTACAGACAAGTAACACATTTTATCAGATATTTTAATCCTCAATAGTGGTAACCAATTAAGAGGATAGATATAAGAACCTTCTTCCTGTGAATATTTGGCAAATGAGATCCATGATACAAATGCTCATTCTGTTTAGCTTTGAAGCCAGTACACTGCCGAAGTTTTTTACTTTCTTGCTCCACTTTCTCCTGCAAAGTATGAAAAGAACAAAACAAATAGTAACTGACCATAGTATGACCAAGCAGGGAAGATAAAAAGTGTGCCCCCTTAGTTCAACTAACAGGAGCAACTCAAATCTTTGCTCAATTCATACGTCTGAAAAAGCTTGGAAACCCCTCATTGAGAGCTAACCATGTTGTGATTTTTTAATTCAGTAACAACTATCTCATAAACATATCAACATTATGTTAAAGCTTATGTGGGGATCAAAGGTGGGGTAACCTTTGATCTTGTTTCCAGTTGACACTTTTCTGCTCCCTTTGCATTGTTTTTGTCTTGCAGCTTCTCAAAGAACTGGCATGCAGCAATCAAAGGAAAGGTATCACATCTTGAAATATTAGATTCATAACATGGAAAGAAGTTAAAATTGCAAAAGTGTTCATTCTTGCCTCCTTCCGTTTTGCAGCCCTTTCTTCGCTCCTGAAGCTAAAAGCAGAGGATATACATGGAGATCGTGCTTCTCTTCCATTAGTGCTGGAAGATTCCAACCCTCTGCATACAACAAGTGAAATAGAACTTAGAAGTTTCCATATGAAAAAGTTATCAAGTGCTTCAGTAATGCAGTCAATAATTTTTGTCCATGTGTGGAAGGTGAAATCAGCAAGAGTGCATAGATAATGTTGAATGAGATATTTAATACCATGGCTTTCAAATTTTGTTTTAATAGTTTTCAAGTATATGTATAACATGAAAACAATAAAGCATAAGTTTATAGGCAGAGTAACTAGCCCGAAAAGAAATCAAGTAGCAATAACATGACTGATGTAGGCAACAAACCAACCATATGTGAACATTGCACATTTAAGAAATTGAAGTAGGAAAAATACTCACTCCACAGGCAGTGACAGGAATTGCCCAACTTCAGTTATCCCTCCTGAAACTGACTTACTGACTAGTGCTTCACTCCTGCAACAATAATTCTGATCATATCAGTGGCAATGTTTTACACATGAAGATGTTGCAATTAGTAAGAGTCTTTCCAGTTTCTCAAGATAGTCTCTGGGGAATAGAAATACCTTTTATTTTCTGACTGGAAGAGTTTGGAAAGATGCTTTGATACCCCACTAACAGAAGCCTACAGTTTGCAAATAAAATTTGCATTAGTTATCAGCAAATTCCTAATAACACTTAGATTTGGTGTATTGTGAGTGCATGGATAGTAAATGAGGTTGTAAAAGGAATAGAAGTTACTCTGGCTGGGGTTTGTGTAGGAGTTGAACTGTATTTTGGCTTTTTGAGGGAAGCTTTACTGGTTTCACTAACACAAGGACTGAAATTGATTGACTTGTGGAGGAATTTGGCAACTACTCTCTTTTTTTTGTTTGAGTCTCCTACAGACTCCTCACTGTTTGTAGCAATGTTATCAACATTTCTGCCTGGCAAGGAAGGAACTTGTTTGGCTGGATATGACGTAAGTCCGGATACTCCACTTTGAGATGATGACTTTGACGAACAGATTAACTGCTTTTTCTTGCTTGATAAAGCTGAATTATCTTGATCGACAGCATCCTGAAATGTTGAAAATTATTAATACATAATACAATAAAGCTAACACAGATAAATGACAAAACAGGACAAAACTAGACATATAACCTTAACGTGCATTCTCTCAACAGGGCTGGCCTTAATCTTGCTGTCAACTGCTGGATTCTGAAGCTGCTTTGAGTTATCAGATTGAGTTGGGTTCTCCTCATTGACAGCATTTTCCATTATTGCTTCACTTCTTTCAATATCAGCGTCTTCCAAGTCATTTGGTATATTCATATTTGCATCAACAGAATAAGCAACCTCAGTATCTGGACTATCTTCTTTCCATTGTTCATAAGCATCCACGTGGCTCATGTCTGCCGACTCTTTATCTGTGGCTGAGCCAGTGCTAGTATTGACCATATGTTGCTCTTTCTGTTCATTGATGCTCACATGGCTGTTTGCTTTTGCCGATTCTGTATCCATGGGAGAGTTATTTTGAATTTCACTAGTAGTTTTTAAGTCAGGGACATCATTAGCAGCTGTATTTGCTTCTTCAGCTGCTGCTGCTTTCATGGCAGCTTTTCTCTTGTAATGAGCTTCAAAATATGCTTTCTTCTCAGCCACAGAACCTGGTTTGGAAAATTTCTCTACTTCTTCTAAGTAACGATTGTGAGAGAAGGTCGACCATTTTTCCCAAGCCAGAGAGTCTGACATAAATCTCCCAAAAGATATCGATTCAGTAAGGGCACGAATAGGATCACCCTGTAATGTAGAATTACATATCAGTTCCATCTCCAAGTTCTGTAAAGTCCTAAAATAATAGATTCACAGTAATATCCAAAACTATTAAGGCTGCCAATGAGACCCTCTAACTAAAAATACTGATTTTCCTTACCTAATTCTTCAAAGTTAAGCCCTTAATTTCGCACACATGTATCTAAATGCATACTAGATACAGAATCACAAAGGAATTTCAATAAATAGTTTCTTGCTCAAGTAGAAAACACATAGATATTCATGACACCAAACATTGTTCTGTTGCCTGCTACCCTACTCATAAAAAATATTAAGAATTTGATCAATTACACACAATATGAGCATCAAAAGATGATTTTATAGAAAATAAAATAAAAAAGAAAGAAACAAGACCAAAGCCTGATCAAAACTTGCATTAAAGGAAATGTGTAAAAGATAGGAGAAGTAAAAAAATTCTCAGAAAAATACAAATCCGTGGTAACCTTAAAGAATCAGATATTCCCGTTTGGTTCTTGGAACTATGCAAGAAAAGGAAGGATGAGAAACTGCTCAAAAGGGACTTCTTTTATAACCCATTTTCCAGCATTTTCTCTCCATTCGGAGGTTATGTAACCAACCCACAAGACCAAGAACTGAAAATAGCACTTTCTATGATTACTCAGCAGCCAAAAAGACCATTAACGCATTAACAAATCTAAAAAAAGGGCATATTAAAAGCATTACAAATAACTTGACTACAAAATAGGAAACCAAGAAATGCAGAAGTTAATAACCTCATCAGAACTTACCTCTCTGGCCTCACGAGAAGCGTCAGAAGGATGAGAAAACGATCTCAAAAGCACAGCCGATTCACCCATTTATTCTATTCTGCTCTCTCAAACAGCAAAACCCTTTCTTTCTCGTTCTTGTTTTCTTTTCCCTGCTTTCTACTGATATAAAACACCCACTGTTGCTTCTCTGCTCACTATATCTATGCAACCCAGAAGCAAGTTCACTCAATATACTCCGCCTGAAAATTTGAATCACACTTTCACAGGCTCACATGGGTCCATTTCAACTCCACAAAACCAAAGCAAAGAACATAACACAGAGACACATACAGGGATGACCAATATTTGCAGCAAAAAAAAAAAAAAAATCTTTTTTGTGTGGGCAGCTTCGATTTGCCTTTAAACCACAGGCTTTTTCTCTGCTTTGATTTGTAGGGCACTGAACTGATTTCACACTCTAATGTGAATATTCCTCGAAAAGATGAAATCTTTCCTATGAAACTTGACTCAATGAGACTTAAAGACTTATATTACAGTGGTCTTTTTAAATTGTGGGTCGGACCCATTACAGCTTTTCCCAACGTCTAGTTGCTTTTTTTTCTATTCTAATCTTTGCTGTTCATACAAATCAATACAGTGAATGAGACGTGAATCCTTTAGATCATGAAAATCTATTTAATTTATTTGGCTAGCGATGTGATTTGAAATTGAACCAAGAAAAACATGATCCAGGCAGACATATACTCTCAAATAATGTAATTCTTGCAACGGCTTTTGTCTGGAACAAGTCAACTGAAGACACGCATGTGGCCACAAAATGTTATGAGTTGCTATGTTGCTGCTGTTGTCAATTTTATGGTCACATAGTTGCAATCGTGGTGCAATTATCTGCTCTTACCTGATTACTAGTTGCAATCGTGGTGCAATTATGTGCTCCTAAATGAAAGGGATTTAAGACCAATAAATAAAACTTAAAATGTCAGCTTTGGAAACTGAAGTCATCAAATGGTTGAATGTCATTGAGATTTGGCAATATAACGTACACAAATCCTAAAGAGGGAAAGAGCTGTTGATGCAGTTAATTGCTTGCTGTGTAATCGCGAAATTACCAAAATTCCTTAAAAAGGTTGTGAATGACACAGAGACTGTCCATAGATACCCAAAATTCTACCATTGTGACTAGCCCTTGGGGATAGTTGGATGCCAAACCCCCCAAGCTTAACTTCAGCTGTAACGTTTCCAAACTGAAGATTCTCAGGTAAGAGAAAAGAAAGTATTAAATAATATAATTTTATCGTATTAGTATAAATTAATATAAAAAATATAATAAAATTATTTAATAAATAAAAATAAAAATATTATAATAAATTAAAATATTAAAAATAAATTTAATTTTTAATTAATGTAATAAAAAAAATGAATAAAATATATTTTTATTTGTTATTAATAAATAATTTTATTATTATTTATATTATCCTAATAGGACCGTCCTGGACTCTCACCTCAGTCAATTACCTTCCATCGTATCTTGTGGCTGGCCACTCATCTTCTCCTTCCACTACTGCAAAATATTATACTGTTACCTTCCTTCCTTTTTGGCAGCTTTATCAGCCTTGAAAACCAGCATTTTGTCCTCGACCCAGACCTTCTGTAGTGATGCTAGGCATATCAAATCTCATCTTGTACTCACTCTCTCCATCTTTTATCTCCCATGGCTTTCGTTCTCTGCTATTATAATCTCCTGTCTCGCTTGGCAGTGGTGATGACCATGCTCTTGAGTATGCAAACGAGTCCTGCATAATCCTCTCCATCGTCTCCATCATCTGCTGCACTGTTCTAGACGTAGTAAACCGGTCCCCATAACCCTAAAATAACATTAACTTACAGTTAAAACGAGTTCTTTACCCAAACCCAGAATAAAATAAAAGACAACAGATTCTTGAAACTGAAAGGTTCATGATTGGAAACAGTGATGACAACATATCTACTGGGAGCAACTCGTTTCTTGAATTGGGGTTGATGATGCTTGCTGACCCGCTGCAAGTGGTCAAGATTATCGCTACTTTCCCCGGCTGCCATGGCCTTAACGTTGAACTTCTTGCAGAGTTGGAGGATTCCTGAATTTATGGTTTTTTAAAGGATATGGAAGAGACATTCTCTATTGCTTGTTCTCGCATACGCGTAACTATAGTACTTGAAATGTAGCATACGAACTGTGATTGCCTAAAACACCATTACTGAATTGGGTGTCGAGTTTGGTTGAATTATAATGAGAGAAGAAGTCATTTCTGCCAAGAGGCAATGGTAATGAACTTGGATGGAGCTGAAATGCTTCCTTAGATGAGATTCTTCTACGGACAGGGGCAGCCTTTTGTAGGAGTCAGCAGGCAGACAGCACAGTTTGTTATACACATAGCAAGATACTGAAATTTGTTTGCAACCTTGCAAAATGTTTTCCTATTTACAAAACGTTTTTAAAAAATGTTTTCGCGGAGCATTTTATAGATTGGTCGGAAGCTTACTCGTAGTTGGGCTAAGATAATCCCTGACCCAGGTCCAGTTTCTCATTTGGTGGTAATATATCCAAACCCGACCCGATAAATTTCTATTGAATTGGGTGAGATTGCAATAGATTTTAAAATTATCAGCTATAAATAGAATTAATTAAATATTTAATAAATTTTATTTTAAAAATACTATAAATTTTTAAAACAACGGTTAGATGGGTTGTTTTTGCTAAATTTAATTTTAAAAAAATTTTATCGTCCTTTAACTGGTAAAAAAAATATTTTTAACTCTTCTAACAATAATTTTGAACTCGTATTTAATAAATTAGAATGTTAATTTATAATTTCGATATGATATAATAAATTTGTAATAATAATATAATAAAATTAACTAAATATTTAAAGATATCCAAAAATTATTGTTAATTTAAAAATTTATTAAAAATATAAATTATTTTAAAAATAATGCATTCATTATTTTAGATTCCTTTTTAGTTTTTTTTTTTTTTTGTCTTTTAGTTGGATAACGATGTGTAATATATTTAATAATAAATAATTTATATTATATTTTAATAAAATTTATTAATTAATTTTATATTTTATAATATAAATTAAAAAATTTAAAATATAATTTAAACCGTTGATTATTAAATATATCACGTATTATCACACTATTAAATCAAGAAAAGAAAAGACTAAGGAAAGAAAATATTAAAAAGGATACTCATCTTATTAAGAAAAAATTTTATACAAGACGATTATATCATATTAATATAAATGATATAATAGGATCATTCATTCAATGAATCAACCCATAAAAGGAAAGATTTATTTATTAGTGATAAATAAAAAAAATAAAAATAAATTTCAGAAATTTCTCTCATCACATTAATTAAAAATAGAATCTATTTTGATATTTTTTCTTCAACGTTAATAAATGAATCTCTCTCAATTTATTTATTAGATAGTTTTATCATATTATTTATATTGACGTAGTAAGATTATTTTATTTAAAATTTTTTCTCTTATTAAATATAATATGAGAAGTTTAATGTAATTATTCGTTCGATGGTAATTAATTATAATTTTATTTTATTTTAAATTAATATATTTATTTAAATATTTTTTTGAATTTATAATTTTTTTAATTAATTCGAATTTATCGTACGATAAATTGATCACCTAGGCCGCCCAGCCTTCTGAAATAAGGGCATTTCGGTCAAAACATCAGCACTCGTTCTTCTTCATAAACGGGCATGGGCGAGTCTAGTATCTGCAAATTTCATTTCACGAGTTACCACTCACCACGATCGATACAGAGGAAAGCAAAAGCGTATAAATGGGCGGGTTTACCTCTCAAATCCTCTTCGTTTCACTCCTACTACTCACTCTCGTCTACTACAACGTCATTCGCCGAAAATATTGTAACAGAGAGTTACAGTCACGGCCACAGTCGTCTGTCAATCCACCGTCGCCGCCAAAACTTCCGATAATCGGTCACCTTCACCTCCTTACCGACATGCCACATCATGCCTTCACTCGACTCGCTGCTGAACTGGGTCCCATAATTTATCTCCAACTCGGCCGAGTTCCGACTGTTGTAATCTCCTCATCTAAATTGGCTCGACTCGTTCTCAAAACTCAAGACCACGTCTTTGCCAGCCGTCCGCAACTCCTTGCAGCTCAGTGCCTCTCATTTGGCTGCTCTGACGTCACCTTCTCCCCTTATGGGCCTTACTGGCGCCAAGCACGTAAAATCTGTGTCACAGAGTTACTCAGCTCAAAACGTGTCAACTCTTTCCAACTCGTCCGAGATGAGGAAGTGCAACGGTTGTTAACAGCCGTGAAAACTAAGTGTGGGTCGGAAACAGACATGAGCAAACTATTTTTCACCCTAGCTAATGATATCCTATGTCGTGTGGCTTTTGGGAAGAGGTTTATGGACGGTTCAGTGGAGGGGAAAAAGAGCTATTTGGTGAGTGTACTGACACAGACTCAAGAGTTGCTAGCTGGGTTTTGTTTGGGGGATTTCTTCCCTGAGTGGGGGTGGGTCAACTCGGTGAGTGGGTATAAACGAAGGTTGATGAAGAATCTGAAGGATCTGGGAGGTGTTTGTGACGAGATCATTGATGAGCATTTGAAGAAAAAGGAGAGAAAGTCAAGGGGCAGCGAAGATTTTGTGGATGTTTTGCTTAGAGTGCAACAACGAGATGACTTGGAAGTGCCCATTACCGATGACAATCTTAAGGCTCTTGTTCTGGTATGCATGTGTACTACTATTGCTCTTTTCTTTCTCTCCCCTTTTTCCAGTGAGTTTGGTTTCAGTCTTAGATTTTCAACTCGGAACTCAGTCCTGGTTAAGGTGATTTGCACGCAAGTTGAAGTCTTGACGAGGTGGTAGAGGTGATGTAATTCCGTGTGATGATAATGTTTATCGTCCGAAAAAGGTCAAATGAGAATTAGTACTGAGAAATGACAAAATGATTTCACATTTACAGTTGAGCATTTAAGAAGGTTAACATTCGAACTGATCCTCAAACATTGAATGTGCTATAATACATGCAGGACATGTTTGTTGCTGGAACTGATACGACGTCAGCAACTTTGGAATGGATAATGACAGAGCTCGCTAGACACCCAAGCGTGATGAGGAAAGCACAGGAAGAAGTTCGAAGAGTTGCTTCTGGCAGTCAAACAATTGACGAGAGCCATATCCAACAACTCCATTACTTGAAATCTGTTATCAAGGAGACAATGAGATTGCATCCACCAGTCCCTTTACTGGTTCCCAGAGAGTCCATGGACAAATGCATACTCGAAGGCTACGAGATCCCTGCAAAAACTCGGGTTTTCATCAATAGTTATGCCATTGGGAGAGACCCCGAGTCGTGGGAAAATCCCCTGGAATACATTCCGGAGAGATTTGAGGAGAATGGTATAGCCTTTAAGGATCAAGATTTCAAGTTTCTACCATTTGGAGGCGGAAGAAGAGGCTGCCCCGGTTATGTGTTTGGATTGGCAACTGTAGGACTGGCAGCTGCTCGACTTCTATATCATTTCGATTGGGCATTGCCTCGAGGAGTCGGGGCCGATGATGTAGACCTTCAAGAGACTTTTGGGCTTGCTACAAGGAAAAAAACCGCCCTGCTGCTTGTCCCAACAGCTAACAAGGATTATGAACTCAAGTGAAGTAATTCTTCGAGCATGGATTCCAAGAGTCCCAAGTATGTTTACTGTAAATATGTGTTATAATAATCAATCTTGCTTTGCAGGACTATGTGGCAAAAATGTACCATCTCAGAGTAGTCTCACTACTTCATGGAGATTTCTCTTAATCAACAAAAATAAAGCATGAATATTTACTTCATTTTACCAAAGCACGCTGAATTTGCATTTAGATATTACAAATATACCGTAAATTCGGTTCCATAAACAAAATTTACAAACAAAACTGTGTAATCAGTGTATGCGCACTCGTGCCCACCTCGTTTGGAATTATTTCAGACCAGAATGCTTCTCAATCTCACCGAAGCGGTTTTAAGCTTGTTCATCAAAAGGTTTCTTGACCTTCAGCTTCAAACCCTGGTTAATCAGAAAAGAAAACCAAAAAATGCATGTATAAATAAATATAATATATATATATATATATATAATGCTCATCCTCTATACAGACCACTACTTAAAAACTGACAAATAATTTTATAGACTGCTGATTCTATATTAATTTATGTAACCAGAATAAAAAAACCAAAAATATTTAATCAACTTACTTAGCCTTTTCCTTTGAATTTTCCTCTGGCTCCTCGGTTGCGGTTGAATTTAGTGCTGTTAGCTTTCCAAACGACTCTTTTGCATCACCAAAGAAGTCTTTCACTTTATCAAAGACTGTTTTTAGCTGGTCTTGTGTTGGAAGCTGAACATTGGATTAATAAGCACCAAAATATTAGTCATCACAGTGCAGCAGCTTCAACCTAAAACTACTTCTGACAATCTAAAAGTAGTAATTTCTGCATTCATAACATATAAGAAACTCTTAAGGCTTTACCTCAATTACATCACTGGTAGAAAGTGCAGCTCTCAAATTACCATTTTCCTGTGCAATTGGCATATCAAAAAACTAAGATTTAACACAGGTAAAATTGCTCTTCACCGTGCTAGTGCAACTACAAAGCTTTGAAGGCAAGAAGATGTTAAACCAAGTAAAAATTTAAAGATAGAGAGGTGCGTAGTAGAGGTCATGGAAGCATTACAACAAGCTTGTAGCCATATCTGAACTCAGTAGCTGACCGCAACACACGAAATTGCTTGAATGCTGTCTTCTGTATCTCCTTCTCATCCTATTTGAAATAGAAGCAAGTAGTAAGTGACATAAGAGACACATGTGAAGCGATAAAAAAAAGACTAAAGAGAGAACATGGCAACGGAAACTGGGAAGACGAGATAGAATGTCTATAGGAGTTCTATGCTCTCATAGGAATAAAGATGGAACATTGATCTGAAAAGCTGATTAGCTGAAAACAGAATATGCTACCCAAATCCTGCTTAAATTGGTCATGAAGGGCCTTAAAAGCTGCACGACAAAACTTCAATTGAACATAAAAAATTTCCAACCTACAAATAGTTCACTTGTCTCTATCAATGCATTCAAGCATGTTGACAAACAGTATAAGTAAGCCATAATAAGCTGCAAAGGAAGTTAAATTTGGCAAAGCCTTTCAGAAAGATAAGTTTTGTCAACCATGCCAAACAGACTTGAATAAGCTTGTTTAAGGAGGTCATTCATAGCAACTGTGTAGTCATTGAAGAGAAAAAAAAAACCTCTCATCCAAACAGCAGAAACAAGTCTCTTGTCTCTTCTTTTTGTATGTAAGTCTCTTTTCAAACAAGTGCAGAACTACATGGAAGGGAAAAATATGAAAAAGCTGGATACATTTCCTCATCAAACAGACAAACAGGTGCAAATTATTGAGAATGCAGGCAATGCAAAAGGGATTTAATTCTAAAAAAAGGGCGAACCAAAAGCATGGCTTCCTAATACAATAATGAAAGACTATAAATCAAATGAAGGAAAGCTCACATAAAGCAGAACTTACTCTATAAATAACTGCTGCGAGATTTCTAGCAAGTGTATCTTTGTAGATATATTTCCCCAAGAAATTGTCTTTCGCAGCGACCATGATTTTGGCAGTGGTGCCACCTGAAACTATACTAAGTGGGTACCAAAGATAAACCTGCACAATAGCAAGGGTTTTATAATACTATATGCCGACAGATGGCAATCAACTGCTATGATGCTAAATTGCCATTATCGAGAATCTACTAGCAATTATTAGAAAACAAATGAAAATAAGTCATAGAAAACACTCTACTAATGCAACAACAGCATATTGATACAGAAAACACTGGGGAAAACATAAAAAATGGCCCTTTGTGGAAAATACTTTAACTATCAACAAAATAAGAAAACATAACTGCTTGGCAAAATTGAGGCCATGTGAGTAGGTATATGGGTATCAATTTTGCCATTTGCTTCTTGTGGCTACTTGAATTAAACATTCAAGTGATGCTCTAACGAGACGTCTAATTCTTGAAAACAGGAAACATGATAAAATTTAGAGTTCTTGGATATATATTGGATAGAATATGGCGCAAAACGATCTCTTTGTTATTTTAACATCTAAAACTAGTTTTCAGAATTGAAAAAAAAAAGTTTATTCCTTTAAATTTCCACTCAAAATCATATTCCTTAGATTTTCCTGGATTAATTGTAAATCAAACAAGCCTTATTTTCCTGGTTATCAGAGAACCAACAGAAACTATACCAAGTGAACATTAAAACCAGAGGAAGAAATGTGAGAAGAGTGAGAGAACAAACGTTGGCCATACGAATGAAGATGACAAAACGAGGGTTCCCATCATCTTCAATCTTGGGCAAGGAAGGAGGTGGCGGCCTTTGAAACTGACGAGCTTGCATTCCCCTCTTTCCCTTAGCCTGAACTACAAGCACATGTTGCCTTTGATAACGAGAAGGCTTCTGGGTCGTCCTGGGAGAAAACACAGAGTGCTTGACAAGCACATGTTCATGCGTTGTTGAACTCGACAGAGGAAGTCGAACCAGCGCGTTTAGAGACATACCCACTTCAGTTTCAGTCTTGCTCTTGCAATTCTCGTTTTTCTTTTTTCCTTTCACGTTACTGAACTGCGCGTCTTTCTTATCCTCTAACAGAGGAAACGATGCTGGGAGAAATAGGGACTGTAATGCTGAGAATTGCAGAAAATTGTGCGCCATACACGTGGCAGATGTGTAGTGGCGAAATTGTCACCAGTGTCAACTTAGGTTCAATGAACGACGTCGTTCGGCACAAACACTTATGAAATCAAACCATTTTTTTGATGTTCTTATCGTCTTCTATCACGGCAAATTTGAGACCTTCCATGAAAGAGATCATAAGGTGCCTGAGAAAACCGTTTAAACCGAAATTTGGGCCGAGAAAACTCACTTTGTCCAACGTACTTGGTGGCCACAAGCTTTCCATCACAGTCACTGTGATTTTTTTGGTTGTACACTAGTAGCTTAACAATTGACATTCATTTGATGTTTCTGCATATGGGTCTTATGGTGTGATTATGTGTAGAGGAGTTGAAGGGGTCGAATCGGGCAAAATTCTGTTTAGGAGTCAGAATTCTTTTAACTGCAGAAGAAAACCAAAAGAATGTTTAATGCATACATAAATGGCTGCGGAATTACCACCCCACATACACATTAGGTTATTCTTCTTTGTTTCAATTGCTTACAACATGAAAACTTCGCAGAGTTCTCTTATTTTTCTTGACAACCGGTTCCAGCGAGGACATAAGCCGCTATAGCTATGGTTTATCAAGTTTATTTAGGAGCATTTCCAACAAGAAACTGCAATGATAGGCTTTGATTTCCACCCCAGAACCAAGCACCCTTTGTCTTCACTGATGGTATACCCCTCGCAAACCTGGACCTTCTCTAACCACCGCTTGGCCTGAGGTAACATCTTGATAGGTATTGATTGGAACCCGGCACGGCTCATCCTCCTGCGCCATTGGTCAACCCTTTCGTGCCTCTCTAACCTGGCTGACCCCTCACAGCTCACTATGTTCTTGATCTCCTCTGCAAAGAAGAACTGCTCCATCTTGGCTCGTCTCGTGTCATACTTGGGTAGCATTGCATCTAAGGAATCAAAGATAGCTGAATAGTAATACAATGCCTCCATGAACCTCCCTAGAAAGAATGGCCCATTATGGCTTGAGTCTTGCTCAACTAGGATTAGCACCTTAGGTGACAGTTTATGTAATCTTTGTAGAACTGTGTTCAATGCTCCTCGGCTTTCTTTTACCACACAGTGCAGCTGAAGAATGCTATTGATCACCAGAACCTCACCATCCTCCACATTGATATCTTCGGCTTGCAGGGTTTCCAGGCTCTTTTCCAGCATTAAAAATTCGAACTTCAGTTTCAGGCTCTCTGCATAGTGCTTTAACTCATCCCCAATTGTTTGGAGTTGTTCTGCACTGTTTCCAACGCCTGTTATTCTCAAGCGGCTCGGTAGACTTCCTGAACGTTTGGCCAGGCTGTGCATCAAATTGCGCCATTGGGGGCCATGGGGAAGGCCTAATGTCATCCCCAAGTCCACAACATGAACTAAACTCTCTCCCTCAAAGGCCTCCAATATCGATGCATTTGCTATGAAATGACCGAATTGGATTTGTGGGCAAGTTTCATAAACAAGGCTTAAGGCTTCAGCTTTCTCTGATGTAACAGCCGTTGATTTCGTTGTCGGGCCTACGACTCCAACTACTCCCAGTGGTTGAACTAGAGCAACGCGGTCAGAAAGTCCTTGAACAAAGCAGGAAGCCACTCGCTGAAATGATGTTCCAAAGACAAGAGCATTAGCCCTGAGTTCTGACAGCCAAGCTGAAGCATATGCTTTTTCCCGGCAAGCAACTGCCTCCGCACAAGCAATAAGTTGTTGTGCTAGTTTCATTCCATCTCCATTCCCTCCATCCCTAACTTCAGTTTCCTTGCCTCCCATCATCGCCAGCGTTGCTTCTTCCATGGCCTCAATTGCTAAGTATCTCTGCGTGTAAGCCCATATATGATCGCGGAATTGGAGTCTCCGCAAGCTATTCAAGCTATTAGTACTCCCACTGTTACCACCACTGTAGAGACTACTATTACTTCCACAGGATTCATCCGGTGTCTTTTTTAACCTCTTCAGATCTCGTGTTTCATATGAAATAGAACAGCTGCAAGAACTGTTCTCCAAAGTGGAAACACGGCTGAACGGATAGAATGCAGCGGCTGAGAAGTTGAGGTCAAGGCCAAGGCCAATGACCTCATTTTTTTCATCATCAAGATAGAATCCACGGGGCCAGTGGAAATCAGGCGCCATTATCAATTTAGCCTTCTACTGCTTAGAACATTTATGCTATAGAAATGCTCGAAAGACCCAGCAGCTGCGGAATGGCTATTTATTGTGTTTTCTTGTTCGGGTGAAGATAACAAAGCCTTATATTTAAATCCAAAAAAATATGAAAAAAGAAATCATTTTGAAAAGTGTGTCTTCCTTCGACTAGACAACTGCACATAGTCTAGAGCAACAATGTCAGCATAGAGCAATGGGAATACACTCTTTAAACTTACTTTTGGCGGAATTCCTGGAGCTTTGGAGAGTTAAATATGTTGACCCACTAGGCTCTTTTTCTGTCAACTTTAGAAGATTTATCCATACCTGACTGTCATTTTCTGATTTACAGAATTCCTCTGATGTATATATGCTAGTTGTTTCTATATTGTTATTGTTCTCTTTTAGCAGGATTATCCTGATGCAACATAAATTAATCCTTGTCGAGACCCAAATTACGTTGTCTGCAACTCTGCATCTTCATTTTTTCTTTATCAATTTTTTGTTTTCTGTGTATGTGCCACAAAATCAGCAACTACTATACTGTTTTGTTGGGTCTTGTAGTGGGCATTGATTAGGACGTATTCATATGTCTCTCCTTCAATCCTTCTATTAGAACTGCAAGTCTTAGTAAAAAAAAAAAAAAAATGCTCAGATGCATATTCTAGCCGACTGGCCGAGATGCTATTACTATGCATTATCAGTGTGTTCATGGTGCTATATACCAATGTATGGATGCATGTGCTTGAACAGGTAAGCAGCGCAGAATATACTTTCGTATTGATTGGCTTGTTCTAATGATTAACTCTAAGACTGTACAGATACAAGCTTGGCATTTGCCAGTAATGCACACATGAAAATTGCTGGAATCAGTTGTAAATTTGAAGAACGAATGAATATTATTCAGTTTAATTCTGCATACAATATATTATACAGGTAGAGAATATGAACAAATGAATGCCCCAATCACTAAATGTTTCTCAAAAATTCAATAAAACCTATCTATTAACCATAATTGCTTTACAAGAAAACAAAAGCATTGCCAGGGTCTCAACTAGTAAATTGGTCTATGTGATGAGAGTAACCAGAAGTCTATTCCTCAACAGACAAAAATGATGCATGGTTTTCATTCTTTCCTGGTGTATTTAGTATGAAAGCTCGTTTCCTCGCAGTGATATATATTTCTTGACCCATATAGCAATATCCTCTGCACAAGCAAGGGCTTGTGGTGTCTGCAGCAGAATATCAAGAGTAGCAAACTCATGCACGGCATCCTTGTAATCAAGAACCGGTGCATCAACATTAACCTTCCGCAGTTCCTCTGAGTAGGCAATGGCTCGATCCCTCATCCAGTCATGCTCTGCAACAACTGTAAGCGTTGGTGGCATCTGCTTTAGAGGTGGTTCTCTGCCAGGGATGAGGGGGTTGGCAGCTGGATGATCCAGGTCGAATTTATTCTCGGGTAGGAAAAGTTTCCATGCCTGTAAGCAGGTAGCCTTGTCGTAGAAGTAGGCATTTGACAGCTTAATTTCAGATTTTGTGGGAACACTCCCGATGAAGAAAGGGTACATGAGAACTTGTGCCACCACCTTTACAGGATCCAGAAGCTTTCCTGCTTGGACAGCCTTCCGAGCCACATAGTCCGCTATGTTTGCACCATTGCCTACCCCAAGAAGAACACACCTGTTTTCATAACAGGACAAGTTATTCAAGTTCTTAAAATAAAAAATGAAAAGAACACAAGAATAGACAAATTAGGGCAGGAACAAAACCAAAAGTGAAATTAGACTGCAATCATATACTTGGCATATATAAATTGAATAATCAAGAATTGTGCTTGCTCCATTCCTAGTTTTAGAGCTACAATCACTTTGAAAGCTTTCCTAAATTTCCCATATTCCTTGAGAATTTTCATCTGAAATGTTTATCCCCATAACCGAATTTACACCGACTCTTTCACATCTCTTCAACTTTAAATGAACAAAGCATACAATTCTCCTGTACCTAGAACAGAATCCTCTCGGAGGTTCTACTGCAAATCAATCTATTCTTACTTGTCGACCACAGAAATTACAATATTTTTTTTGTCAGCAAATTAGAAAGTTCATTGATTATATTCTGAAATACCGCATACCGCAATTGCCGGCTTTCAGTCATACTTAGGCTTCAAATTCCCACATAATAAGATTGATTGACTGGTTGCTTGAACATTCACAAATTGAAGAACAAAGCAATTTCAGATTAAGCTAAGGGACCAAAAAGCATACCTTGAGGGATCACCGTGAGCAGCCAGCCAAGGCTCTAGCATTGACACACCAAACTCATCAAAAACATGTTTTTCTTTTTTGCCATGAACTCTCTGACCATTTCCACTCCCTAGCCGTGCTAAATTAGCCTGCTTCTTCATCCAATTCAACGCCTTAAGCCCATCATCAAACGACGCCGGATACCTACTCTCTGGCGCCAACCTGTACCCGACTGCCACAACAATCACGTCACACAACTTGGCAATCCTCCTACAAAATACATCGTTTGCAATTGAGTCATTGCTTCCGCTCACAAATCCCCCACCGTGAAACTGCAACATGACAGGCAGTTTATTGTAAGAGTTCCTCCCCGCTGTTACCGGAGAATAGCCTTTGTAAACATGAGCGTCAGCCGATGAGGAGTTAACGACTGTGTCGGGCAGAAAGATACGCAGGCTGA
Source organism: Khaya senegalensis (assembly GCA_032402905.1). Classification (NCBI taxonomy): domain Eukaryota; kingdom Viridiplantae; phylum Streptophyta; class Magnoliopsida; order Sapindales; family Meliaceae; genus Khaya; species Khaya senegalensis. The sequence goes on along the minus strand of CP135537.1, from coordinate 6,644,687 downwards.
GACAAGAGAAGGGGTCCACGTGGAGGTCTTTAGTTGCCACCCCATCAATGAACGTGGGGTTGCTGGCGGCGACGGATTCGTCCTGACGACAGGTCGTACCATATGGGTTGGTGTTCTGAAGAGATGATTGTGTTTGTGTTCTTAGATTGTGCAGCAGGTGTTTCTTGTTGAGTTTGAAGAAAATACTGTAGAGTTTCACGGCTAAAGTTGGCATTTCTTCAGAGACAGATGTTGAGAAACGTTAATAGAGCTTCAGCTTCGGCTTTTACCTTTTGGGATTGTGGAGAAGTCATTGACGAGTCACAGAAACAGAACGTGGGCGGATGAGGACTGGTTCAAAACTTCAATTCATCCTGTGGATGGCGTGGCGTCTGTGACCGCAGGTCAGAGAAGAAGCTTCGGAAATGATTCTTCATATGAACGTACGTTTGACTGCGGATTGCAGCAGAGAAATTCTGTTTACCAGGTGTACAATCGGTAGAGGAGAGAAGGTCAGGGAGTGGACCAAGGTTTGTGAGCGGTTAACTCTGTATGGTGTCACAGCCGTAGATGATGATGTGGAGCTTAGTTGGATCGTGCTGTCTATTCCATCGGTGGGTCCCAATTGGTTGGCCGCCACATGATTGCAATCAGGAATGATGATGAACCAAATTAATTAACAAAGAATCATGTTTCCCTCAGAATCCTGAATATGATTTCGGGTTCCCCGTCTCGGCCCCTCTCTAACATGTAATCCAAGAAACCTAATGGGTCACAAAGAAAGCCCACCCATGGGAACTCAGGTAAAGACCAACAAAAAATCACCCCATCGGATTCCTAAGTACACCCAAATTGTCTTTTCTCAACCCATACATAATTAACATCTATTTTTTTTAAAATTACAATTTTATTTTAATTTAGAATTAAATTTTTAAAATATAATCTTTAAATTTAATATTAAATTAAAAAATAAATAATAATATATGATTAATTTTAAATTTTAATTTTAATTTAAACTAAAATTTGAATATATAAATATTTATAATTTTTTAAATTTGAATACATTTAAACTTTTGTCTGAATTAAAAAAGTCAGAAGATGAATAAACCCCCATGTTTACAGGAAGTAGATGGAACAACTCTGTGAACTTCCTCTTTTCTACGTCCTTTTCTCATTTTACTTGTCTGTCAGGAAATCTTCCATCTGATTTACACGCCAAAGGCTAACCAACAAATACGTGATTGACCTAATTATCAAATGCATTGGATTAGCAACAAAAACAACAACATCGATTTGTAAAGAATGAAAAATTGACATGATATCTCTCAAAAACAGTGAATTTGCATAGATTTGCAGCAGGATTTTGTCCTTCGTTTCAAGAAAAGAATTGGTTGAAGCCCATGTACATGCCCTGATGATGTAATTCCATGTTGAGATGGAACTGCAGTGCATAATAATAATAATAGTGGTCGGTAGTTAGGGATACACATGCAGAATTTCAATTAGCTAAGAGTGAAACTCGGGTAAACCCTAACACTGAACAAAGGATTTCATGGTCGTCTTACAATAGCAGCTAGCTCTTTATATATCTGATTGCAGAAGGGTACAATCAGAAGTGAAGCTCACTTTTGTTCAAGAGGATGAAGCTTGAAGTTGAAGTAATCGCAACAGAAACCATCAAACCATCTTCTTCAACTCCTCACCACCTTCGCCATTACCAACTCTCTTTTCTTGATCAAATTTCTCCTCCTGTATACAACCCTTTGGTTGTCTTCTATCCATCTGATCAGAATAACACTACAGAATTTGGAAATGTTGAAAAGCGTTATGATTATCTCAAACAATCCTTATCTGAAGTCTTGAGTTTCTTTTATACTCTAGCAGGACGCATTAGAGACAATACTTACATAGACTGCAACGACGACGGCATACCATTCAGGAAAGCTCGAGTCAAGTCCCAACTTTCAGACCTTCTTCAAAATCCAGTCCCTGGTCAACACGACAAATTACTCCCACTTGCTGTCGATGATGCCGATGAACTGCCTGCTGGAATCCAATTCAACGTTTTTGACTGTGGTGGAATTGGGATTGGTATCTGCATTTCTCACAAGGTCGGAGATGCTCTGTCATTTTTTACGTTTCTCAAGAGCTGGGCAGCCATTGCGCGCGGGGAGAAAGACATGGTGCGTGTAGAATTTGTATCTGCCACGCTCTTTCCGCCAAAGAACTTATCAGGGTTTCGGCCAGACATCTGTATCACGGAGGAGAATATTGCAATAAAGAGGTTTGTGTTTAGCGCCCACAAGATAGAAGAAATCAGAGCAAAATATACTGTCATGAAAAGCTTGGAAAACCAGAAACGCCCGTCCCGCATCGAGGCATTGTCGGCTTTCATATGGAGCCGATTCATGCAGGCGGCAAGTAAGGGATCAGAATCAGCCCCCGATAAGTTCTACGCTGTGGTTCATGCAGTGAATCTACGTCCGAGAATGGTGCCGCCACTGCCAGATTATTCTTTCGGGAATCTCTACCGAATAGCAATGACATTTCCATCAATGGAAACCGATCCTGAAGGTCTTATCAGCCAAATGAGAGACTCGTTTCGCAAGATAGACAAAGACTACGTGAAAAAACTGCAAGAGGGAGATGAACACTTGAATTTCATCGTAGATGGAGCTGAAAGATTCGTCAGAGGAGAGATGGTTTCGTTGAACTTCACAAGCTTGTGCAGGTTTCCTCTGTATGAAGCCGATTTCGGTTGGGGGAAGCCGGTATGGGTAGGCTCTGCGAGACTAAATTTCAAGAATATAGTGACGTTCATGGACACTGTATCTGGCGACGGAATTGAAGCATGGATTCATTTGAACGAGGAACACATGGCTAGATTCGAAATTGACCAGGAGTTGCTGGCATTTGTCGCATAAATCAGATGCTCTACTGTGCAAATCTTGTGGCTTATACATTGGTATGCTATTTTAGATCAAGAATCGAAACCAACTTTGACCCGATTTCTAATTGGTCTACTTAAAATTTATATTTTAAAAATTATATATATATATTTTTAAAAAATAAAGTGTGAATGTATACATACACATCAACCTCAAACAATTTGTTCATCGTGTACTTGTCTTTATCTTATTTGATCCCCTTTCGTTGTCAAAACCCCACTTGCCCATTGACTGACTTTGCACGTCTCTCCCCTGCCCCGTGCCGACATCAACTGCGAAATATTACAATTGCAAGCTATCTCTGTCTCCGAGTGTACCATTTTCAGATCATTTATGTAATAAATAATTTTTAAAATTATAGAAATTTACTGTTTAATTATAAATAATAAATTATCTTAAATACAATAATAGGATTTTAAAAATATTTCAGTGACGTGTCAGTCACCATCAAAACAGTGGAATAATATTTTAAAATTGAAAGTATTGGTTCTGCTCTTTATTAATTAAATGACAGATCGGACGGCTGTCCCGGCCCGTAACAAGGCCCCGTGTACACACGGTCGGGAAACAAGTCCAGTCCTGTACGGAATGGTGACAATTCAAAGGGGAGATTTTAACAGGACACTGGGATTGACAGAAGCATAAGCAAGCAGGTCTTGATCACGTTCGAATAACTCCATGTCTTCTTGCCTCAGACTCACCCAGGCTTCAACTGATCCGTCTCTCTTTCTTGTCTCAATCAACGCCACGACGTTCTTTTGATTTCCTCTCCCGCAGGGAATTGTTACCCACGTTGGGTTTCCCCACCCGAAATTCATGTCGTACACTGAACAATTACACAGATTACTGCATATGTACAGTTCCATGTCGTGGGTTATTAGAATGCTTACTGCGTCTTTGAAATGCTCTGTGATCGCTTCCAATGCGTCGTCTCTTTGAAGTTTTTGTACGTAGTTTTTGCTGAAATCTTGTGTCTCTTTCCTTAGCTCACGGACCAGGCCCTGTAATTCTATGTCGCTTTCGTCTTTTTGCGCGGCGAAGTACCCGATGAGGTTCCCGATGGAGTTGTCGGGCATGGGAGGGACAATCTTTTCGCGTATGTTTACCGATTGAGACAAAACAGAAAGCTTGGAGTAACCTGAGTTTGATCTTGAAGCGTTCGTTGCACATTTCCAAATCAGCGCCGTCACGGCTTCCTCGCGCGTCGGTTGCTGAACACTTGTGCTGGCTGATGTGACCTTCAGAGCGGCAATCTTTGCAGCGTCGAAAACGAACCTCTTGATAACGCACTTGTCTTTGGTGTAGTTGACATCCGGTAGCATCAGGGAAGAGATTTCCCTCGGTGGGAATAAAGACGACGAGTGGTACGACGGAAGCACTGCCTCGCCGGAACCGACAGAAGTGGCCGCCCAGCCTTTGACGAACGTGGTTACCGTGGCTGCATCTGCTATCTTGTGCGACAGGCAGACACCAATTGCAACACCGCCGCAACTGAAGAAGCTGGATTGAACAAGTAATAAAGAATAATCCGTGTTGACTTCCTTAGACTCAATCTCGGCAGGAATGAAATATCTAGCCGCTTCTCCGTCCGGTTGTTCGAGAAAGTCAGAGAGCCGGCAATTGACTCGTGCTTCGACATAAACAGCTCCACAGACGTCGCTGCAATCGATCGTCAGATTATCCTTGATTCTTCCGGCAAGTGGGTAAAAGCGAGTCAACGCATCAGACAGCGACTTCTTTAACTGGTGGGATCGGTCGGGAACTGAGAGATGGTAATCAACATTCATGTCGGACTGATAAAAGAGAAGCAGAGTTTCATAAGAAGGAGGAGCAAGCTGATCCAAAAGTGACAGCCTAAAAATTTCGGACCCAACCAAGGGTGGAGAAGAAGAAGAAGAAGAAGAAGAAGGCTTGATGATTTCTTTAGAAATAATCTGAAGCTTCATCCTGTCGCCTTTGCCTGTTGCAAATTATCCTTGTCCTCCTTATAGTAACAGAGCAGACAGGTTTCAAAACCCTAAAGGGATAACACATACACGTTCCTCTGTGAGCTCTGGTCAATGTTAAATTACAAGACGGCCGAAATAAACTAGCTGTACTTTTGAAATGTGTGCCGCACGATTAAAGAGTACAGACAAATAATGAAAGCAACTACATCCTAAAAATTTTAGATAAATAAAAAATAAAAATAAATTTTTAAAATTTTTTATTATATTAATTAAAAATAAATTTTATTTTTTTTTTTAATTTAATAATTTTTTTATATTATTTATATTAAAATAATAAAATTATTTTACCTAACACTTTAATACATAATTACTAACTTTGAAAAACCTGGCAAGATTGCCTAAGAAAGAGGAAAGTGTTTGATAGGTCATTGTGATCAATTATCGAGCCTAGAATTTTATGCCAGACATCATCACATGTTTGTCTTGTCAAACTCAAAAACAAAAATGGTTCTTCAACGTGGATTGTGACAGGTTTGGGCTTGGCCACGTTAATGGTGGTCTGAAAATGTAAAAATATGAAGAAGTAGATGATGCAAAGCAAGCCTGTTCTCACTAATCTCGTTTGTAATCAGAGTTGGTGTATGAGATTAGGGTTGGATTGGATTTTTTTTTTTTTTCCAATTTGATTTGCTTGGAATAAATGGTGTGAGACCACCATAATAGCTTACAGAATAAGTTCTCTTATAATATATTATATTTGAATAAAGACAAGATTATAATATGAAGGGGAATTTGACATTAGAAATTTGGGGTTAAGAACAGATTCTAACAATTTGCTGGGTTCACATTTAACCCATCCCCTCTGAACCTGATGATCAGAAACGGCAGTCAGAAAATCCCTAAAAACATTTAATCATATTATTACTTGTATTAAAATAGAAATAAATAACTAAACACATAGAATAAGATCATTTTGAGACTTACCACAATTAATCTAAACCTGAATCCAGACACAATGGCACTGCTGGAGCCATAGATGAGTGTACTTATCTCCAGCATTCATGTTTCCTACCCAGAGAATCATTTTTGAAAGCATTGGTTCATGTTGCAGATCATCTTCCATCTTTTTCACAGTGGTTGTACTGCAGGATTAGTAGATTACTCTGGTTTGTTTGGTGAAGAAGATCTTTAACTGGGATGAAGAATAGTATTATCTAAAATGGGAATGACTAGCAGGAAATTTAGATAAATGCTATTATACAGACAGCAACAGAAAGCATCCAAAAACAAAGCATTCCACAGATCTTTTCAGGCAGAAGGTAGATGCACAAGAAAAATGTAAGCAAGAAATATAGGTAATCTGTCAGACAAATATGTTGGAAAACAAATCACATCCATCAAATTTGTACATACAAGAATGCACACAAATCAAAGGTTTAATTTGTAAGAACAAATGGAAATAAATATACATAGATAGATAGATACATAGATATAAATACAGTATAGGAAATGAGTTTGACCAATTCAGCGAGTAAAATTCCCTGTGATTGTAGCTAGCTCCTTCACCGGGGCTTCTCAAAGTATCAACTACCAGAAAGCAAAAACACGTCTCTCTCAATGGGAAAGTGCAATTATGCAGCAGCTCCTGTTTGGGGAGTAACCAAGTAAATGGTATGTGTGCAAACACCAGAAAGTGGGACTGTGTTGCTGTGTTAACTTGCAACCAGCAGACTACTGACAACCTGTAAATATTTTTTTCGCTTAAAGCACATTATCCATCTGAGGTTACCACACTAGTAAACTGAATCCAACCTTTTAACTGCACAAAGATATCTTCTTAGTACTAGTTTGAAAGAACTGCTTCACTACTTGTAGCTTTTGTAGCAGCAATCTCTTCCATGAGCTTCCATGTGGCATCGTGTTGTGTTTTGATCTTCTCCACTTTAGCTTCAGTCTCCTGGAATTTGTGCAAGCACTTCTCAAATAACTCATGATCAATTTCTGAGAATATCTTGCGAACATTAAGTGTCAAGCTCTGGACCACCTGATTCCAGTGGTTACAACCGTTTTTCTCTAGGGCAGGGAAGATAACAGGCAGTATAACTTTCCGATTTTGTCTGATTAAATTCTCAATGTGATCATTGTTCCACAAATACAAAGCCCTCTCTGCCACCTGTGAAAAAGCAAGCATAAAGTGGCTGAAATTTAAATTTGTAGAAATTGACTTATACATTCATTTTCTATTCCCAATTTCTTACTTCCTAATTCAGTTCTGATCTTTTCGTGTCCTCATAAAAAGATTAAAAATGTTGAATAATAACCACTGGTTGCAGAAAATGCAATTTCTTATATTTAAACTTGAAGACTATGATTTGTGTGCTAGTTGGTTCAAAAGGTAAAATCTCCCGGATCTTGCAAGTGTCTGAGATTTGAATCTCGACCACATCAGGGTTGGGAAGGGATGGGTTTACATTGATGAAAAATAAGGAAAAAATATTGAAGGCTGTGATACAAACAGGCACCAGTCACAAGAACAGTGCTGCTACAACATGAAAAGTGCATATCAGTGGCAATGTTAATACAGTGGGCAATCAACTAAAAAACATTTTAACTACAAGAAAGCTGTTTGGAGAATGGGGAGGAAAAGTGTCATTGATATTAAAAACCATGGATGAAACTCCAGATCTTCAAGGAGGATCGGGCACACAGATAGATACCTACCTATTTCCAATATCACAACCAGATTACGGTTGACGATTATAGATCCTTCACTAACTTCAAAATAATCCCAGTGTCCCCAAAATTTATTGACTAAAACTTATATTCTCAATTATTTCACGTTGCCAGGTGCCAATACCAGCTACCTGGTCAGTGTTAAGACACACAATTTCCATTCTGCCATCCTACCCAGGAACTGTCATAACCATTCAATGTTTACAAAACTATGATCCAGCAAATTTACATATTATGCTAATCCTAGCATTAATAGATTTGATATTCCCCCATGATCATTTTTCTTTTTGGGCATATTTAATATTATGCACTCCCTCTACAGTGAAAAGGTTTTCAAAGATCTGGAAATAAATGCAGCAGCCATAGAAGACAAGCCAAAGTCAATTAATATGGATGATTTAACATAATTCCATGGTTGCATTATGGTGGTGAGCTCACAACCATTAAGAAGACAGAAAGATTGACAACAATTTTTAACTATTGGCTGATAGTCATGCCTGAATAAATGTGATAAGGAAATACATAGAGCAAAAAGTTATCCAAAAGAAATACAAACAAGAAAGTAGGAAATCATATTTTTCAAGTTTGACAAGAAAGGTTATGCGTAAACCCTTGTTCCCACCGCTGAAAACAAAATTAATACTCAACACAACAACAAGAACATGTTCCAATATTCAAAAGTGAAACTACTACTGAGAAAGAACCAAAAACAAGCAAGGGAAAGTAAACCGGATATTTGACGGCTTGCTTCAATATAGAAAGTGCATTTCTTGCAAAATGAAAAAATAAATGAAGATCAAAGTTAGATGGTTAATTACCTGAAAGTGTGAACTGCTTAAGCAACGAGCAATTTGATGGAACAGAGGTACCATACACCTTTGAAATTCTGCTGGTTGAGTTGCTTCTAAAACTTCCTCCAGCTCACTTAGGAACATTACCTCCTTTGAACTATTGGTGATTGGCCAATACTTCAACAAACCCTGTATAATAGTGTCTGCAAGCTTGCAGTCTTTCTCCACAAATTGAGAAATGCAGTATGATAGTGGTTGATGGTACACTGGGAGGCACTTTGGTTTGTGAAGGGGAATTAGAGCCCTTACAAGGAACAATTTGTGCTCTTCTTTAAGTGGCAGAGCAAAACCATTGATTATACTGCCCAAAACCTCTAACAGCTCAGCAATCCCATTATGCTTCTCTGTTTCATAAGTAAAACAGAAGAAGATATTGTTGATAGCTTTCCTAATAAATGGGCGATGCACCATAAACTTTCCGTAGATACGATGCAGAATTGTTTTGAGATACTCCCTCTCCCTGGGATCCTCAGAATCAAAGAGATCTAACAGCTTGAGAACAAAGGAGTGATCAATGTACTTCTTAGCCAACTTAGCATCTGTCTCAGGAGATGCAACAAACCTCAGAAGGAATTCATACACAATTTGTAAATGAGGCCATGCAGGGTCCATTAAAGACTCTTCTTCTTCCAGATCAAAGGCTTGTAAAACCTTGTTTTCACGTGGTTGTGGTGCAAGTGACCTAAATAAATTCACAGATACCATCTTTATAGCTTCTTGCATGGCAGTCTCTGTGAATTTCTCGTTTGCAGAAGTAATATAATCGACAAGCTCAAGCAATGTCTGCCTCTTTATGTCCTTTTCTTTCAAGTTCTCTGTAGGATCAGTGAAGTCAAACACAACACAGCATAGATTCAGCTTTCTGATAAGCAAGTTTTGCTTTTCAGAGCTTGAAACATCCCTAAATCCAGTCAATGCTTCATATGGAGCAACTATCGGTTTTCCATTCAGTTTTAGATTTCCATTTTCGGGCAATTTACTCCCCTGAGTACGTCCTAAATTTGGGGCACAATTTGGGCCTGGAAGAGCTATATGGTCCAAATTCAATGCCCTATTACTCACAAGATCACTACCAGTAGCATTAGGAGGAGGGGCAGATGAACCCCCAAATACGCGATTTTCAGATGACTTGGATGGCTTCCGTGGAAGCCTACCAAGTATATGCTTGATCATAGCTCAAATATTATAAACACTAAACAACAGAAGTCCTTCAATAAACGCAGCTGAGAACGGAAGCTACTTCAAAGCCCAAGCCAGTCCATCAGAGAGACAAGAACCTCCACATCACAAAAAAAGATGAAAACCCATATTCATAAATTCCATTCAAGCCACAGAATGAGAAGACCCTATTATATAATTCATATTACTGGATAAAGAAACCCATCCCCAGATGAAGATTACAAAAACCATTAGTACCTAAGATAGCATCAGGGCAGTTAATCTTGCTTCAACATATCATCCTCTAATAAATCAGACAACTTTCTTCAACCGTACGAAAGCCAAGAACAATAAATGACATCCTCTGACTTAATATTCAAGAAGCCAGATGCAGAAGTAAGAAATGAACAAATTAAGCATACCCAGTAACGACTTTATACACACCAGAAGCTCCTGGTTTCCAGGCTCTTCTCATTCCCTTGTGGAGATTATTTCTCACAATTAGCAGCTAACCCAGCTGGGACAAACGATTTCAGAATCTGGGTTCGATCAAAAACACCAAAATAACGTTATAAAATTTAGCCAGACAAGAAAAAAAAGAGAGAACTTGACAGTGACAAAGTTACATAGCACTAGGAAAAAAGAAAAGAAGACATAATACGGAACAAACAAATCCCAGATGATAAGGGAAGAGACTAGAATGCTTTGCACTAGTTACTTACAGAGACTAAAAGCTTGAAATTTATGAGATGCCAAGCAAGCAAGAGCAAGAACAAGAACAAGCAAGACTTTCCCTAAGATTTTCTTTAGTTAGTGGCTTTTTCTTTTTCTCTAATCACTTTGGGACAGAAAGAAAGGAAGAGATAAAGAAGAAAAATAAACCGACCAAAGCAGCAGTGCCTTGGACTTGGATGGAAAGAACATTCACTGTCCGTAAATGGAACACCCAAGCTTGAGAAGATAGAAATAAAATGATTGTTGACAAAAGAGAAGATCTTGAACAAGAACTATCAGCAAGTACATGAATTATGAATAAGAATAAGAATCTATTCAGGATGGGATCAGATGGGTTGGGTGAATTTGAAGTAAACAAAACCATCACCACCACCACCTCAAACAGCGAACTGATTAGATTTATTTATTACGGATGATTTGCTTTATTTAACCAATGTCATCAGCCTCAACAACTGTAACACATTTGCAAATTCAGAATGTGAACGAAAATCTTCATGTCACGGGGACCGGCAGATACTACTACTACTGTATCATTTTTTCTTTCTTAAAAAAATTATATTTTTTTTATTTAAAAATGAAAGATATAGTTCGTAAACAAATTATATTAACTTCAAAAACCGAGATGGTTTCATAATGTTTTAAGATTGAAAACGTAAGGCTAAGATCCCATTCACCTTTGGACCAGTTTTCATTTGTCACGAAAATGTTTAGAGGGTTTGTCTCCCAACTAAAGGTGAAAGAACATCTTGTTAATTCGAGTCCTAGGATCAGAAGATGCCCCATTATCCATAATGGTCATAAACTCTCATAAATGAAATAAACCCATAATTTCTTTTACCAAATTTTTATAATTTGCTGTAATTTCAGATGAAATATAAGAATTTATACTGGAAACCCCGTGTAAATTGAGAGTAGTCGTGCAAGTTGGATAAATAATTAGTTTAACGTTGCTTTCTGTCCCATTCAAAATTAAAGAAGCCGACTTTCTGAAGCCACTGCTTCCCTGTGGTCCAATTACAAAAAGGGTAGTTCGCCTCCCAGGCTCAGGTGGCTTGTGTTTGTTTTACTCTTTTTTCTTTAAATAAAATAAAGAAAGAAAGAAAAGAAAAAAGTGAATTTCGATAGGAGCGCCTTGTGCATCATTAATTGCAAGTGCAAACAGTAAACTCGAAGCTAAGGCATCAAATGAACATCATCTCAAGTGTTATGCTCTTCCACTCTCGTTTTAAGAAACGTTGAGAACAAACTCATGGATAATCTTTTTATTTTAGGGGAAGACCATCATTGCACAGATGGGTATTTCTGTCATGATTGTTAATGATCATGAATCCTGTGTGGAGTTGAGAGTGAAGATCATCTGTTAGCTAAACATTCCCATCACATAATGAATGTAAAGTTGATGAGTTCAATCCAAGGAAAATTCAAGCCAGAACTTCAAGGAGTTGAAATTAGAGAGTCACGGGATCACAGAAAGCAATCATTGGCAGGGTTCCTGCAACTGATGACACAGTGAAGAAAGATGCTGGAAAGAAAATGGAGTAATATACACAAAAACAGAAGGCAGTGATATTTTATCAAAATATAAAAATGAGACAAGTTTCTGGCCAATCAGGTCAGCTCATTAAACATTTTGAAAAATTGATCCTTACATTTTAAGCTTCTACAGTTGCTCCAATGCATGCATTGAAACGAAAGTATTACTAACAACCTCCTATTTATGCCTTCCCCGCCCATGCGTGGGTGAAATTATCATGCACTAATGAACAGGAGGCAACAATAACCCTAAAAAATTCTATTCACCATTTCAATCTTCTACATAAGTTCTTCAGCACAAAAGGAGAACAGAAAGAACTACAGAAGTAAATATTAATGAATTCAATGTTTCTAAGCATTTGATTTGCTCTTTCCTTTTTTTCTTGAAAAAAAGGAAAATTTTTTACTTCTTGCTCCTCTTGGCACTACCAATGCATATTTAGATGTCTCATAGTCGTAAGTAGTATTAAAGCCATTGGTATTTAACTGCAAGGTAAAAGCTTATGAATAAAAGGATCAATCTCGCCACATGTTTACTGGGCTTATCCCTCCATCACATCATCGATTTCTTTCATGGTTGGTATCTAATTAACAATGCATGAAAGTACCACCTGATCAATGTTACTGTCTAAATTAAAATATTAATTGTCACGTGAACTATCAACAAACATCTCTCTCCCTAGCCTGAAGTGGGCAAAGGCTTTACTTTTTGGGGAACAGGAAGTGGCTTGTTCCTTTCTGCTTTCACTTCAGCAAGTTCTTCTAAGCGTTTCCATGTGGCTTCACGACTTGCTTCAATCTCATCTTCCTTGGATTCATCATCCCTAAACTTAGCTAAGCATTCATTGAACAGCTCTGGATCAAGATCAAAGAAAATCTTGCGGACATTCAAAGTCAAATTATGGACAGCCTGATTCCAATGGTTTCTGGCATTTTTCTCCAAGGCAGGGAAAATAATGGGAAGTATAACTCTACAATTTTGTATAATTAAGTTCTCAATGTGATCGTTGTTCCACAAGAACAAAGCTCTCTCTGCTACCTGAAAACAAGTATCAATTGCATAAAATGAGATTCAGAGTTCAAGGAGAGTGATGAGTTGAATCTATCAGCTTACAAAAGCAATATTCACAGTATATTAAGGCATAATTAAACCATACATCAAGGAGAACTATTAATCCCCACAGAAAATATTTAAGCAGAAAATTCATTTTTTAATATGCTAAGCTTTGAAAAGAAAGACTGATCTCAAGTCTACAAAGTTTCTGGTAGCTTCCTCTAAAAATTTTGCTCTAGCCATTTCACCAATTTTGATCCATGCAAAAGTGTATCACCACTTCAATTGCTCTTTTCATATAATTTTCCAATGGCACTGTTTGATCTTTGTAAAACAATCCCAGAAAGGCATCTGATTGGCAAATATACAGTTCTCTATGACACTGTACAGTTATAGATTGGATTCATCTTATAGCTATTACTTTGACTCAGCTTGACATTTATTGCTTCATGACCACATCAGCAAAAATAATGAATCAGCACATATACAATAACACTGCCTTTGTAATTTGGCATCCAAATTTGTCACAGGAGCACACTTCATCGTCCTAGGATATGCTATCTGCACTTATCAGTTCATTTGCTATAGAAGCAACTAATTTCAGAAGGCTTGAGAAAAGTGGATTCTGATTTTTAATATTTCAATTTACCTTCAAGAATAAATTCCTTTGAAAAGGAACAGCATTAGAGGAGTAAAAATGTGAAAAGGATAAGATAAATAAAGAGATTTCACTGTTTTGAGGGTAAAAGACACTCTTCAGTATTAGCAAAATATTTATTATTCTCCATTTACCTTTTGGTTTATTTAATAAGACCTACCTTTCGCTGAGCATATAGACTGGTTCCCTATCACTATAAAGTCCAAATGTACTAACAAAATGGATGAGGAGACAAACACCACAAACGTGTACGGTTCAATGCTTTAATAAAAACTCAAATTAGGGTAGAAAAATAATACTCCTAGTATTGATTAGAAAAAATAGGGTTGATGAGATCTCTCCCCACATAAAAGGAACTTAAATAAAACCCATAACAAAGATTCCATGTTTTATAATTGACATGTGTTTGATATCTATAAAAGGAGAAGCTGAAACAAAAAATTCAAGCATATAAAAGCAAAGCAAAACCACACATTGTAACCTTACTACCTGAAAGTGTAAACTGTTCAAACAACAAGCGATTTGCTGAAACAAGGGTACCATGCACCGCTGAAACTCTGGTAATTGGGTAGCTTCTAAAACTTCCTCCAATTCATTCAGGAACATGACTTCCTTTGAGCTATTTGTCACAGGCCAGAACTTTAATAAACCCCTTATGACAGTATCTGCAAGCTTGCAGTCTTTCTCCACGAACTGTGTAATGCAGTAAGACAATTGTTGATGGTACATTGCTAAGCACTTTGGCTTGTGCAAGGGAATCAGAACCCGAGTAAGGAAAACTTTATGCTCTTCTTTCAGTGGCAGAGCGAACCCATTAATTATGCTGCCTAGAATTTCCAGAAGTTCAGCAATCCCATTATGCTTCTCAGTCTCATAAATAAATTGATAAAAGATGTTGTTTATCTCTTTCCTGATGAATGGGCGATGTACCATAAATTTACCATATATGCGGTGGAGAATTGTTTTCAAGTATTCCCTCTCTCTAGGATCTTCAGAGTCAAATAAATCCAGCAACTTAACAAGGAAGGATTGATCTATATACCTTTTGGCCAATTTTGCATCTGTCTCAGGTGATGCAACAAACCTCAACAAAAACTCATACACAATTTGCAAGTGAGGCCATGCAGGATCCATAGAAGGCTCCTCTTCCTCTAAATCAAGACCGTCTACAACCTTGTTCTCTCGAGGTTGAGGAGTAAGAGTTCTAAACAAATTTCCAGATATCATTTTTATAGCTTCCTGCATAACAGCTTCATTAAACTTCCCATTTGCAGAAGTCACAAAATCCACCAATTCTAACAATGTCTGTCGCTTGATCTCTTTTTCTTTGAGGTTCTTCGTTGAGTTGGTGAAGTCAAAAACAACACAACACAAGTTCAGCTTTTTAAGAAATAAGCTCTGCTTCTCTGAACTTGGAACATCCCTAAATGTGGGTAACGTATCATGAGAAGAAAGCATTGAATTCTCATTCAACTTCAAATTCACACCACGTTGAGTTTTGTTACCATAATTTTGTCCCACATCTGAAGCAGAATCATGCACCTGCGGAGATACAATGTTCAAATTTCCAGCTTTACTTTTCCCCGAATCACTGCTTCTTGAACCAGTTGAAGCAATTGAATGTGTGGCAGAGTTTCCACCATTTTCACGATTATCGGATGTCTTAGCAGACTTTCGAGGAAGCTTCTTTAGTATCTGTCTGATCATTATTCACATAAATACAGAATTCCCACCCCCACTCAAACACACAACACTAGACGTCAATTTTCTGCCGAATCAGTCCAATGCTAATGAAAATTCATCGCACAAATCCAAAACCACCCCGTAAAAACCATCTAAATAAAACACCCAGAATCAGAAAACTTATGGCACAAAACTACCCTTTTGAACCAAACGAAGGACCCAATTTCTTATGTTCCTAGAAACCAAACCAAACCCAGATTCCTCCAGTGTCAATCAACCAATACAGAAATCCTTATCTCAGCTTACATACACTACCCTTCTCTGTTAACCAAAACCCAGAACTAGAAATCGGAAACCCAGATCACTAAAATCACTACAAGCCCAAGATCAGCAGCTTCTTTTTGAGTTAAATGCGAAACTCCTTTTTCCTTCTCCGTTCTTCAACTAAGAAAAAGGAAGGAAATTAAAAAAAAAAAAAAAGGAAGTAAATGAAAGATTCATGACATTAATAATTAATTGCAACCATCAGGACCTTCTTTTAAGAGTTAAAAAAAAAAAAAAATTAAATATAACAAAATCAAAATTGGAAAACTCGTCCACGAAGATTTCAAATAAAGTACATGCAAGCAAATAGAGATCTCCAATATAATAATAGCAATAATTACAACAATTATAGTAATTTAATGATAATATCATAGTGAGACTAATACTTACAAAGAAAAAGAATTCAACTTTGTTATGCTCTGCCTCGTTGTTGTTTGTTGACTGGCAAAAATAGTTTTTTTTACTAATTTTAATATCGTGGTTGGTTTCCTTTTGTTCTTTCTCTGACAAGCATTCAATTTCTGTAATTCCAACTCTGTTCTGTGCTTCTTCGGAGTCAAGTCAAACAAAGAAACTGAGACAAAAATCCACAAACCAGAATCAGTAAAACCGGAACATGGTTTCTCGCACGGCGTCGTTTGGACGTCACGATTTGACCTCAATCCTCACACAATTACACGTCATAAGATTTATTTGACACAAAGCAATACGCTAAGATCTGTTTAATGATGGATGGTGTAAGTAACGGAATTTGTGCTACCATACGTGCATCCCCACCACAAGTGAGCTGGTTTAGATGCATCGCCGGCAATCAAAGTTAATTTCTAGCCGGTTGATACTTGGCACGATTGATCTTATGTGTTCTGGGTCTCGTTCAGACCGTTGACTTGGCAAGCCGCCTTATCCGTCCATTTTCGGATGAAAGAATCTTTCTTCAGGTGCAAGATTGACAATTGCATTTATATATCTCCATTGGATTCTTCTGAGCTCCGAATCTTGATGATAATTTTACCTTTTTTAACTGTCGTAAGCTGTTAAAAGTGTAGGGTTCGGACAAATCATTTTTGTTCTTTTGAGAATCCTAGGAAGAACGATCCTTCCATGGACGAAACCATGGTGACTGAAGTCATGTCATTGCAGACAGCTAAATTGATGTTTCTCTTCTTTTCTTTTTTCCTTTTTTCCTTTTACTTTTCATTTTCTTTTTCTTCTGATTTTCATGGAAGCAAAGCAATGGCATAATTCATAAAGCAAGGAGGAGCCACTACGAGTTTTCTTGAATTCTGAGAGATTTGAAATGCTACTTCAATGGACTCAATGTTGGACTAAAAGATAAACCAAATTTTGAAGACTCTAATTAGTCATCTGTGTGGCATATCATGGGAACCACCTCTGGAAGCAGGACGCTGAATATCGAAGCTTTAACAAATGAAAAATACATATAGAAGTATGGAAATGAGAGATTGTTTTGACTCAAAGAATTCAATTGGAATTTATAGACGCAGGATGCTGAGGGCGAAGAGGCAATCTAAACTGCAAAACTAGCCAAGCATCCATCAGGTATCCATGGCTGCTATCCCTAGTATGTCATTACAATAATGGGGAAGAAACAACCATCATTTTGACCACCCAAGGCTTTCTAGAAATTGAAGCAAAAATTTGACTAATTTTGCTGGCAGCAAATTGCAGAATGTTGTGTGAATTTCATCTAGCAGCGAGAGATAAGGTGTGAACATCGAAGATGTGAAATGAAAACTCCTCCTATATCACTAACCATATTCAGTTCTGCAGTCAACAAAAGCCTGAATTGATGGTTCTTTTCCAAGGAAGTCCGAAAGAATTTCCATGGGCTCCTTTGATCCCCATGGAGCCAATACCTGCCAATAAATCAAAAGAAAAATGCAGGCAACAGCATTCGGACATATTGGTTCAAATACTTCCAACAGTATTGTGCCATTAGGAAACTAACAAGAGCTATCCTAGAACACAATGGAAGAAAAAATGGCTTTTATAGCTAGAAATTAATGCAAAGAAAGTTTATTTCGTCAAAGTAACTTACTTTGTTCCTAAACTGCATAACCACATACTGGTTCAAAAGGCAATCATCACAAAACTAGGAGGCAAATATGTCAGCTGCAAAGACCTGTAAATAGCATTTGACTTGTTAGTAAAACCCTACAAGAGTCACAACTGACAGGGAAGTAATTCCCCCAAAATAGAAGGTCAGAGCAGGAAACAAGATAATTAACAATGCGAAAAATTCATGAAAAGAATAATGATCACAATCAATCACAGAGGATGTGATGCCTTATAGAAGAGTGTGCAAAGGGAAATAAAGAAATTGGAGTAACTCAGACCTCACCTCAAATCTGACTATAACAAGCAGCTTCAAAAGCAATAGCACTACATGGGAAACATGAAGCTGGATTGGTTCCGTCCAACATTGGCAAGCCTAACATCACCTGTGAAACAATTCAGCAAAAAAAAAAGAAAGAAAAAGCCATACAACCCATAAATAGGCCTCTGTAAAGGTACTGTGTAAACAGTTATTTACCTTTGGACGAAGATACCTGAATAACTCTACAATGTAAACACTGTCGGCAGAATGTATGATTTGATCAAAACCAGCTGAAAAGTAAACTCTTTTGAGCATAGATAGGAAAAATATTCGCCTAACTTGATCACTGTAACTGATACTTCAACATTCCATTTAAAAACATTTTGCACATAGAAAGAACAAATGCCCTAGAAATATGGGATGCACACGTGGGTTATGCATACTAACACAACAAGATCTTTCCCTTGTTTTGGTACAAGATTAAAGGCCAGAGACATCCGAAACATAACTGCACAAACGCATGTACAAGACCAAGGAAGGGACATATTTGCTCATTGTAGAAACAGAGATTTCATATGCATAAATACCTAATCGTGAAGGGATTTGCATATTTGGTTTATGTTTGCAAGGGGCTGACAATCTACTAAGAGTGCTCCAAAAACCGCTGAATTTAACTAACTGAAACTTTATCTTGAGCTTGAAAGAAATTAATCCCACTAGAATGAGGAAACATACATCTCTCATTGACCAGATTGAAAGTATTGGCAAGCAAAGGATCTAGAATCAATGTTCACTAAAGATTCCAGATAATAGACTTATGTGGAAAAATGTTTTAATGGCGTGAAATGCAGAACGAATAGGTGGTCTATACACCTATTAAATTTTTCTGCACATCAAGTTGGCTAGTCCAACCAAGTAAACACAGCCAAACTGCTAAACTCAAAGTAGAATGATTCAATTACACCACAACATGGCAGAAACCATGTTGACAAAATCATAACAAAGACACAAACAGACCAAAATTATAACCAAAATTTCAAAAGAGAAAAAGAAACTGAAGTTTGAAGCGCATAGAGAACCATTTTTCTTGTTTCTTCTCTTGAAAGCGGTGTTGGCGAAATTGACAGCGAGGACGACGATAGCAGTAGCTCCAGTGAAAGCTAAGAGGTTTCTGTTTGGACCTTCTGTCGTCGTTTATTGCCCTTTCCCTTTCCATCGGCTTCTTCATTTCATTTCTGACGAACCAACCGGCAACTACGATTTGGAGGGAAATATTTGCGTAGGATGCTCAGGCTTGCGGAAAAAAATGAAAATTTTGACCCAATTTTAAACATATATAAATAAGTTTGGGCCGGGTTCACCCATTCCCAAAATTGGACAATCATGATCAAGCTTCACGGGCCACTCGGTCCAAACCCAAAAGAAAACTGAATAGCAGGAAACACCAAAAACGCAGGAGAGCTGAAACCCGCAGCTGATTCTCAGCTCCCCAATCTCTCAGATTTCTTCGCCTTTGTCGTTCGTCCGAGAAAATAGTACCAGTACTGAGAAAATCCATCCATGGCTCCTAAACCCAAAGACAAACCAAAGCCTTCTGCGTCTCCATCGCAGCCTCCGCCACCAATCGAAGATCTCTTTAGCTCGCTTAACAGACACATCGAACGATCCGAATTTGAACAAGCAGTCAAAGTCGCAGATCAGGGTTCAATTTTCATATTTCCACTCTTTTTTCTTGCTATTTTCGAAATTCTAAATGTTTTTCTTACCGTTACACTGGAAACATTCTGCAGTTCTTTCAATTGCGCCCGGCGATGAGGACGCGATGCGTTGTAAAGTGGTGGCTCTGATTAAGGCTGATAACATTGACGATGCTCTCTCTACGATTCAATCATTTCAGAAGTTTCCTATCGATTTTAATTACTTCAAGGTTTTTAATGTGAATATTTTTTATGATGTGTTTCTCTTCTTTAATACAATTTTGTGCCATTAGCGATTGCTCTTGTATTTTGATTTAAAATACATATACCTGCATACACATATGTGTTCATTTTGGGGAAATTTGTGTAATTGCATACTTGCATTCAGTTGCCATGACACAAACAATTAAGCTTTAATGCGTCAATTTAGGTGAAGTGGCGCGTGCTAGTTTTGCTAAAGAATTGTAAATTTGTAGGCCATTGCATTGATTTTTTTCAGTTCTTGATATTACTGACTGCTTATCTTAATTGCTGGTTGATGATATGGAGGGTTGTGGCCATTAGACTTTTCATATACTTTGTGCATAAAAAATATTAAGTTATTTGATAGGTTTACTTTCTTCATATTAATTCTTCATGGTAGCTAATGCAAGACAATACTTTCAATCCACTTATTTCTATATTGTGGCTCTACAGCTGCTCAATTGAATATTTTGGCACTTACAATATGTTTTTTGTTTATTTAGAGTTATATTGCCTGGAATGTTTAATGGATTTTATCATGTATATGTTGGTTGCATGCATGCTCTGGAATGTTTGTAATTTTCTCATATTGATTTCAATATTCCTTTGCCTATTTTTAAATAGGCATACTGCCTCTACAGGCAAAACAAGTTAGATGAAGCATTGGAATCCTTGAAAAGCCAAGAGAACAATTCTGCAACAATGCTGTTGAAATCACAGATTCTCTATCGGTTAGGAGAGATGGATGCCTGTGTGGATATATACCAGAATCTTCAAAAATCCAAGATTGATTCTTTAGAAATAAATTTTGTTGCTGGTTTGATTTCGGCTGGGAGAGCTTCTGAAGTTCAAAAAACACTGGAGTCACTTAGGGTAAAAGCAACTGGCAGCTTTGAGTTGGCTTACAACACAGCCTGTTCATTAATAGAAAGGAATAAATATGCTGATGCCGAACAACTCTTGTTGACAGCTCGAAGGTGATACTTTACTATTTTCTTGTGGAAATTTATCATACCAGAAAACTTTGTTGATTGTTATCCTGCAGTATTACAGATTATGACTTTGCAATGATATTATTGTTCTAAATTTATGAGTTCTTTAGTGTGAAAGAAGTGTAAGTTAAAGTCTTTGGGATGTGTTGCTGTGTGGGTGTATTCTTAAGCTTGTAAATCTACTTACAATTCCTATTTGCAATTTTTTTTGTCCTTAATGTTTCCATTCTCCTACTATTTCATGTATTGAGCCTTTATAACTTCTCAAAGCAGAGGAGGATATATTGTCTTGATGCTGATAACTTGATTATTATCAGAATTGGTCAGGAAACTCTGACCGATGACAACTTTGCTGAGGATGATATAGAGATTGAATTGGCTCCTATAGCTGCCCAGTTAGCCTATGTTCAGCAGGTAAATAACAGTGTGATGTGAATATTTTACATTTTTTTTCTTCCTTATTTATTTGCTTTCTCTATTTCACAAAGGGGTTATATAATGGCTAGTAATTCAAAACTTTTTGTTTTATTAGCTCCTTGGAAATACACAAGAGGCAGCTGGAGCTTACACAGACATTATTAAACGAAATCTGGCAGATGAATCATCACTTGCTGTGGCCGTGAACAACCTTATTGCATTGAAAGGTCCAAAAGATGTTAATGATAGCCTAAAGAAACTTGATCGCATTAAAGAGAAAGATGTGCAGAACTTTCATCTTGCTGGTGTACTTGACTTGAAGCTATCACCAAAGCAAAAGGAGGCAATATATGCTAATCGTGTGCTTTTACTTCTTCATGCAAATAAGATGGATCAGGTGTTTAATTGGGATCTTGCATCTGTCTGTCTTTGGTTTATCCATTTTATCTATTGGTACCCTAAATAGAGTCATCTACTTGGGGACTACTGATCACTTGATGTCTTATATGTGTTGCTGAAATTTTGCAGGCTCGAGAACTTGTTGCTGCATTGCCAGACCTGCTCCCTGATAGTGTGATGCCAGTACTGCTTCAAGCTGCTGTCTTAGTGAGGGAGAACAAGGCTGGAAGAGCTGAAGAAATATTAGGGCAATTTGCTGAAAAGTTCCCTCACAAGTCTAAAATCATTCTCCTGGCAAGGGCACAGGTTGCTGCTGCTGCCAACCACCCTCACATTGCTGCTGAGTCTCTGGCCAAGATATCTGATATCCAGCACATGCCTGCCACTGTGGCCACCCTTGTGGCTCTTAAAGAGCGTGCCGGAGATATAGATGGTGCCGCTGTTGTTATTGACTCCGCAATCAAGTGGTGGTTAAATGCTATGACTGAGGACAATAAGCTCAGTGTTATAATGCAAGAGGCTGCTTCTTTCAAGCTCAGACATGGCCATGAGGAGGATGCTTCCCGTCTCTATGAGGAGCTTGTGAAAACTAATGGAAGTGTTGAGGCATTGGTTGGGCTGGTAACAACATCTGCTCGTGTAGATGTTGACAAGGCAGAAGCTTACGAGAAGAAGCTGAAGCCATTACCAGGCTTGAGGGGGGTTGATGTTGATGGTTTAGAGAAGACTTCTGGAGCGAAACATGTTGAAGGTGCTTCTCATGTTGAGGTAACTGGAGCACATGAAGAAAATAAGAATAAGGAGAAAACAAAGAAAAAGAGAAAGAGAAAGCCAAAGTACCCCAAAGGATTTGACCCTGCTAACCCTGGTCCTCCACCTGACCCAGAAAGGTGGCTCCCCAAGAGAGAAAGGTCAAGTTTCCGGCCCAGGAGAAAGGATAAGAGAGCCGCTCAAGTGAGAGGCTCTCAGGGTGCAGTTGTTAGAGAAAAACATGAAACTAGTGGTACCAATACCAACAGTTCTAATTCGACATCAAGCCAGGCGACTAGTTCCAAAGGAGCTTCACAAAATGCTGCGCAGCCATCCAAGGGTTCATCCAAGTCATCAAGAAAGAAGTCTAGGAATTAAACGGAAAGGAATCATATTCTTTATTTCAAGATTTTCATATCATTTCACATTTTACCTTTCATGTCATTACAAAACCAGGATTTTGACTGTTTAAATTTTTTGGCTTCTGTGCTGACTCCGAGTTAATTTGATTTAGAACAAAAAAATTAGAACAGTGAGGATTTCGGATTATCCTGTTTTGGAGCATGAGACATTTGTTCCATTTGTAGTGGTTCATTGTCTGGTTAGCTTCTGTCCCTTCCTCCTTAGTAGTTAGCCGGATGAGACCCTTGGAAACATTTTTTAAATACCTATTTGTTGTATGGCCGATTCTGACCATTCATTTACTGGTAGAGGGCAAGTTTGTGTGTTGTCAAAATTGTCTGCAGCTTTGTCTTCAAGAGTTGCTTTCGATGCTTCTGACATTAGGTTATCTAGACCTTGAAGTCAAAGGATTCCTTCCGAATATAGGTTTTCTCCAGAGTGCGGAACAAGGAATTCTTTCTTGCACATGCTTCCAATTATACTGATTTCTTCTTTAAACCCTTGTCCAACTAATACTGTTTTCGGTTAAATGAACCCGTGATGTCCAGATTGAACTATAATTTGCGGAAACCGGTTCAAATACAGCATTGGGAGATTATGGTCTACCCAAATTAGGTTTGATTAATCACACCCAGATTAGTCTTTTGTTCTCTTTGCCACAGCTGAGCCCAAGTCAAAGTATTTCAGCTATAAAGCAGTCTCGTAATATTCCACAGCCAAAGCAGTATTAAGTTATTAGTTAAGCAATTAATATGTTTGTTGAAACAATCTTTGAAGTGGACTCTGGCATTAAATTATAACGTAATAACCTCTTTAATTAAATACTAATCTTGTCTTTTATCGGAGCTATCTATAAATGGGTCGGATCTTATCCAGATATGTCTACTGTTTGGAGTTTGGCTGGGGCCCGGATCATACATCAGCAACGCTGACCCTTCACCTAGATTTCTCGTTGTCTTTTCCTATCCGTCGGATGAAGATCAGACGGACACAGTAAAATCCGCGGCTTGGGATGATACCTACAACAAAAATAGACCGAGAGACTGGGGGGTCGGGGTGGAACCAAAACGTGCAACACGGAGGGATTCTGGATTCCATCTCCCGCCACATCTTACTGCGGAGAAAAGGTAACCCTATTTTTAACTAACTGACACGTGTCGATATCTCCCTTAGCCATTTCTCTCTCCTTAACCGGACAATTCACCGTTACCCTTTACTTCTCTCTCTCAAAACCCGAAAAAACAAACGAAGTAATTTGCTTTGTTTTCCTCTCTCTCTTTCTATTAGCTCTCTGCTTTTTATTTCCTTCCCTTCCTTTCGAAGTCGGTCGACAGACTCACCCACATCGAATTCCCTCAACCCAGAGACGAAGGACAGAAGGAAAAAGGAATCCCTTTTTTAAAGTAATTTCGAGCCCCAATTAGGAATCGGAAAAGCTTCTCGATTCGGTGCCAAGAGATTGAACTTGAGTCTCTCTGTCGATTGCGTTTGCCATAGTCAAATTAGGGTTGTCGTTTGGTGGTAAGCTTATCTTTTGATTATCGCTAATTCTGTTTTGGTACTCTTCGTTTTAGATTTGTTGCAAACCCTAATTTTTTATTTAGTTAGTCGAGAGGGAAAAAAAAAGAGTATTTTTTGAGTGGTTGATCTGATTCTTTGTATAGATAATTCGGTGATTTGTGTCATCTTGTCCATTTCGTAGCTGGAAGTTATTAGGTTCTTTTTCTTCCTACACGGGAAACTCTGTGACATTTTCGATGCGATGTTTTAGTTTGCCATCGGAAATCGAGGGTTTTCTTGTTAGATTCAGATTAGGTTTAGATCTTCCCTTAAATTTTTGTCTTTCCTGTCTTTCTAGCCCATTATTTCGTTTTTTCCGATTTAGTCTAAACAAAAATTAAAAAAAGGTCGGGTTGGAAGAGAAGAAACTTTTAGGGTTTGCGTTGCACATTATATCATAGATTTTGTACAGAAAGATTGGGTTAGGGGTTGTGTATAATACAATGGCGTTGAACTTTTCTCATCGACCAATCTTTCCTGCACATTTAACCGAGGATAATTCGTTGGCCCCAATGAGGATTGCTAATGGGTATCTAGTTGAGGGAATACCTGAGAAAAATGAAGACGGGTATGCAAAGAATTGGCATTCGAATTGGGAAATTGATGATTGCTTTGATTATGGAAGGGATAGGAGTGATAACAGATGTGGGTCTCAGGAGTCTGTGTCCAAGGACATTCTTGATCTTTTGCCATCAGATCCCTTTGGAATGGATATTAGTACAACTTTTACAGCCGCAATTACGGGGTGGCTTGAGGAGTTGGAGGTGGATTATGGTGGGTATGGGAGGGATGAGGTTGGGACAAGCGATAACAACTATCAGTTGTTTGCGGGTTTAAATTTTTTTTGGAATAATGCCATGAGGTTCCAGGGTTTTCCCAGGAACATGTCATTTGAGAATAACTTGAATGTAGGAAGTGCATCTGGTGGGTGTTTTCAGGAGAAAGAAGTGGTGGAGGCATCTTGTCATGGAGGTATTGCATCAGCTTGTAATGTGGATGACATATTTAGTTTTGGCAATGAAAATGTGGGTGTTGTTGATCAGAAAAATGAAGGATTGCAGGAGGATAACAGGATCTATTGTGATGGAGAGGAAGGGGTTCCCCATACAGCTTTAATTTTTTCCCTTGATTATCTGGGTGTGCGGGATCTCCTTGTGGTTGAAAAGGTTTGCAGATCTCTGCATTCTACAGTTAGAAGTGACACCCTCTTGTGGAGGAGTATTCACATTGATCAACCATTAAACGAGAAGATTACTGATGATGCTCTTTTGCAATTAACCAATAGGGCTCAAGGTAATTTGCAATGCTTGAGCCTTGTGGAGTGCCCGAGGATTACTGATGATGGTTTGAAGCGTGTGCTGGAAAGTAATCCAAGGTTAACCAAGGTCAGATTGTTTTCATCTAATATTGGTACTTGCATTTGTCGATTCCTTACTTATATACTGAATAATTTCTTTGTCAGCTTGAATTATTACTCGCCATACTTTTTAAGTATTCACATGGTATTTTTCCACGTTGTTTGGGTAGCTGGTTGATGTTGTAATATGAGTTGATTTATGGCAACGTGTTTTCCAATTTTTAACATCCATTATACAGTTTCTAAAACGATTGTGGATATTTGCAAACAAGCTATTGTTTGTCAACATAAACATTGAGTAAAAAGCTTCATGCTTTGATTTTTCTATTTGGGTGGTGCATTCTGAATTGATTGTATCTTTGTGCGGCTTGAGCTGATAACTTGATGGGCCTTGCTTGAGGGAAGACGAAATTGGATACAGAAGCAGAAGATAGATATGGGCA
The DNA here is from genome assembly GCA_032402905.1 of Khaya senegalensis. Classification (NCBI taxonomy): domain Eukaryota; kingdom Viridiplantae; phylum Streptophyta; class Magnoliopsida; order Sapindales; family Meliaceae; genus Khaya; species Khaya senegalensis. Next base: position 6,618,484 of record CP135537.1, on the reverse strand, counting down.
TAATAAGAATGAAAGAGGAATAAACTGCTTTCACAACATAAAATTTAATGGAAAAGCGTGCTGTGACAAGTTGTTTTTAATTCACCTACCTGCTACAAACATGAATATTATACACACACCAAATACTGCCCAACCACATAGTCGTGTTTCTGCATGTGTGCATTTGTTAATATTGCATACCCATACATTTATAGGAACAACACTGCTTGTATTATTTTGTTTGATTTGTTGTAATCCTCGTAACCAATCATGATCAGAACAAAACAAAACCAATCACCTTCAATGTCAGCTTAGCTGGCTCAGATGTTCTTATTTGTTTCATAATTGAATTTTAATTGGCATAATTTTGGTTGCATTTATAGTGTTGTAAATGCATGTAATTTATATTTGAGGTTCATTTTTTTTGGCTTATATGATTGGAAAACCCATGGACCAAATGATTGAATTAGCACCACTTGGCTCTCATGGGTTTGGCCATTTGGGTCAATCTCACTGTTCAGATGTCATCAAACGATGTCCATGTTTATATTGACACTCTCATAGATAGTTTTGGCCTGTTGATTTGATAATGTGCTAAATATGTTTCTCCTTGCAACAGTTGAGTGTGCCTGGATGTACAAGACTCAGTATTGAGGGCATTGTAAATAACTTAAAGGTTTTCAATTCTATGGGTGCACAAGGTGTGAAGCATCTAAGGATTGGTGGGCTTTATGGTGTCACACTGAAGCATTTTGAGGAGTTGAAGTTCTTGTTGGGTACAGGCAGCTCCATGCAGCAGAACGCTCACAAACCACATTTCTATCACAGAGGAAGATTGTATCTGTCCTGTGAGGATGACCGTGCCATTGATATTGAAATGTGCCCGAGATGCCAGAATCTGAGGTTAGTTTATGATTGCCCTGCAGAGAGTTGTCAAGGGAAGGAACAGGCCTATCTGGTATGCAGGGCATGCACACTTTGCATAGCACGGTGTGCTCAATGTGGACGATGCATTAATGACAGTGAATATGAGGAAACATTTAGTTTGGATCTACTTTGTTCAGACTGTGGGAAGTGCCAGGAGAGGGAGGTCAGAAGGATTGGTTCTGCTAATTCTCCTGTTCTCCATGAATCAAGTTGTGGCCTCCATCTTCATGGCTAGATATTTATAATTTTGTCCAACTTCTGGTTTCACATTATGTTCAAGAAATTGCATGGGTGGTTAGTTGGCTAGGCAGCTGACATACTTGTGCTCTTTCTAACTTTTTATTGTCTTCTTGGTCTGCCAACTGAGTGAAGTTCAGCCTATTGTTGGACTGAGCTGTGAGGCTGCAGTGGGTCCATCTGCCTGGTTTATTAATCTGTGGAGTGAGGGAGAAAAGGAAAAAGATAAAAGAAAAAGAAGAAAATAACAAATGAAATAATATTCTAAAGAATTTGAAGAAGGTAGTGACTGATTGATATGTCATGTCTAGGGAGCTGGACGGCTCATACCAGTGTTTCCTGTGATATGCTCTAGCACTTGATAAAGCCCATGCACAAGCACTTAATAAAGTCCAATGAGGGGTATATCGGTTTTCGATGGTTGCTGGAGCAGATATTTCCATCAAAGCCGGGGTGTGTTTCTATTGGACAGTCTATCCTACTTGTTTGCTGTGTTATGGCATCGGTCACTCTGATTGAAGAATTATTCTCCATTGCCGAAGCCAGATCCTCCTGATTTTTTACTTATGAAGCTTGATCTTTCCAATGGTGGACAAATCTGCAGTGATCAATCTTCTTGCCGTGCAGTAGCTTCGGTGCATGTGCTGTTAGGGAATGCAATACTTGAAGTTGATGAGATCACTTGTTTTGCCGGACCTCTGCGCTCTCGGCCTGTGGAAGTATCATGTCACTTGTTTTCTAGCCCCTGGCTTGCTAATGCCACCTGAATTCTTAGTAATGTTTATTTTTATGCTAAATGGTACCTGTCTTTCCCATTATCTTAAAGATTTACAAGGAATGTAATGCAATAAACTTGAACATCTTCTTGTGGTTCCTGATGTGCTTGGTGTGCATGTGTGGGTCTACATTATGAACAGATGGCTTTGATTTTCGATAATACTGGCATTGAAATTTCTAAACAGCAAAATGCAAAATAGATGAGATGACTTTCCCTATATTATTACTAAATGCTGTAATCAATGTTGATGACATTGCGATGTTAAGTCCCATTGAACAGTGCTGTGCTAGATAAATGCATTATTCCTTCCTGGGCTTCATACTTGTTATTATGGGCGTCCTTTGTTCATAATATATTTGTCATTTTCTGTGTATTACTTCCAGAAAGGAATGACTGAATTAATTGAATGTTTTGATCTGTTCGTGGAAAATGTATAGATAATATGAAATGACAGTTATGTTGTGGTATGTGATGACATTCTTGGTTGGCCGGAGTGAAGGCAAAAAAATATGAAGCGAAGAGGTAGAGAGGATGTTGATAGATGCTACTATCAATCAAAGTCATTCCCGTAAAAAATTTACTGGCTTTATATTTCCCTGGAGAGTGTAGTCCATGTTATCTCTTGCAAACCTTCATTGCTTGAATGTTGCAGCAAAACTAACAACTAAGACTCGGAATTTTAATTGGACCAGAGATTACAATAATAATCCCACTTGGAAGTTCCACACAATTTGATCCTTTATTCTCTACGATGAATTAAAAGCTTCACCATTCGGAAGAGGGTTTTGCATAACTAAATATTACAATAGAATAGTTGGGAAGAGGAGAATGGAGGAAAAGAAAATATTATTATCATCATGCCAAACCTAAACACTGAGCCCTGAGGAAAGCATATGAATAAACAACCGGGAAAAAGGTAAATTGTTAGCGAGAGTACCCAAAAAAGAAGAAGAAGAAGAAGAAGAAGCCATGGGCAACAACAACATGCTTATAACATTGCACAGAATCCAATGCTGAATCATTTGCAATCTCCAATGGTAATAAAAATACAGCAAATGTTTGTTAACATTGTGTGTAACCCTTTGTTAAAAGAAGAAAATGAGAGAAACTCTGTATGTTGAATAATGGAGAGGAGGAGCAAAAGAGGCTTCTCCGCAGTATACTTGGATTATTTTTGAGATTTCTTGCGAAGCTCTTTCATCCATTTGAAGCTTAACAACTTTGCAAACTTGCTCTTAGATTCATCCTTCTTCTTCTTCTTCTTATCATCTGATGCTGATGGGGGAGGGTCAGGATTGTAATCCCATTGATCCGCCCACGATAACCCAGAATCCATCTCTATTCTGTTTCTTTATCTCTCAGGCTTTTGCTTGACTAAACATTTTGTAGAATGTACATGATCAGATTTAGAAATCTCTGTTAACTGCCATTTGCTTATTTTATCTCCCATAGCTATGTTCTTAGGTTTCCTGTCATTTCAGCTTCAAAGATGGGTAAGAGTTGGTTATGTTGGATTAACAGCTTTACATATTTGTCTTAATGGTCAATGGTTGGTTAAATGCGACAGCAGATTCAAGAATCTCTGTACTTCAACCAACCCAATTTGGTTAATAATAGCTTATTTTGACCTGGTCTGTATTGCAAATTTGCAATGACAAAACCGGCTGAAATCTACTTGCACGCACGCTGAACCTTACAGTTCTGGAAACATAAACTGGAAGCCGTTCAAGTTTTGATGGGTTTTTATTCTTTATGAACATTATCTTGCTTTCTAAGGCAAAGGTTCATATAATGACAGTAAACCTAAATTTTTTCAGTCTGTTTTCTCACCTGCATCTCGTCCTTCATCTAATATAACTAGTGACAGTATTGTCAACAAACCCAATAGCAAAATTTACCCCTATTCTTAAGTGGATAAGCATGTAATGGTATGGCGAAAAATTGTTATCCATTGAATTCAATAAATTTTAAATGTACAAGATATTATAGTCAATCAAGGAGTACAGTGGTAACCAATGGTTCATTAATCCAAATTAAGGATCACTAAATTGGAGTTGATCGCTAGGAACCATCATCTGGAAAATTCAACATGACCAGCAATCTCGCTACACAATAATTTCGCCTCATTGGCTAACTTTATGCTCTTTGCCATTGCGAGCCCAGTCAGTCTATGCGTGGGTGTTGGGTTATATGACTTGGCCTCCTCCTCCTTCCCCATTGACAGAGCTTCCTTGGCAGGAATAACATTTGTCCACCAAAATTCCCGTAAAATTTCATGTATTAGCTCCCAGTATCCGCGTTCTCTATACACACGGAAAATTGTGCTTCCATTTTGTGTCCAGCAATACAAATCAACCCATTCCCTGTCCATTATTTCCATTTGACCCTGCAACTGAGGCATGTAATAGAAAGGCATAGTGGACCAAGGCATAGCAATCTCAGGTTTTCCCTTGTTATATGGACACTTCACTTCCAGGATGCCACCTCCTGGAAAGCAACCAAGAAGACCATCCGGGGAAGCACCAACCCAGTTGAATTGCTCCTCTGCATGGACAGCAAATCCCAATGAGCTCACATCACGACCAGTGATGTTTTTTATCTGTCTATAGCTGCTGCTTCATTGAGCACGCCCCATTCCATGGCAAACCTTTTAGAATCTTCAACTTGCATTTCTGAGGCAAATACTTTCTCATGCCAGAGCTCAGAACGACGTTTTCCCTTCCAAAAACCCAAGGCAGTACTGAAGGTGCTTGTGGTTAGCTTATCCCTTCTAAGAGCAAACCATTCTTCTGAACGCTGGAGTGTATCATTCTGAGTAAGGCAGGCAGCGGCCACTAGTGATGAGGGAGAGTGAACAATAATAGAGGCGGTTGAAGATATCAGAGGTGCTGAGCAGGTGGAAAATTTTGTGCAGATTGCACTTCCATGCCTTCTCTTTTGAGACAGTGGTGCCACTGCTTTATGGTGAATGTTGCTGCATCTAGTTATGCAGACATTGCTCATTGCTGACAGAATCAAGCAGTTGATGACAAGTTTATTTGGCTGAAGGATCCTACAAAAGCCACACACTGCTGGAAAATTAATTGAAGATTCGGGATCAAATTTATAATGAACAGAAGCTTTCCATGCCAAATATCACGTTTAACATAAAGAATTACAACAATTAATAAGATTGCGATCTGATTCAACATTTTCTTTAGAGGAACCAAATAAAACCTGTGCACCATATAATAATCATTACATGCCCTACATAACATTGCAAGTTCAAATAACTCAGAATACCAAATCCAGTAGGTGGTTTTCTATGAAACTAAGAACCGGGACTGTGCACCCCTTCGTGAGTATGCATGAGTTTATCAAGTGCAGAGCTTCCAAGCACTGCCTATTAATAACAGCATCATTAGAGATCAAATAGTAATAGTTATGATCATAAAAGAAATATCTTTATCGCCCCATCTCTAATTGTCATCAACTAGGATAAATCAGAAAAATCACTAGTCTGACATTTCCTCAAAAAAAGAAATTATTTGAATCAAAAAGTTTAGACAGTTAATTTTTAAGTTTATTGCCCTGAATCCTTAGCCAATTATATATATATATATATATATATAAAAAACAAAATCACCAAAAAGAAAAAAAGTTATATACGAAGCAGGTTAGCCCAAGTCAGAAATTTCACACACAATATTATGCAAATAAATAAGAAAAGAAACAAGTACATTAACATAAGGTTTTTGATAAGATACCTGAAAGAGACCTTGGGTTGCTGAAACCGATGACGGTGGGGGCTGAAAGTGAAGGACTTGAAAATGGTCTTCCTCTAGAATTGCTTAAAACAAGGGAAGCTCTTGATTGAGCAGAAGAGACTTGAATCAGATTCATGATAATTTGTCGCTTACAAACATCACTTTCGGGAATCAATCTATCTTTTATTAACTTCCTTTCGCTTTGAATGAATCTAAAATATCCTTGGCATTTAGGGTTTGCCTTCAAAATGAAAAGTTGTGAGGAGCAACGACTGTAACGCACGACAGCCTACAGGGACGGAGAGCTATGGGCAAATGGGCACCCTGTCGATTTCTCACTTCAAATATCTACGCTGTTGCATCAATTCTGGCTGAACCAAAACGCACCGTTTAGAACACAGATTAGAAGGCAGCATACTTCATACATACATACATACATAGATGGACAAGTAGAATCAAGACGCAGAGCACACGAAAAGGACAGGTCTACTTCAACTCGTCCGCTTCTCTTTGCTGATCATTCACTAAAAACTAAAGCTTCTAATTCACGCATTCTCTCTCTTTCTTTTTGCTTCCTGTAACTAACCTTCGTCGTCCACCTCCATTGTTAATGTGTAATACTACGTAATATCTGAGAAGACCAAATCAAGAATCATCTCAATCTCAAAACGCTAAAGCCTGTATGTGACTTCAGTTTTGGCTTCCAGCCGAAATCTCGTTTGGAACAAAAGATAGCGATAACAACATCATGTACTTGTCAGAAAAGCCTCGTCCCATTGATTTTTACAAAGACGAAGCCGCGGCGGCGGCGGCCACCACGCGTGACATGATCATTGAGGTCGCCTCCAATGGGGACTTGCAACCTCAGCAGATGATCCTTGGAGATAGCAGCGGTGGCGAGGATCACGAAATCAAGGCTCCTAAGAAACGCGCCGAGACGTGGGTCCAAGACGAAACGCGGATCTTGATTGCGTTTCGTAGGGAAATGGATGGGCTTTTCAACACATCGAAGTCGAACAAGCACTTATGGGAACAGATATCCGCGAAAATGAGGGAAAAGGGCTTCGATAGATCTCCAACTATGTGTACGGACAAATGGAGGAATCTTTTGAAGGAGTTCAAAAAAGCTAAGCATCAAGATAGAGGAAGTGGGTCGGCTAAGATGTCGTATTATAAGGAGATTGATGAGATTTTGAAGGAGAGAAGCAAGAATTCACAGTACAAGACATCTTCTGTGCCTAATTCTGCTAATAAGGTTGATCCGTACATGCAGTTCTCTGAAAAAGGTATTTTTTGTACTGCCTTTTCATTGATTTCTTTCTTTCTGTTGGGTTGGCATTTTGTGGATTATTTGCTGATGGGTTTCAGTATTTTGAGATGGGTTATAAAATTGAGGCAAAATTTTTGGTTTTCATTCAGTAGTGCCTAATTGTTTTGGTTAAAGGGTAAATTTTCAGTATAGTTCTTCCCAAGAATAGAACAGTTATGCTGTTATAATTGCTAATTCTGGATGAAAGATGGGTACGGAAATGGTTACGCCGATGACTACTTTTAGTAAAGACTGGAAACTGGATGTGTTTTTAGTTCTTTGCTATTCTGAATTCATGTATATTTAAATTCATTTGATTGAGTGGAGTTCATTGGATGTCTTCAACGAAAGTTTGCAATTTTTTTTAACCTTTAGAGAAGTGTATACTCATACTATGGCTATTTCACCGTGCTTCCACTGTTTTTGGATATTGATAAGTATAGAATACAAATCTGCATGCAAATCCTAATGTACTGAAAAGGAATAAAAAATGAAAACATCATACATAATCAAATTTTTTAAAATGGACATGGATGGTAATTACAAGAACACAATGGAGTATATTGCTTACTGCTAAAACCTGTTGCATCCTTGTACTGGTAGAGTTTATGCTCTCTAAACACAAGCATTTGCTTTTCTTTTTTTGGCTAGTTTTTATTGCAAGCAGATTATTTTGCCAATCCTAGTAGCAATTGACCTTTTGTATCGCATGAGAGCTAAAATCTGGACTGACCAGACTTGCTCTATTGGCTTGTTTTTTATTGGTCACTTGATTAGTCATGTCCCTCAACCGTTACATGCCATGGTAAGTTTCCATTACACTCCAGTCCATTTTCCTGTATTACCTTATTAGGGTGGAGATTTTGGGGAAGAAGAAAAGAACAAAGGTTTTGAACAATTAATAATTGTTAGAAAGATGGAGGTGTCTAATTCTGTGGCTTGTGGTCTAATCTAATATTTGAATCCTTTTAACTTTTTAGGTACGGCATTTTGTTCTGCTGCATTTGAAGTTTCAAAACCCCATAAGGTTAATGGAGGTGTCTAATTTACCATCCTGAAGAGCGATTACTCATTATCAAATGTACATGGTTTTATATTGATGATGCTGCTTTGTAGCATATATATTTCTGCTACATGATGAATGTGTTCATATCTGCAACCAGATCATATATGCACTATTAATAGCCAGAAAATGTAGAGAATGCAGTGATAAGTAGGATGCTTTTGATGGTTACTGGATCTTAATTTTGGTGGAAGTTTTACCTGTGCTGCTTGTATAATTTTCTTAGAGCTGGAGATGCGCTTCTTATAGCTCAAATCTATTCCAAGTTCCCAGATATGACAAATCGTCTCACCAAAGCTTGCAACCAGTCCACACTTTCCCTTAATCGGGGTGGGGATGGATCTCAAACCTGATTCGGTTTCAGGTTGGAGACAGGTTTAAGACTCTCCCTCTGCCCCATGTATATGTGTGGATGTATGTAATATGCCAATTTGTGTATATTAATTATACTTTCAATAAATTCCCCATTTTGTCCTTTGTCTATAGTGGTCTTAATAAAATCTCACCCTTAGTCATTTATCCTCTCTCTCTACTAAAGCACTGCATTTTCTCTCTCTTAACTTTTTAGCCGACACACCAACCAACTTCTCATGTACATCAGTGGCAAGATTGCCTGTCATTGAGTTTCACATAAAACTTTCCTCTTCACTTTCTTGGTTTATTTCTTGAAAATCTGTCAGTTGAGCCCAATGATGGACTGTTAAGCTTGATGTTAGATGAGTTTCCTGGAATGAGTGAGCAGATTGTTATCTCAGACTAGTAAGTAGATGCTTATTTTAGTTTCAGGGTGGAGGAGGGCAGTGTTCTCCTATGTCCCTTTCCACCTATGATATGAGGATGGCAAAAGGTTGCACTTTGCAGGATGGTTATGGGGAAGGAAACCCAGATCTGCCCATCCACTGCCATCCCTGTTTTCTCCAGCGATTGCCAGTCCTGTTCACTAATGATATAGCGAACTTCAAACCAACATGCATGACACAAATTAATTTTTTAGTATACATCACAATTATATGTGCAGGTGTGTTATTGTCCTTCAAACTGTGGATTAGATACTTATATAGAAGGCTCGTTCTCAGATTATGTATGTGAACTATTTTTGGTCCTTCTATGTAATGGAAGATACAGAACTTTTATCATTCTTCTAAAAGCCTTTGACCTGGCCACTATGTCACTGGAACTGAGTTGATCATTAAATATATGATTTTTTTTTTTTTCCAGTTGACAAGTGAGGCTGCTTGTAGAATAGGAGGATGGAGGTTAGCAGGTTTCCTTGCTGCTATACCATGCGTAAAATATCTCTATCCTTTTTTTTAGGTGGTGAATGCAAACTGATATAGCTTAGAAAATGATTTAAGAGGCCTGTCCAAGTTTCATGGGCTGTTGAGGAGCTTTTGGGGCATAAAAATCTTTTTTAAAATATATAAATACATAAATTGGTTAAATTATGTGCACATATCATTGCTTTGGGCTTTTTTTGTTTTCACTTGTTTGTCTTAGCTTTATGATTTATAGCTCCAGAATGAGATGTGAAAGTTTGATCTCTGTGCATTGAAACTTGAGAGTTCTTCATGAATTGAAAGATTTTACTTATTTATGGACGTCTCTTCATACTCATTGTGCTTAGTGCAAATGCTTTGGTTTGAAGGAGCAAAAGCTCGTATCATCAGAAATAGTTATCTGCATGCTCATTAGTTGAGATTTGGAGCTTGGTGTACTGAACCTTGCCTTTCGAAGACACTATAGTTGGTTTCATGTCTAAATCATCTGAAGAATCAGGATAATTCTGAGCTAGACCATTACAGTGTTCTCTATGTTGAGGAATAAGTTGGGGTTGCTGCACTCAAGCTTCTTGTAGATAATTTTTGCTTGAATGTTCCCTTGTATTTTAGTAATATTTCATGAAATCTTTCTGTTATGTTAGCCAGAATGATATTAACCACAAAAATTGTGGGATTTATGCAGGTTTTGATGATGCCAGTATATCATTTGGTCCTGTGGAAGGTAATGTATTCTAATTTGAGTCATAGCATTCTAAGTTTAAGTATTGTGTTTCTGTGTCACTTAGTTTAAGTAAATGAACGAAATTATATAAAGTAACAGAATTTTGAAGCAATATTTAGTATACCAGCCATCTTGACAGTGGCAGACTAACTTCTGCAAGCTGCCTGGCATCATCGATGTATTATCAGCTGGTCTTTACTGCACAGTGTCTCTTTCTGTGCTCTCTGAGCTTTGATTTCAACTACTACATTCCATTCCCTAAAGAAACATCCATTTATTTATAGTATTGATAACAGCCTTCCACAATGTATAAAATCTCAACTCAAGTATTATACCAGCATTTAGAATATAAACATTGTACAGAGTCTTTCTTATCAATGCAGAAAGCATAACTAAACTCTTCCTTACTCCTTCCCATTTCTGGATTTTGGGTTTGTAATCTGATTGACCACAGGAGTTTGATATGCCTAGAAATGCTCAGTTATTTTAAGCAAGCTGATACCTTACAACTATTGGAATTTTTTCACTAATGCTTTTCCAGCTGTTTTTGATCAAAAATTCCCTTTCCCTTTAGAAGTCAAGATAAACTTATCACCCCTGGCCCTGTCAATTGCATTCATGCTTTTCAGTTACAGCTGCCACACCTTATGAGTTTTCTCAGAAATAGCATGATTGAGGTGCTCAATGATCCTTCTAACGACAACTCCTACTAGAGCATCACAAGGTATCTCAAAGTTATCCATATGTTTTGTCTCTGTATCTGGACACAGGAAATCAATAGTCACTGTAAAACTTAAGCCCTTGTATTTTGTCCAGTCCATATATGAAGAGGATTCACCTCCATCTGCAGTGGAGGATCATTTAATGTGGCTAATGACTATATACTTGTTTGTTTTGATTTATGAACAATTTTAGGTGTCTGTAATCCGCATTAAGTTTTTGTTTATTGCCTGTTTATTTTCTAGTTTGTGGTTTATTTGCTGCAGTGCACTAATTTCCAAATAATCACCATAGTCATGTTCTGTGCAATGTTGTGTTCATGCAATCATTGCGCTTTTATGTTTTGTGGTTTCACTTCTTCAAATGGAATTTGTTTTGTTCTAAAAAGAATCAGCACATGTACATGGGAGTGCAACAGCTAAATATCCAGCTCGATATTGTTCCAGACTAGGATTTTAGCCAACTTGAGTCCATAAATGGAAGCCATCAAAGATGGTGGCTATCATATATTGTTGAGTGCAGAAATATGGAACAACAATGGAAAGGAGAAAAAAGAGTTGAGCAGCTTATTTAACTGTATGCTATGCATGTTTGAGATAATACTCCTCATGGACAAAGGTTCTGGTATCAAAATGAGTTTCTTAAAAATTTACTTTTAAATTTGGTTGGCATTGACTTGTCATTTATTTTAAACGAGATCTGCATTCCCTCCTGTTTAAGTTTGTTAGTGTGCAGCTAGTGGCAGGCCGACACTTAATCTTGAAAGGCGTCTAGATCATGATGGACACCCTCTTGCCATCACAGCAGCTGATGCAGTTGCAGCCACTGGAGTACCTCCTTGGAACTGGAGGGAACCACCCCCAGGAAACGGTAATTTTTGTAAGTTTTAAGAGGACCTTATTTTCCTGAATGTGTGGAATTTTCTCAAAATATAACTATATGCTAGAAGTGTGTGTTACTTAATGCTTCAAATACACTTTGTGCTTCACCAACAAAAGAAATAATATATAATCTATTAATTTGTCGAAACGGAATGTGATCAAAGCCAGTTGTGCTGATCTGAGTTTAATAACTGTTTGAGGTGAAAAGCTAATGCTTGTGGCAATCTTTATGTTGACATTTTTGTTGTCCTCTTTTTGTTAGGTGGGGATGGCCAGTCATATGGTGGGAGGGTTATATCAGTCAAATGTGGGGATTATACGAGGAGAATTGGGATTGATGGTGCTGCAGATGCCATCAAGGAGGCAATCAAGTCTGCTTTTGGTATAAGAACAAAACGTGCATTTTGGTTGGAGGATGAAGACCAGATAGTTCGATGTATTGATCGAGACATGCCTCTAGGAAATTACACTCTTCACCTTGATGAAGGTAAATTGATGCATGTATGGTTGGTGATGAACAGTATTAGAAGTTTTCTCAAGCACTAGATTACACATGCAGAAAATATTATGCTTGAAAGCAACAGCTTTTATTTATGGCATTAAAATCTGCAGTGGTAGTTATAACGGTTTCTATCACTATTAGAGAGCTAACATGTGCAATTAGCAATGCCCTTAGCTGACTAACTGTTGCTTATGGCAAACAGTACGACACTTAAATCATTCTATCTTTGAAATTTCCTTTTTTAGGAATGATGTATATCTGTTCTTTGTAGGATTGGCCATCAAAGTTTGTCTCTATGATGAGTCAGATCACATATCAGTCCATACTGAAGATAAAACTTTTTACACTGAAGAGGATTACCGTGAATTTCTGGCTCGTCGAGGCTGGACATATCTGAGGGAGTTCAATGGTTACAGAAATGTTGACAACATAGATGATCTTCGACCTGGTGCAATATATCGTGGTGTGACCTGAAGGCAGGCCATAGTTGTCATTTGATTATGTGCTTGCAGTGTTTGCTGTAAAATGTAAGGGATCTTACTTTGTGGACGTAGCCTGTGTAATTTTCATATGTGCTCACAGTGCGCTAGAGTTTAAGAGTTTGTATCGTAAACATTGTACCTGTTGAGATAAGAACCAATCTGGAACTAAATGGCTCAAAATCTGTACAGCGTGCTGTTTTATGTTTCTTAGTAGGAAATAGACCAAGCCATCATCATAAGTCTCTGTTCTTTTAGACTGGCATGGACATCTTTTGTATGTAAATATGTGCTTCAGAATTTCAATGAAAGGTGTGTTCAGGTATTTGACATGATTATTACTGACCATTTACTCTCATAATCTGAATAGCTTGGTAATCTGGGAACCGTTTGATAGATATAATAGAATGTAACTTTATGCCCCGGTTTATAATTGAATAAAATTGCTTTGCTCAAGAATTGAAACTCCTACTCCTAGTATCTGATTTGTAGAGTTGTAAAACTTGAAATTCACTCTCATAATCCAGTTGTTTATTTGTAATATTTTACTTATAAAGTGCATCATGGGGCTGCTCTCGTCCATCTTTCTGATAGGGCTGGTGAATTGCTACTAAATTCAAATGAAAAGCAATACCCCTTGAATTGTGGAAAACAAAAACACTGAATTTGCAAATTGTATACATTTTCACCCACCAAAAGCATATCATCCCTTTACCAATTATTCTAAACAAAACTTACAACTTGTACGTGTAAAAAATTGTTACTCATATAAATTTGAAGAATAAAACAAAATAAATAATTAGTCAATGTTAAAGAGAAACACAAGCCAAGAGTAACATAACTAGCTAACTGTAAATTAACATTGGAAAACACATAAACTCCTATTTATCATCTAAAAAATTTCAAAACAGATTGCACAACTGAACAATAATAATTTGTCCATAACCTTTTACATTTATCTTTTTAATAAATTTTCATATTTAATTTTCTCCAATATTTTCAAATTATTTACCATATATTTTCTATCAATATTTATTAAAATTATATCATACACTTAATTAGAGATTTATTGTAAAAATCTTTTTAAAAAATCTTGTATCAATTTCTTTAGTCTATTATAATCATGAGAATATTAAAATAAATTATTTGTGTGAGTGATGACATTATATCATTAATTTTGCATTTCACGGTATCAAACTTTTAATATGTGACTCGACT
>CP135537.1:6549636-6599758 GCA_032402905.1 Khaya senegalensis | reverse complement strand
TTGCAGGTCTTGTTAGAATGGTTGCTCTCCTCTGTTCTGTTGATTCTATATAGATAAGGGAAATCTTCGGGATTTTGAGTTACCTTCAATGGAGACGTACTTGGACTTTGTCAATGTAGCGTTTTTCGTAGGGTTTTTGACATGGCTTTTAATAGAAATCCTTAAAATTAGGGGAGATAATGGTGATAAACGAATGAGATGTGGAGTTGTTGGAGAAGTCAAGGATTTTAGTTTCTTTACTGTTCTTTGTAATGTTTTAATTTGTATTTCATATCTGGGTTTTGGTATTTATGAGTGTTGGAGTCGTGGAAGTATTTCTTTGAAATCTGTCATCTTGGTTATGACATGGGCTCTAGCAACTGTAGTTGCGTTTTGTTTAAGAAATTACAGAGCTCTTAGACAGCGTAGAAGGTGGCCTTTAGTTCTCATTCTCTGGTGGCTCGTTTCTTTGATCATTGATTTGCTTTCTGTTTCTGTTTATCTTATAACCCATTTGAGATCCATAGAATTGCCTCATCTTCTGCCAGAAGCCAAGGCTGTGGATTTTGTTTCCATGCCTTTGTTGATGCCGCTTTGTTTCAATGCCCTGACTGTAAGTTGTGCCAGGAATCCTAATGACCTCGAACATCCATTACTTCGGAAAGAGCACGACAATTCTTCTAAAAACGCAAGTACTTTCACAAATGCTGGATTTTGGAGCAAACTCACATTTCGGTGGCTAAACCCGCTTTTCCAAAGGGGTAGGATTGAAAAACTCGAATTGCCTCATATTCCTTCTATCCCTCAGTCTGAAACGGCAAATGATGCTTCATCATTGCTGGAAGAGTCGCTTCGAAAACAGAAAATGGAAGCATCTTCATTGCCTCAAGTCATATTTTATGCTATAAGGAAATCTCTGGCTGTGAATGCAGTCTTTGCAGGTACATATATATCTCTGGTTTTATGTCAACTTTGCAGATTTTACAGCAAATTTTATATGTTTTATGTTGATGGTTTTGTAGGAATTAATACAATTGCCTCCTATATTGGTCCTCTTTTGATCACAAACTTTGTGAACTTCTTGTCGGAAAAGCATAATGATTCAAGTTATGAGTATGGATTAATTCTGGCGTCCATCTTCTTCGTTGCGAAGACAGTGGAGTCTCTAACTCAACGTCAATGGTATTTTGGCGCTCATCGAATTGGCATACGAGTAAGGTCAGCTCTCACAGTGTTGATTTACAAGAAATCTTTATCAATCAAGTTTGCTGGTCCCAGTAATGGTATAATCATAAATATGATCAATGTGGATGTTGAGAGGATTGGAGATTTTTGCTGGTACATTCACGGAATTTGGTTGCTACCAGTCCAGGTCTTTTTGGCTCTAGTTATCCTGTATAGGAATCTGGGCGCTGCTCCAGCCTTTGCTGCTCTCTTTTCCACAATTTTGGTGATGGTGAGCAACACCCCATTGGCAAATGGGCAAAAAAGGTTTCACTCTGAGATCATGAAGGCTAAGGACTCGAGAATTAAAGCAACCTCAGAGACTCTAAAGAGCATGAGAGTTCTAAAATTGCTTTCTTGGGAACATAAATTTTTGAAGAAGCTTCTCCAACTTAGAGAAATTGAGACAGACTCACTGAAGAAATACCTGTATACATGCTCAGCAGTTGCATTTCTCTTTTGGGCTTCACCAACCTTAGTTTCAGTCATCACTTTTGGGGTTTGCATCTTATTGAAAACACCATTAACATCGGGTACGGTCCTCTCTGCTTTAGCTACTTTTCGAATTCTTCAGGAACCTATATACAATTTGCCAGAGCTCATTTCCATGATAGCTCAGGCAAAAGTCTCACTTGATCGTATCCAAGAGTTCATCAGAGAAGAAAATCAAAAGAAGGCAATAGCAGAACGTACACCAAAGGCATCTGATGTTGCGATTGAGATTGAAGCCGGGGAATATGCCTGGAATACAAGTGATCAAAACTTGAAGAAGTCGACAATCAAATTCACAGAGAAGATGAAAATAATGAAAGGTTACAAGGTTGCAGTTTGCGGATCAGTTGGATCAGGCAAATCAAGCCTGCTTTGCAGTATACTTGGCGAGATTCCCAGGATTGCAGGGGCTGGAGTTAAGGTTTATGGAACAAAGGCCTATGTTCCCCAGAGCGCTTGGATTCAAACAGGGACCATTAGAGAGAATGTGTTGTTTGGCAAGGATATGAATAAGTCTTTTTATGAGGAGGTTTTAGATGGATGTGCCCTGAACCAGGATATTGGGATGTGGATTGATGGAGATTTGAGTGTGGTCGGAGAAAGAGGGATGAACCTAAGTGGAGGACAAAAGCAAAGGATTCAGCTGGCACGAGCTGTTTACAGTGATTCAGATGTTTACATCCTGGATGACCCTTTTAGTGCTGTTGATGCACATACTGGAACACATTTGTTCAAGGCAAGACTAACATTTTTGTTGTTTCTGCTGCTGCTTTTTTTCATTCGTCACTTTCGAACTTTCTTTTGTTACTTTTTGATAAATTTCCTTAAATTTGAAATTTTTTGCAGCAATGTCTCATGGGGCTGTTGTCTCAGAAGACTGTGTTTTATGCTACTCATCAATTGGAATTTTTAGATGCTGCAGACCTTGTTTTGGTAAGTAACTAGAATTCTACGCTGTATCTCTTCGGAATGTTTATCCAAGCCATTTATTTCTAACTCAAATGCCTTTTTCACAGGTTTTGAAGGATGGCAAAATTGTACAATCGGGAAAATATGAAGATTTGATAGCTGACCCTGACAGTGAACTTGTTAGACAAATGAATGCCCATAGAAAATCATTAGACCAAGTGAATCCTCCTCAAGAAGATAAATCCTTAGCCAGGGTACCATGTCAGATAAGTCAAATTGAAGTCACAGAAGAGAGATTTGCCAGGCCCATCAGCTATGGTGAGTACTCAGAGAGAAGTCAAGAAGAAGATACAGAAACTGGTCGAGTGAAATGGACTGTTTACTCGACCTTTGTTACCTTGGTCTATAAAGGGGCTCTTGTTCCGGTTATCCTTCTCTGTCAAGTTCTTTTCCAGGGACTGCAGATGGCCAGCAACTACTGGATTGCTTGGGCAACAGATGAGAAGCGCAATGTCAGTGGAGAGCAGTTGATAGGAGTATTTATCTTGTTGTCAGGTGGGAGTTCTGTCTTTATATTGGGAAGGGCAGTTTTGATGGCAACCATTGCAATTAAGACAGCTCAGCGTCTCTTCCATGACATGATTACTTCGGTTTTCCGAGCACCCATTTCATTCTTTGACTCCACCCCTTCAAGTAGAATCCTCAACAGGGTCAGTTTTGTTGATTATTACCAAGTCTAATTGTGTTTCCTTTTCTTATTCGTTTTGCATATCACCAGAGATTAATCTTCCATTTACGTTTTTCATTACAGTCTTCTACAGATCAAAGCACAGTGGACACAGACATTCCCTTCAGATTAGCTGGACTGGCATTTGCACTAATTCAGCTACTAAGCATAATCATCCTTATGTCCCAGGTTGCTTGGCAGGTCCTCCCTCTTTTCATTGCTGTCCTAGGAATCTCCATATGGTATCAGGTAAGACAGAAACCTGTTTCCTATATCATTGTTTTCTGCTCATTCAAAGAAGAAATTCATAGCACAGCACTTCATGTTCGTTGCTTGTATATGATGACAATAGATCACTTCAAAAGGACCACAATAAACATGTGTGCTGCACAGCGATTTTATTTTTATTTACATTGTTTCTCTTTCCATGTTTCACATTATACATAAATATTCAGGCGTTGAATAGTCCAAGACTTCATTATGATTTGCAGGTTTATTATATTACCACTGCTAGAGAACTAGCAAGGATGGTTGGAACTCGAAAGGCTCCAATCTTACATCACTTTTCAGAATCAATCACAGGGGCAGCGACAATTCGTTGTTTCAATCAGGAAGATCGCTTCTTGATGAGGAGTCTTAGCTTTATTGATGATTATTCTCGCATAGCCTTCCACAACTGTGGCACAATGGAATGGCTATGTCTGCGAATAAACTTTCTCTTCAACTCTGTTTTCTTCCTTGTTCTGATTATCTTGGTGACCTTGCCTAGGTCAGCCATTGATCCCAGTAAGCTCCTCCGTCCATCATTTCTGTTAGTCCAATAGCTAGGACGAAATAAGAACACCACTTAATGAAGAAATTCATAGTTATTACCTCAATTTCAGAATGACATTTTTCCATTTGAGCCTTTAGTTATCAATTTCAACTGATCTTCTGCTTGATCTGCTGTCAGGCTTGGCAGGACTGGCTGCCACCTATGGTTTGAACCTAAATGTACTTCAGGCTTGGGTGATATGGAACCTGTGCAATGTTGAGAACAAAATGATATCAGTCGAGAGAATTCTTCAATTCACAGATATACCAAGTGAAGCTCCCCTGGTGATTAAGAATAACAGGCCATCTCCTGAATGGCCAACCAATGGAAAAATTGAACTTCAAAACCTTCATGTCCAATATAATCCTACCCTCCCTATGGTTCTGAAAGGAATAACTTGCACCTTCCCTGGAGAAAAGAAAATTGGAGTTGTGGGCAGAACTGGGAGTGGGAAGTCCACTCTAATTCAAGCTCTTTTCAGGGTGGTGGAGCCTTCAGGAGGACAAATTCTGATTGATGGTGTAGATATTTCGAAGATAGGTTTGCAGGACTTGAGATCAAGGTTGAGTATAATTCCACAAGACCCAATGTTGTTTCAGGGGACTGTAAGGACCAATCTGGATCCTTTGGAACAGCATTCTGATCAAGAAATCTGGGAGGTAAGATTCGAACTCTATTTCTTTGAAACTACTCTTATGAAGATAAAATTTCACTAAAAAATAATGATACACAGGTTGTCAATAAGTGTCATCTGGCAGAGATAATAAGGCAGGACCAAAGACTTCTTGATGCACCAGGTGAATTTTACTTCTACAGATAAGGTTTTCTATTTTAATTCTGGATAATTCATTGATAACTGAATATTGGAATTGGTGCAGTGGCTGAAGATGGAGAAAACTGGAGTGTAGGACAGAGGCAACTGGTATGCCTGGCTAGGGTGCTCTTGAAGAAGAGGAGAATCTTAGTGTTGGATGAGGCCACAGCTTCTATTGATACGGCAACAGACAATGTGATACAACAGACAATAAGAAACGAAACAAGCAGATGCACAGTCATGACTGTGGCACATCGAATACCCACTGTTATTGACAATGACTTGGTTCTTGTTCTTGACGAAGGTAAGCAGAAGTGCCATATTTCATGCTGCCTGATTAGAGTTTTGACATGATATCAACAATTATTTTGATTAATGCAGGCAAAGTTGTAGAGTATGATTCCCCTGAGAAATTACTTGGGAATAATTCTTCTTCATTCTCAAAGTTAGTGGCAGAATTCTTGAGAAGATCATCTAAGAGTAACCGCAATAGGGATCTGTCTTGAGTGTGAAAAGGGATAATGCAGGAAGCAATATTGAAACTTGTCAATATGTATGTAGCACAATAAGAGGGACTGAAATGGCAACAACCCTCATGGTAGATCCAACTGAAGTAATAGAGTCTGCTAACAGCTGACACAATAAAAGATTCTTGACAGCAAACATATTAACACTAGATTCTGAAGCAAATATATGTCACTGAATAAGGTACATTTTTAAACATTATGAGCACCAAATCCTCAAAGAACTCTTCTCGTGCAGATTGTGGTGAAACTCGAGTTGCCGTCAAGAGTAATGCTGGCTTTTAAACGGATGAAGAATGTTCTTTTTGGATTGATAGATTTCAGTACACAGATTTTCCAACTGCTGTAGACTTTATTTAAGAGAGTTGGTTGCAGTAATTTCGCAGATGCATTGATTGAATCAAAGCCAGACAATATTGCTGACATATCAAATTACATATTAGAACAATTTTATAAGTGAGCAATGAGAGACTTAGTAAATTATTTAAAACGTTGAGATGGAATCGTGCAACAACAGCTTGGCTGCCTGGCAAATCTCTGATACATATTTCTTGGAAAAAAAAAAATTGTCCTATTTTGTTCAATCCAAGAAAATTCCAAAGTCTCAACTGAGGCTATTAATTGATATTTGATTATGACTCACTTGGGTTTGGAGAAAAAGTTGTTGAGGGATGGCATGAGTTGAGGAGGTCTCAGGGAGACCACTTTCTGAGGCCATGTTCTTTGTATTTCTTACCCTCATCAAAGTTCACCAGTGACTCCTGTAGCTCTCTCCTCTTTCAATCCCCTGATCATATTCATAGTATGTCGTTAATGTACAAGGATTTGGTTAAATTACAGATATGAAATGTTGTAGTAGTTGTACTAGTTAACCTGACTTCGGGGTTGATGCAGATGTTTCTCACGGGTTAAGTGCCGCAAAGCCAACAGCTACACCCATGGCAGCTAAAATAGGACACACCTGTAGTACGAGACCAAGAACTATAGTTGAGCCCTAAGGCCTTAAACTCGAATATCACAGCCACCGACATCATCCCGTGAACTGGGTTAATTCATAACTAAACATCAATCCTCACCTCCTCACGATGGACACCAAATCGCAGTCTTAATCCTCTCTTCTCTTCCCAGCTTCTCATTTTTGATGTTATGAATGGGTAAATGCATTGTATCAGTTGGTTATTATTCTAGCAGATAATATGGAGGACAGGAGGAGTGTGAAAGCACACAGTCTGTCACAGTTCGTTAATAAGATGATGAAGGGTCATTTAAATGTAGACTACTTTGATAACATAACCATTACTTGCGATGTTGCAGGTGTCTAAGAACCATGAGAGGTTGTGCAACTCAGTTTTACCAAAACAATGAACTCTGGTATTAGCTGAAGAATATTTGCAGAAGTTACTGGATGAATGACAAAAGATTGCTGACCATTCAGCCTCAGGCATGTGTAGCTTTTGCTGTTGCTGTTGGTTCCTTTGATCTGGACAGACAAACTACATGGCTAAATTAAGGTGAATTGAGTTCAAATGATACAGTGATAGCCCTCCGAACAATCAACACAGGTGTTGACTTAACCCCAAATTTACCTAAAATTAGCGCTTTAAATTTACAATCAATCGTAGGCGTGACAAGCCTGCCTGCGTGACTTCACTTTGTACATCATGCCATGCCATGCCATGCGTAATTATAATTCATTATTTATTTAATATAAAATTATTTGACCCCTTTTTTTCTTATTCATTTGTTTTAATTGCCTCTTCAACTCTCAAGCCCGACAACATTGGGGACATGACATCATGCCTCACGCTTCCTATGTTTATTACTACTTTTACTTTTTAAATTATTTTAATTAATAATAATAATTATTATTATTATTATTATATTAAAAAAACTGTAGACGTGAGGTTTGAGTATGAACATGTGGAACCTTCTTGTATTTCTAGAATATGAGAATAATTCGTTTTAAAAAAATAATTTTAAATTTTCAAAGCTTTGATTTGTTGTTCCAAAAATCCAATCTCACCACAACCTTCTTTCGTTTTCTGTTAACTTCTGATTGGCTGATAGCCTAACTTTTCTGCGTTTGACTTTTAATATCAGACCGTCCAACCCAAACTCAATTATAACAAGGCAAAAGAACAATAGTTGTCCTTGGGGGCCCACGGTGGAGCCAGCCCACAGGATCATCCTCCCGATCTCGAATATTCCCGGACAAAACCAAATCATGATCCCCACTCTCTTTTTAAGCTCGTACAAGCACCTCCTTACCAAAATGCGTCACGTGAACTTCAGACGCCGTGTCATCGCGTGACCTCCTTTTGTTCATAACTAAATCAGCGGCTGAAAAATCAGTGGCCGGGGTTCTAAGTTCTAACTTTCTTTTTCTCCAAGAAAACCTGTCGCGCGACCCACCGCACTCCGCCCTTTTAAATAAACCTACCCGTTCTTAACCATCACCAGCGCATTCTCAACACTAAATATCAATCTCAAATCTCTCTTCACAGCTTTTCATTTTCGATATTATCAATGGGTAATGCATTGCTTCATTTTGATCCCCGTTTCGTTTGTGTTACTTTTTTTTTTTTTGGTTCTGGATTCTTATGAATTTGTGTTTCGTTTGATTGGTTCGAACAGCCGGAGACAAGAAGATTAAGATCGGAATCAACGGTAAACATTCGATTTTTGATTTGATTAACCGAAATAGTTAAAAAGTTTTGATTTTTAAACTAGATTTGATTAAATCAATGAAAATGTGTTAGGTTTCGGAAGGATCGGTCGTTTGGTTGCTAGAGTTGCTCTCCAGAGAGATGACGTGGAGCTCGTTGCCGTCAACGATCCCTTCATCTCCACTGATTACATGGTGAGTTGATCAAGATTTTTGGTAACTGTGATTTGAGAACTTAACTGCAAATCTGATGATAATGGTATTAACTACACAATTTTTTGGAATGACTGTGCAGACATACATGTTCAAGTACGACAGTGTGCACGGTCACTGGAAACACCATGAGGTGAAGGTCAAGGACGAGAAAACCCTCCTCTTTGGTCAAAAACCAGTCGCTGTTTTTGGATTCAGGTAATAGCTGCTTTGAGTTCATGAATTCATGAGCGGGGTTTTAGATGGAAGATTAACTAGATGAATATTTTCTGAATGCATGTGGAAACACTTTAGCGGAATGCGCGTCTGTACAACTTTTATTTTCTTGATTTTCAAAAACGAGGAATTATACTGATATCCTATATCAAACGGTCCTTACACATGAATATTCATTTATGTGATTTATAGGAACCCAGAAGAGATTCCATGGGCCCAGACTGGAGCCGAGTACGTTGTCGAATCAACTGGAGTGTTTACCGACAAAGAAAAGGCTGCTGCCCACTTGAAGGTTTGTTTTGCTATATCCTAAAAATTCTATGGGTATTGTTGTTTGTACTCGCAATTTTTTTTTTGCAAGAGAATAAATTATCTCGAGTAATGAAGCGTTGATAGTGATAAAATAAAGAAGATTGATAACATGGTCAAATTTCTTGATTGTCTGTAAACAGTTTATATTGTAGAGGTAAAGAGATAGTAATTATGATGATCTACTTATGTCTGTTTCTTGTATATATGGATCTGTGTTTAGATCAATTTTTTGAGCAGATTACCTGTTTCTGTTTAATGCATAGAATTTTAATTGATATTGGTTAATTTGTTCAACAGAATAGATGATATAATAGGAAAGACTGATAAGCTTTAGCTATTGATTGGTGTAGTGGTGATAATAGGGATATTTCTTTCTTATGGCCAGCATTGACTTTGATTGTGTTGTCCAGGGTGGTGCCAAGAAGGTTGTTATTTCCGCGCCTAGCAAAGATGCTCCCATGTTCGTTTGTGGTGTCAATGAGCATGAATACAAACCAGAACTTGACATTGTTTCCAATGCTAGCTGCACTACCAACTGCCTCGCACCACTTGCCAAGGTTTTTGATATATCATGTTGTTATTTTATTGCATTTGCTAGCAGAGTTCAATGCCATGAATCATTTTGTTCCCTTTGTTCTTATCGTTTAACTCTTTGCAGGTTATCCATGATAGGTTCGGCATTGTTGAGGGCCTTATGACCACCGTCCACTCCATCACTGGTAAGCAGTTGATTTTATATGGCTACTCATTTTAATTATCTGAGGTAATAATTGAAAATTAATTATTGGCCGCTCTTTTTTTTTTTTTTTTTTATATTCAGCCACACAGAAGACAGTTGATGGACCATCAATGAAGGACTGGAGGGGTGGTAGAGCTGCCTCCTTTAACATTATTCCCAGCAGCACTGGAGCTGCCAAGGTATGTACAATTGGTCGGGTGATTTGACCTTGGATATGCAATGTAGCTCTGATGCTTTAGGGAGTACTCTTGATTTCTGATTTTAATATTTTGGGTATGCCTTTGTAATCACACAGGCTGTTGGAAAAGTTTTGCCCTCTCTCAATGGTAAATTGACTGGAATGTCCTTCCGAGTTCCTACTGTTGATGTCTCAGTTGTGGACCTCACTGTTAGACTTCAGAAGGAGGCAACTTATGATGACATCAAAGCTGCTATCAAGTAAGTATTGGACTGGTTGTTTTATTTGCGTTTTTTCCACACCTACTAGTGTAGGAGTGTTTTTTGGTTGGTTTCTCAACTGTACTTGGTTCTCAGGGAGGAGTCTGAAGGCAAACTCAAGGGTATTTTGGGTTACACTGAAGAAGATGTTGTGTCCACAGATTTTGTTGGTGATAGCAGGTGAAGTAAAGATTTTCTTTGTCCATTTCTTGATTTTAAATAATTTTTAGTTTTAATGAGAGATGTCAAATGAGTCCATCAATCACAAATCCGAAGTCTGGTTGGGCTTGGGTCGGATTGGAAATTAGAAGTCTGTCATAGTTCAGCCCGTGAACTCTTTTTATATTTATTAATTAAATATTAATATTTAAGTCAAATCGAGCCAGTTTGGTACAGTCTATTAGGGCTCAAATTTGCCTTTATTCAATGAGATGAGCCCAGCTTGCGAGCCCACGTGGGCCTCATTTTTCCGACCTCTAGTTTTAATTGTCAAACATATAATTTGTGACTGTAATCCATATCTGTGGTGTACTCTTTGCAGGTCAAGCATTTTTGATGCCAAGGCTGGTATTGCTTTGAGTAAGAAATTCGTGAAACTTGTGTCTTGGTATGACAACGAATGGGGTTACAGGTAATATAAATCCTCTCTTGTTAACATTGTACTTGTTTGTCCAAACCTAGCTACCATCGGCAATAACTTATCACTCCCTTGGAACACATGTTTTTGTTTGGTTTTGTAGTTCACGTGTGATTGACTTGATCGTACATATGGCAAAGACTAAAGCTTGAAGCTGAACTTCTTGATGATCCAAGGCCCTTCTTTTAGTTTTCATGTTTCAGTTGGGTTTCTATGTTTGGGATGTTAAAATAATAAACAAGCAGAGGTATTGCTACATGGTCTTGGTCTTGTTTTTGGTTTTTATGTTCCGCTGTGAGGCTTATGGTTGTCCCATTTTGGGGATGATTTGAACAATTAACTTATTCAACTTATTTATTTGTTTTATATGAGCATGGTTGGTTCTTCAGTTACTATATTTCCTCTTATCATTTCTTCTCTATTTTTCTCCTCAATATTGTCAGATTGTTCCTTCTGTTCTTTTCATAGTTGGCGATTGTCATGTGAAAGCAACCAAATGACCATATTGTACAGCTACTGTGTAATGGATGTTATGTCTCCATGAGCAGTTCGCAAGACGCTTTTCATTGGTTATTTTTTGATGCTCTACTCTCAAAATAATCTTGACGAGTTTTCAGGAAAATCCTTGTGCAGCTGCATTTTTGTTTTATATTATTATGAGGGTGAGCCAAGACTTGTTCCGCTTCTACCTACGGATTTTGGCACATGCAATTGGGCTACTTACGGCCTTTTCATTGTAAAACAGAATTGCAGGTCCCTGGTCCCTGCAGCTATTCAATCAGCCATCTTGGTAAAACGTTAAATTCATGTTTGGGTAAACTAAAATAAACACGATCCTTGCAAGCCAAGCCAATATGTCCAACAACCGTTGCAGTCTGTTTTCTCTTTCCATTTAAGAACAGATTCTCCTATACGTACTTACAGTAACTGCAACAAAAACCAATGAAATACTTTTAGAAGCTAAAATCCCTGAACCCTCCAATCCTCTGTCTCTTCTGCGCTCGTCAGTCTTGGTTTGGCAGCATCGTTATCGCAACATATTTCTCCTCTCGCTCGCTCTCTATCACGTGTTTTCTGGCAATGTCAGAGGGGTAGGATGAAGCTATACAGATAGCTGCGAGGATGAAAACAAATTGGATGTAAACCAGATACGCGTTTTTATAATTGCTTGGGGTGAGCTAGCAGAGTCCAAGAGGCCATTTATGTGTCAGGTGGAGATGCCAGAGAAAGGTGTTGCCCCAAGTACCTCTACTTATCACACAATGATCCCAACGTTTTGTCATCTTGCTCAACATGAAAAGGCATTTCTCGACCTCAAGGAGATGGAAAAGTCGGAATATTTTAAGCCTGATGATGTTCGAACATTTTACCCATCGCTAAAATCGTACTTTAAAACTGGGTAAACAGATAGTTGCTTGAGCCAATTGATGGAAGACATGATTAATAAGCATCATCTGAGTTTTGATATCCCGACATACACTCTCTTAATTCATGGGCTTACCTGCTGTTTGAGGAAGTGATTGGTCAGGACATTACACCCAGATGTGATGTTGCAAGCGTTAAATGTAACATGCCATTTTAACATAAACATGTAGATATTTTGCATGCATCAGTTTTACCAAACCATAAATTGGGTCCGGGCTGCTGCAAAAATGGCAGAGCGAACACTTGTTGAGAATGCGAAGAATTGCTGATTTCCAAAGGCATTATTAGTTTATTACTCTGAATAGTAGTTCTACTATGATGGGAATCCTACATTTATACCGGTGCCACCAATTTGGCAAAGTAGCTAGATCTCCACGCATTGAACTCAGGGCAAACATAGGAACACTGGCTTCTAAAATTTTAAGCTCTGAACTACAACGTATTGTCATCTTCCTTGTATAAGTTTGATTTGGGAGTAACTATTTTCGTCAGTTTAACTCTTAGGTGTACATTTGATCCGATTCGATATCACGTGATATTATCTATTGGCTTCGCTAAATAGTAATCTGAATAAGGCATCTCGTGATCCAATACCTGTTTGATACATCTGTAATAGGAAAGTTATCTGGACCCAAGCACCAGACCGACAACCCCTCCATAAGCATGTGCTAGAGGGGCCAACTCTCTTACCAAATGCCCCTACTGTGCTATGGCTAATTGTATAACATACGTCCTTTGTTTTTGTAGTTTTCTAGCTTAGTGATCATACAGATCAACCTTGTCCCTTGTGCTTGTTCATTTATGAAGGTTCTTCCCTCTTTGCCTGCTTGATTCTGCATTTAAGATGGTATCTATACACACAAGAGTCAAAAGCAGAAGTATTGCTTTCATGCCGTCCTCAATCTAACGTGTTGCCTCTCGAACTCATCACATATAAGCCAAAACTGGGTGCCAAAAGATAGGTACAACACAACCGAATGCCCGCCCGATCATATGTAATTCGGCTAAACTGTGATGGCATTATCAGAAACTGCCATGAGGCAAAGCTTGAAAATGATCGAGGCCGGTAACAAGATTGCAGAAATACCATACTCGTAAAAGATTATCACAAAGCCCCATTCGAATGAGTCATCGGCATTGTTGCTTTTAGGGCGCTTGAGTCAAGACAGCAGCAGTGGCTGGCATATGGTGCTGCTGCTTCTCTTCAATGCACACCTGATTAACTAGACATGAAGCAGCTTGGCCTTGGCACATCCTTCTGATTTTCATGGTTTTGTACTTAAAGGATGGAGAAAGGGGTCTCCATCATGGATTGTTCCCTAACTACTCGCCCCATTCGTTCACTCATTACTTGGGTCAACAATGAGAGAAATCAAGTGTTCTTCAACTGCAACAATAATAGCACATAACGTAATAATAATGGTATCAAATGATAGCCATTGCTATGACATTTATTCTGGTGGGGTTCATGCAAGGTTCCTCCTGACTTTTTTGGGCCTACAGAGGAGTTTCAAAAGTATATCATCTATTAACTTTAATATTAAATTAAAAAATAAATAATAATATATAATTAATTTAAAATTTAAAAATTTTAATTTTCAATTAAATTTTAAAAATCAATTATTTCGTGCATGTATCTAACTATTCCATCAATAATTCATACAGAAAAGCCTGAGTCCATTTTCGCAACTAAATAAGAAAACATTACTGACCCATTATTGCGATGGACTAAAAAGATAACTCAAATTAAAAAAAAAATGATAAATTAAAAGAAAATTTGCAGAAACTTGCATTAATGGTGGACAAAGGTACAAAAAGACAACATAAGAATATGGCCACATGCAACTTGT
This sequence comes from Khaya senegalensis, assembly GCA_032402905.1. Taxonomy (NCBI): domain Eukaryota; kingdom Viridiplantae; phylum Streptophyta; class Magnoliopsida; order Sapindales; family Meliaceae; genus Khaya; species Khaya senegalensis. The sequence goes on along the minus strand of CP135537.1, from coordinate 6,585,780 downwards.
ATAAACAAAAGGGGATTTTACGAAAGAATCCAATGAAGTCAACAATGTGTGTGACCAACTGTCTGCCCTGTTCATTTTCATTTACGATATCTATTAATAACTGAATCTATCAAGATTTCCTCGAAGCCGAAAAATTGTAGTTCACATAATCACACTAGATAATTGCTTACTCTACCACTCTCTTTCTTCACTGGCCTTTCACGGACAAAGGAATCTGAACATATGCCATGCTTTACTTTTTCTCCGCCATGATAAAAAAAAGGAAACCAAAAATCGACAATCAAGTGATCATTATCGCTTTGATATAGCGTGCAACAGTTAAAGTAGGAACTTGTTGATTAGCTCCATCATTTCTCCATTTTAAAGCCCACATGTTTTGCTTCTCAGCTGTACTCTAACTTATTGTGAACCATACTGCTCCTCTTTGCATCATTTTTTCATCCTAAGCATTTGTATCAGCAGTTCGTTCAACAAACATTGATGGGATCTCCCTCATGTATTCAAGTTGTTTGACGGGATCTCCCTCATGTAGTCAAGTTTCAACTGTAAAATAAAAGCACTCTTTTTCCCAGTAGTTTTCTCTCGTTTCATGTGTTCAGTTCAATCCTCTGTTTCCTATTCCCTGTATTCCGTGATTCCTTGTGGTAATATCTTTTCACAAGCTTTACCATCTAAAGAATTCTTTTGTTCGCTTTTACAGTTTCACTTCACGAGCTCTTAAGTTTATTTGCTACCGGATTCACAACCCCGTCTTAAAATCTTGAACTATCCCTGTTTTCTTGATAAAATCTGAATTTGGGTTCCTATAATTGAAGAAAAAAACTATTATCTAAACTTATTTCTACACTACAATGCCTCCTTCACACTTCCCTCTTCGTTGGGAGAGCACAGGTAATCAATGGTGGTATGCATCACCTATTGATTTTGCAGCTGCAAATGGTCACTATGAACTTGTAAGGGAGCTGCTCCACCTTGACACCAATCTTCTCATCAAACTCACTTCACTTCGCCGAATTCGCCGCCTGGAAACTGTATGGGACGACGAGGAACATTTTGATGATGTTGCAAAGTGTCGTTCCCTTGTTGCAAGAAAACTACTCCAGGACTGTGAAACTAAGAGAGGTCACAATTCTTTGATAAGAGCTGGCTATGGTGGTTGGCTTCTGTACACTGCGGCCTCAGCAGGAGATGTGAATTTTGTTAAAGAATTGTTAGAGAGAGACTCTCTTCTTGTTTTCGGAGAAGGAGAGTATGGTGTCACTGATATTTTATATGCCGCTGCAAGGAGCAAGAATTCTGAGGTTTTTAAGCTGCTTCTTGACAGTGCTATCTCTCCAAGTGGTTACCTTAGCAGTGGGGGAGAATTGGAAGAGAAATTGAGTGAGAACCATTCAGTTTTTAAGTGGGAGATGATGAATAGAGCAGTTCATGCTGCTGTTCGAGGAGGGAATTTGGAGATTTTGAGGGAGCTTCTCGGAGATTGTGGTAATGTTTTAGTTTATAGAGATGTACAAGGATCTACCGTTCTGCATTCAGCCTCTGGGAGAGGTCAGGTCGAGGTAAGGGACCGACGGTTTTATACTTATTAGTTCCCCTACTCATTTGTTCCTATAGTCGGCAAACTGCTACTCAGCTGGAAATTTTTATTTCTCTTTTGTTTACTGTTACTTTTTCCTACTCAAATGTGTGGGGTGCTTATGCAATTATCAACATCTTTAGCCTGTGAAAGTTAAAGGAATATTCAAAGTACTGGCTATTAGTACTCGATTCATTCATTGAGAACATGACTTGTGGCAATTGAAGTGTAGGGTAAAACTTGTATGTCCCATAGAGTTAGAATTTGCTCAGTTGATAGATGATACCATCCTCATGTGCATGATAAAACATAGAGGTAAATGTTAGCCTGAAGTGCTGAAGCTATGTTTCCTTTTTGTCAATCCATTTCACGGATAAGCTTGAAAATCAATGTCCATCACAATTCACAAGTGTGTTGCCTTCAAATAGAGTCTGGTGAGGCACAGACTTTGACCTCCGTATGATCACTTTCTTCAATTTGAGCTGAAAAAGTTATGATAATTACTTGAGATGGTGCCATTCGTTTAGAATTTCTTTCTTAGACCTTTAATCTGAAGGCAGCATGTTATGATAATTACACTACTTGTAATTAGTTCATAATGTTAAAATCCTGCATATTTAGTTGCTAGAACAAGATCCACCTTGTTGTTCATGACAACAGAATCATCAATCTCCTTTGGATCTCATGAGAATTGCTACTTACAATGTTTTCATTGGGTCCATACAGGTAGTGAGGGATCTTGTAGAATCCTATGACATCATCAACTCCACAGATAGTCAAGGGAGCACAGCATTACATGTGGCTGCTTACAAGGGTTACTTGGCTGTGGTGAAAGTTCTGATTGCCAAATCACCCTCGTTAATCTCTGCAACAAATAGTTTTGGAGACACTTTTCTTCATATGGCGGTGGCTGGCTTTCGGTCCCCTGGTTTCCGAAGAGTGGATCGACAGATTGAACTCATGAATCAGCTGGTAAGTGGTAAGATTGTGAACGTGCAAGATATCATCAATGCCACAAACAATAATGGAAGAACAGCTCTTCACTTGGCTGTAAGTGAGAACATTCATTCTAATCTAGTGGAACTTCTAATGACAGTGCCATCAATTAATTTAAACATCCGGGATGATGATGGCATGACCCCCTTAGATCTCCTCAAGCAACATCCAAAATCAGCATCTTCTGAAATTTTAATCAAGCGTTTGATTTCAGCTGGAGGAATTTCCAACTCTCAGGATAATGTGGCAAGAAATGCCATTGTTTCTCATCTGAAAGGGCAGTGCATAGGTGGCAGTCCTGGTGCTTCTTTTAGAATCCCTGATGCAGAGATATTCTTGTATACCGGTATTGAGAATGTTTCTGATGCCAGTTGCAATGTAGCAAGTGTGGAATACAGTACTTGCCCAAGTGAACAAAGTGACTTTGACTCTTGTAACACCCCGGATAATAAGAAGTCAAGTTCCGTAGATTATGCTGCAAGGCGCCTCAAGTTTCTTCTTCAATGGACCAAAAGGAAAGAAAGAAAAGCAGATGGCTCAGAGTTGGGGGATGATGATACTTGGGAGACGTCCGGTATATATAGAAATTGGGGAATCAATCCAGTTTCACTCAGGCAGAAGTATCAGAAATCTATGTCCCTTCCAAACAACAAAAGGGTTCTTTCTATAAGAAATGATTTTCCAAGTCCATACACCAAAAAGAAATTCACCGCAGGGTTAATGCATGGTGTGATTCAGCCATTGTCGCATATAGCTCAATCATTGTCGAGTCCTTTGTCACAATCATCTATATCTTCACCTGCTTCAATAGAAAAACAAAAGGGTGTTGATATTTCAGAACCCTCTAGCTCAGATGAACCATTGGGCAGTCGAACTCCTCAAATTAACCGAAAGCAGACTTCCTTCAATAAGAAGCTGATGAATCAATATTTCTGTTTCGGTGCACAAGACCTGGCTGTGGAAGATTCCATGAGCCATACAAGGCCGGTTAGGAGTTTCAAGCATGCTGATTCTTTAGTAGCTTGAAATTTTCATTTCTTAGCAGTTGCATGATCTGACTACACATGCTAAAGTATTGTGCATTATGTGATGATCTTTAAACAAGTTATCAATTTGAAATAACATGCTTGTCATCTTGGGTACCTACGTACACAAGTTCTAACACTTAACTCAATTGTCTTGAAGGGATGATGCTAGGAAAGATTCTCAACATCGAGACCATAGCAGTTCTCTCCTTTGCACCCAATGAATCCGTGCCCCATTTCCTGCCATGTGGTCCTAATATTGTGGGTCAAATCCAACTAAGACTACTTAATCTCTTACCTATTAAAAGGCATTTCCTTAAATGGAATCGAATATTAGAAAATTGTTATGAATCTAGCAATGTCAAAAGCCGCAGAATCAAGAATCATGCCTAAATTCTTTGGAAATATTAAACTGAGAGGCATTTCGGTCATAGAACAAATGACAGAGCAGCCATCTTAAAGGTCGGTTTTCCAAGAGTCAAAAATCGGATAAAATTAGAAAATAAAGTCCGGGCCACCAATTGCAACGAACGGTTCGCTAATTAGTAGCATGCTATTATTGGACTTCATCTCCTGATTCTTGAGCATCTGTATATGTATATAAACTTGTACATGTGCTTCTTAAAAGAAGACCAGATTGTTTCTTTGTTTATATATAAAAGTATATAAATCTAAATAATCTGGTTTGCCATAGTTGAATCTGGTACAAAGATCACACTATGGCACCTGGTTATAATTACCAGTCAGAGGAAGAAGCTGCAAGGCAGAAGGCCATTGACGAATGGCTTCCAATCACCTCCTCCAGGAATGCAAAATGGTGGTACTCAGCATTCCACAATGTCACAGCCATGGTTGGCGCAGGTGTCCTCAGCCTTCCTTATGCCCTGTCTGGCCTTGGATGGTATATATATTCAGATATTATTTATATTTGTTTATGTAATGTCATTTGCTTCATATTTTCTAAGGTTCCATTGTAATTTGGTTGGCTTTTTTTGAATGAATAAATGATTGAACAGGGGTCCTGGAATGGTTGTGCTAGTATTGTCATGGATTATCACGTTATACACTCTTTGGCAAATGGTTGAAATGCATGAAATGGTGCCGGGAAAGAGGTTTGATAGGTACCATGAGTTGGGGCAACATGCATTTGGTGAGAAGCTTGGACTTTATATTGTGGTACCCCAACAGATTATTGTGGAAGTGAGTACCAATATCATCTACATGGTCACTGGAGGAAAATCGTTGAAGAAAGTCCATGAGACACTTTGCTCCGACTGCAAACAGATTAAAACCTCATATTTCATCATGATATTTGCTTCTGTACATTTTATTCTCTCCCATCTCCCCAACTTCAACTCCATCTCCGTTATCTCTCTGGCCGCCGCAGTCATGTCTTTGAGGTGCAGTATTAGTATTGCATTATTTCCTGCTTTCCTGTATGGTGTATATATCCGTATATATATGCTTCCAGAGACTTAATTGTTTGTTTTGTTTGGTTTGCAGTTACTCAACCATTGCTTGGGTAGTGCCTCTTGAAAAAGGGGCTCAGCCTGATGTGGACTATTCTTACAGATCTAAAACGTCAAGTGGAATTGTGTTTGATTTCTTTACTGCCCTGGGAGATGTTGCTTTCGCCTATGCTGGTCACAATGTGGTGTTGGAAATCCAAGCAACAATTCCTTCTACTCCAGAGAAACCATCAAAGGGTCCAATGTGGAAAGGAGTTGTTGTTGCATACATCATTGTTGCCATCTGCTACTTCCCCGTAGCTATCATTGGTTACTATATTTTCGGAAACAGCGTCGACGACAACATCCTCATCACTCTTGAGAAACCTGCTTGGCTCATTGCATTGGCTAACATATTTGTTATTGTTCACGTTATTGGAAGCTATCAGATATTTGCAATGCCAGTGTTCGACATGCTTGAAACTTTCCTGGTGAAGCAGTTGAAATTTGCACCATCTCTTATGCTTCGTCTGGTCACCCGCACTGTATATGTTGGTAAGCTGTCCACCACAATTTCCAAAAGTATATTCTTCAATCCATTCATTAATACTAGCTTATCATTCCTTGATTATTTCAGCATTTACAATGATTGCTGGTATCTGCATTCCATTCTTTGGTTCCCTGCTCGGATTCTTCGGAGGATTTGCCTTGGCCCCAACAACATACTTTGTAAGAAATTAACCGCAGCTACCAACCACAAATCATCTCTTCCTTTCTGTTTAATTTCTGAAGAAACAATCAAATTAACGTTGTTCCCTTCACAATCACAGCTGCCGTGCATCATGTGGCTTTGCATCTACAAACCAAAGAGATTCAGCTTATCCTGGATGGCTAACTGGGTAAAGTTTCCCTTCCCTCCTTAAGTGCAAGAATACTGTTTTGAACATAGACAAAAACCAATTTAAACCTTCTCTTCAACATCTCAGTTCTGCATCGTTCTTGGTGTTCTGCTGATGATTGTGGCACCCATTGGAGGGCTAAGGTCGATCATCATTTCAGCCAACAGTTACAAATTTTTCTCGTAAATCCCTCACTGTTTCCATCAAGTCGAACAGCTGCTGCTGCTGCTGCTGCTGCGGGATGCTTGAACTTCGGACAATGATGATCACCAGATCGCTGGTTACCATTTCAAACGGGAAACAATCAGAATGATGGAATTTTCATTGAAAAGGAAGGGAGATCTTCTGTTACCTTAACAGTCCTCTAATCACCATTATTGTAATGTTGTTTCTAATCAATGCTCCTCTCAAATTTCCAAACATTCATTCAAATACAATCTGTATTCTTTTATTCCATCTTTTATGCATCATATATTTTATTTGGTTAAAAATTAAAAATATTGGGTAATTTAGTCATTTTAATGGAGGTTAAAAGAATTTATTGAATATAAATTAATAAATAAATTATATTACACACGTTACCGCAGCGGAGGAGGAGGGTATAATGGTAATAAAAGCAACCGCGCAAATAAGTTAAGAACATCGTTGTCTTATTTATTTTCCCGCCATTTCCTTCTGAAGCTGTCGAAGGGAACTAGAGAAACCCTAGAGTAGACCAGTCAAGAGTGAGAGACGGTAATCGCTATGGAAGACGAGATGAGTGTGGAATTCCAAAGAAGCGGATTCGCTTTCGACGACGAGGATGAAGTTTTAAAGAAATGTTATTTCTTTTCCTCTTTTGGCCAAGAATTTCACTCGTATTCGCAACACTGACGCTGAAGTTTTGATTCTTGTTGATTTAGGTCTTACTTTCTGCATAAATTATAATCTCAAGCCATCGAATCTCGTCTCTAGCTGGGAGGTTTGTTATCGTAACTGGTAATTTTTACTTAGTTTCTTTATCTTAACACTTCTAAAAGAATCATAACTACGTTTTTTAGCCAAAAATTGCCTCTTTTTAGATTTACCTTCTCTTGTTCTTCTTTTGTTTTTTTCTTAAAAAAAATTACTTGCTGGATTTAACTCTTTGTTTGGTCACTGAGAAAATTATTATTGTTTATTTGTTTTTATTTCAATAAAGGAAAAAAGAAGAATAGCTTTATTTCAATTAAGCTGAATAGGGGTCCTACAGCTTAAAATTTAACAATGAATGTTGAGTATGGTGTTTTATTTTCTATGATTTTTTTTTTCTTGCTTTGGATGATGTTATGAAATTTTTTTTTGAACTTTCTAGTAGTTGTTTAATGGGTGGCTTTTGGGCAGGCAGTTGGATGAATCAATGGTTAAAGATGTGGAAATGGATGGCTTTATGCTGCATTTGCAAAATGAGCAGAAAGAAATGGTTATTAAAGAGGAACCTGGATTGCATATCTACTCAAGTAAAGATGTGTGTGAGCTGTTTTTATAGTTTTTCTTACTCATTTTGTTCGCTTGCTTGTTCGTTTGAATTATGGATGGTTGAGGAGTTGAATTTGGTGATATTAGGTATATAACAATGTGGCTTTCTAAGATTTAGGATATGATTTAGTCACTAGATGCTCAGTAGAATGAAACTTATATCATTGTTCTCCATTTTGCAATTTGTGGTAAATTACTACGGTAGTTGGTAAATGTAGTCAGTTCCTTGTTATTTGGTGACTGCTGTTGGCGGACCTTGGAGGTAAAAATTTGTGAGCACAAGAATTCTGTTGCATTGCTGCGATGTTATAACCAAGATGCAATTGGTCTAGGTTGGTCTGTATATGGTTAATTTTTCAGATTTGAGTTAGAGATCTTTTTAGTTAATAATTCTGCGTTACTTTGCTTTCTTAGTAGAGAGGTCGTCCACATTACTGCACCAATTCTTTGTCTTTAATACAATCTACAGTTTCTGGTAAAAAATTAAAATAAAAAGAATAAATGATAAAGAATATTTGGATCTTCCTGGATATGACCCATGAAAGGTAAAAATATCTTGAAATGATACTGGCTTGTAAATATCTTCACGGTTTTGTCCTCGGAAATAAGAGGATAATCATATGTCCAGGACTGACGTTCTTGGGCAGCCTGTAAAAAATTCCTCAAATTTATGATACAGTCAATTGTTGAACTTTCTACTGGAGGAACTGTATCAGGACCCAACCGATAGCAAGTGGGCTGAGAAAATGGAAAAGCCCTTATAAGTATCTCCAATTTGGCCTCTTCTGGATATCCTGTGCTATAACTGGCAGGGATTGCAGAAATCTGTAGATTGAGATAACCGTCCCGGCACTTATCTGTTTCAAAAAACTCATACAGGATACGGGCTAATCTCCATGATAGTGGTTCCAAGAATTTCTTGACTTGATTAGGATGGGTTACCACTATTCTGGATATAAAACCTGTTTCCAGTAATGTCCTTAATGGAATTGGGCTATTTTTCCATTTTGACAAGTGAGCAGTTACTCTATAGAGGTTAAAGCCTTTTTCACATATACAAGAATCAGGTATTTCATGAGAAGGCTCCTAATAGTGTGAGACTGATACACCCATTCCCTGAGGATAATTTGCATTTGTCACAAAACTTCTTAAGTGATTCTGCAAATTTACCATTTTATTTATTTTATCTGCCAAAACAAATCCTAAGATTTTCTTTTTGGCAGGGGTGTTAAAGACCGGAGATAGTATGTTCTTTTTCTCATATTTTTCCATTTCTTCCCTTTTCCATTCTTCTATTTCTTTTTTCCATCCCTCTTCTTTACTCTTTTTCTCTTTCAATTTTTTTATTTCTTCTTCAGCTTCTTCAATTACTTTTTCCAACTGCTTAATTCTTTCTTTTTTCTCTCTTAGCTCTACTCCCAACATATTATTTTCATGTTGTAAGACCTGAGGAGTTTGCGGTTTGAGACTTAAGCTGTCTATTGGAAAAAGCATGGACTTTATGTTTTCTTCGTTATTTTTTATCTCAAAATAACAACATAAAGCATGAAGGAAATCTGGTTTATTTCTGGGGTTTGAATTCCAGAGGTTATCTACTAAGCACTGTTGCTCAGATTTCAGCTGACACTTGGCTTTGAAAGAGAGATTTGTTCCAGTGGGGAACGTTTTAAGAGTAAAAGGGCCAAAAAAGAAAGAATGGGCCTGGTTTTTGGATGATAATGCCATCTGCAAGAAAATAATTAGTATAAAGATTTTATCTTGCTACAATGTCTACTTTAGCTAGATGCAAACAAATATATTAGTGGGTTTAGTGGACTCCTGACTTGTGTCGGTATCCACAACAAAATTGAATTTTGTACAAAATTACTATGCATGAAATAATGCATTTTTGCTAGATTAAATTATCTTGCTAAATACATAGAAATGCAATTTCTACCTTTCTACATCATTAATTGCTACTTTATCTACATTGCTACTGAGATAAGAGCAAACCTGTTACGCTTTAGCCATTGTCTATAATTCTGGAAAGCTTGTCCGCAAGAAAATTTTGTTTACCTTTAATATGTTTTATTTTACATTCTATACCCATAATTTTTAAGTAATCTACAAATTTTATCCACTTATTGATACTAAGCTTACAGATGAAAAATTTCAGCCACTTAACAATGAGGCCGTAGGTATATGATCTATCTTTGTAGGTGTCTACGCCAAGTGGGGCCTAGATGTGCCTGGTTTCTAGATGCATTTGACTTGAGCAAAATCAGATGATAGGCATCACTTGATAAAAGCGATCCCCGACCATTTTCATGTTTGACATCTTTTATGAGTTGGGAAAGAATTAATAATCCTACCCTGGCATGAATTGTTGCTTCAAATACGAGTTTCATTCATATCATATTCGACAGTGTTGAACATTCTGGAGGGCAACGTGTTCATGTAGACTTGCATAAGCTGGGCCAGTTTTCCCTTTTCCCAGGCCAGGTAAAACCATTAACCAAATAAGATTAAAGAACTTGATCCATATGTTGAAATTCTAAATATGGAATTTCTTCAGGTAGTAGGCATTGAGGGGCACAATCCAAGTGGGCACTGTTTGATTGCATCCAAACTAGTAGATTCAATTCCCTTGCCCATTGATGCTGATGTGAATTCGCATCCTGCAATGCAAAGAAGCAAGCTTTGGATCAGGAGATCCATTTGACTGATGTTATCTCCAAGCTGGAAGAGATATCAGTGCTGTGCAAACTTGTCTCCTTTATCATTTCAAGACATAAAAATAACCGCATGTTTTATGCTAAACTTTCTGTGTCACATTATAAGCACGAGAATTTGAAGAATTTAAGGAGGACCACAAATTGATAAACATACAACTTGAAATGATGTGGAAATATGTTCGGGATGCTGATGCATCATTAAGGAATCGGTCAATTGAAGACCTTCTTGGATGGAAAGGAGGTTTAAAATACCTAGAGTTGGCAAAATACATGAATTTTATTGTCTGACTGGAGCTCAATTTTTCCCAACTTGGTTGAAAGATTTGCAATAATAGATAAACCACAACTCAAACGTTGTTCCCCTTTGATGTTCCACGCATTTTGTCAATCCCTGTGGATACTTACACAAACTTTGATTTTGAATAGATTATCGCATCAGGACCTTTTACCACAACGGAGAACTTATTTTTTGAGCCTTTAATGGAGCTTCTATCATATGCAAGATGAAAGCAGCTGCAGTTGCTTATTTTGGTATAAATCCATTGCTCTTTAACTAAATGGTATTTTGCAGAAGATTGCAGTGTTTTCTAACCTTGGTAATTTTACATCATGACTCATTGACTTTTCTTCAGCTGGGCTCATTTGTCAATTCTGAACATCCACAGATTAAGAAAGGAAACTATAGATGCGAGCTTTGATGAAATATTCCATCTAGAAATTCTCGGAAGGGTATTGGCAGAATGAAATCAGTGCAATTGATTTTGGATAAAGGCTAATTATTTTTTTTAATAATTTTTTTTTTTATTTTCTTCAGTTGCAAGATTATGCTGAGTGTATGGGTTCTGAAGCATGTGTGAGTCTTGTTCCATCTATACGAGATGCTAACCATGATTACATTTATCCTCAGGTGATCTTATTGCTTATGAAGGATAAAATGGTTTTTCTGTGCTCATTTTAGTGATATTATTGAAGAAATATCTACTATATAATAGTGCTAATGAAATTGTACATTGTGCAGCCACCTTTTGATATTCATCCACCTAATATCAGACATCAGGTACATATAGTTCATTTGTACTTGTCAGGGCTTCCAGATCATTTTCCATTACTTATGGTCTCAAATCTTATCTGTTCTTTGTCCAGATAATGAGTCTTACAAATCCAGGGATGTTTGAGGCAAATCAGGTAATTGCATTTTGAAATACTATGGTGATATCAAAATTCTTGATTTTTGAATTCTAAAATATCATGGGAAGACAAAGACCTAGAGACACTAGTTTCTTCTGAACCACTGAGCTGGTACTAATTTTTGTGGCTGTTGCATTCGTTGAAACTTCCATATACTTTGTTTTGCAGTTGTCAGTTTACTTATTCTCTTTTTTTTTTTTGCCTGATTATGCCTTTCTTGAGTTCTCATTAAGTGTCAAAGTCATAGCATTTCTGCAGTTAAGGTTCAATATCTTCAAGTTTTTGAATCTCTTTGGGGATTTTGATGTTACAATTTGTTAATATGCGGGTGAGAGTATTTTCCATTTAAGAGTTTGGTGTTTCAGGTCAAAGTAGGTTGCTGCACCGTGGATATACTTAAAAAGCTTAGTGGAGAGGAGATGTAAAGAAATTCCAAAGATGGAAACATCCAATGATTGCATGGGCAGACTTGCAAACCATATTCTTAGCCAGCGCAGGCATGTGTTAAATGATTATTTTTATGGAACTCTATTAACTTGATATATTGCTAATGGGTCCAGAGCCATTTAAGCATTTACACATCCTAAATTTTGGAGCAGCTTTGATCCTCTATATTCACCAGCAGAAGGTATTCCATTGGATTTTTCACTTGCTCCAGATTCTCTTACTGTCTCTTCAATTCCAGATATTATCATCCTACCTTCTGACATGAAGTACTTCATAAAGGTTAGTAAACTGAGCGAAGTACCTCTACCTCTGAGCTTTAGTGTCATTTTGAGTAAGAAAAATATGGCAACACTAATCTAATAAGAAAAATTTTGAATTCCTGCAACTCATTTCGAGATATCTCCAAAAAGGACATAATGCATCCTTTGTGATTTTCCTTTGGTAACAGGTTTTGTCCATGGGAGGAAGAAACGAAGGGGAAGAGCAAAAGAAGTGTGTCTGCGTGAATCCAGGAAGACTGGCCAAGGGAGGAGGAGGAGGCACCTTCGCAGAGCTTATATACCATGGGAGTCCCTACATGATGAATACTTCAATTATCAGCATATAGTTCCTGGACTGAACTGATCCAAAACATGTCTGCACCCTGCAGTGTTCCTTATGATTATCCAAATCTGGCCCACAGTGTGCAAAATTAAAGATTTATGAAGAAATTAAGTCAAATGATCGTTTTAACCTTTCGGTTCAAACGGCTCCAGTTGGTGCTATTGACTGAACCAGCAGAAGCAGTTTAACATTCCGTGAGGAGATATTGAGAGTAGAGGTACTTGTTCTTCCTGCTTCTGCTAACAATTAATTCAATATAAATTCTAGAATACTGTACAGTTTAATTATTTTCCTCAGCTAGTAAAGGAGATATTGTCATTTACTTTGCTCTCTTCCTGCGCCGACTTATACGGCATTAGGATAAGCCAATGTAACACCATAAAGTCCCAAATCAGACGCCAACAAGAGATGTCAACCAATATGTTACGTAGTTACTTAAAATACAAAACTCTTTACACATCTACTTCATCTAGTACGTAACAATATGCAGATGATTTATGTTATTAAGATTGATGTTGATGGCTGCATCTTAACCCGTTAGTCACAAAGTTCTAATCAGACGATGTTGTAGCTAGATTGAAATTCCCTTAAACAATAGCTCACTTTCTTTCCAGCTCTGTATCTTAATTCTCTAGCCCAGCCAAACCCATTAGTCAAAGCCACAATAAGCTAAGCAAGACTCCAATCATAACCACAACAACCATCCAAGAAACCCAAGCCCACTTTGGAATCAAATTATCAGCTGCCCCACGGATAAAATACCCACGTCTTGAACACAAAGAGAGTACCCATAATCTCTCTAACAACAGAATAGAAGGCATAAAAAGGAGGCGACAAAGCCCATTCTGATTCGGCGGAAGCTGGTTACATCAGCTTTCCGGAAACTGTCAAGAGACCACACGTTTGTAACTTCAGCAATAATGAGAAGCACAAGAATTTCAAATGCTCCATAATGAACAATGTAACGACAAGTCACGAACAAGTACAGTGTGGCTACGTGATGGAGTATGACGAGAGAATCATGAGGGAAGAATATTATGAAGTGAAGCAAGCCCATTAGGAAGAAAGCTATACTGTATTCAAGAACAAAGTTTTGTGGAAAATGTTGTTTATAGAGGCTAAAGTAGGGATTTTCTGTTGTTTAATGATTGCATAGCTGACCATGAAAACTGCGGGTATGCTGTGTGTTTGAAAGATGAAGCACTCAATTTATTGTCTCTATAAGAAATAAACGATGCTCATCCAAAATGTTGAATGGCCAGTACCTTAATCAATGTAATGTATTATTTTTCTTCTCCGTCGTTACCTGGAAGCAATCAATAGCACATTGAAGACAAAAGGAGTATGAAATATGAATCATCCAAAAACTGCATTTCGATAATGCCAAATGAAAGCACGAACTAATGGTAAGCGCCTTGTGTTCGGTTTTGATCACATGTTTAATGCAAATTCTACAAAACCTTGCGGGTAATTTTTATTGTGTAACAATAATATACCAACATTGCCGCATAGGATCAGACAGCAATTGATGTTCAACCCGATTGATATTATACTATGCGAGCTACAGGTTAGATCTGAAACTAAAGCAGGCCGAATGGGTCCCTGAGTCCTGATTTACATAACCATTCCTCCGTCAATAGTGAGCACCTGCGAGAACATAATATCAAACTTAGAACCAAGTAAATGGGGCAAGAATAGAAGGAGAAAGGTCTAAAAGGTAAAATAACAATGCAGGAGGATTTGACCACAACATGGGTTATAAGGCATGGCATGGAAATACAAGGCAAAGGCAAAATCAAGCAAGGGATGTCAGGGCAAGACAAGGAACTAAAGAAAATTACAGTGTACTTCTCCATGTGAGCTCCTTAAGTTCATGCAATCAACTGAAATACTCAATTGGAGTTAAAATTGCAAATCAATGCCAAACAGGCTATTTCATTCCCAATAACAAGTTGTTCTATGCCTGCCATTGCATGTAAAAGCCAAGCCAAGCTAAGCAAGGCATGGAACAAGGCAATAAATTGATTAGTAGTACTAGCTGTACATGTCTACTGCTTCTCTATGCCCAATAAAAATAATACCCACCATGTGGATTTATGGCCACCGAGAAATAGCAAAGTTCCAAGTTCACCAAGTACAATTTATAATACAAAGAGACAGTATAACGGAATAGATTCAAAACCTGTCCAGTCATGTAGCTGGCAGCGGGATTCAGGGCCAAGAATTCCACCAGTCCAGCAACTTCTTCTGGTTGACCGTACCTTCCTGAATGCATAATAACTATTGTTAATACCATTATGAGTTCAAATACTGTTGATTTCTTTTGCTAAACACATTATCCGAAACCTGAAATATTTTGTTAGTATCCTGTTAAACTTAATAAAGGCCTGATGGAATCTGAAAAAAAAAAGAAATGCTTTTAAGAACCACCAATGATTTGATATGTGAGCATATTGCAAAATAGAAGTCATCATCTATATTAAGTATTATTTGCATAAAAACTTGCAAGTTTAGCATCCACCAATCATGATGAATAAGCACTATCAAGTACAATTCACATGAAAATTTCAACAGACAATGATAAGGTCAATGCAATCAGATATTTGAAGAAATAGAAATGGAAAATAAAAATAAACTTTTAACTTGTACAATCATCACTCACCTAAGGGGATTGTCTGCAAGATCTTCTTCTCGATATCTTCCCCAAGCTTGGCAGTCATATCAGATGCAATGAATCCTGGTGCAACAGCATTGACCTGGAAGAACATATATTAATAAGAGCAGATCCCATATACAGCATCAGCTGCATAAATGTTTGGAATGTGCCTCGTGACTGGAATCCAAGAGATAAAAAGAACTCAAGAAACTCACATTAATATTTCTGCTTGCATATTCCCTTGCAATAGTTTTTGTAAACCCAATAACACCTGCTTTTGCAGCACTGTAATTGGCTTGGCCAACATTTCCAACCAGACCAACAACAGATGCTATGTTGATTATCCTTCCCTGCAAAATTAAATAGTTGAGAGGAATGGTGAATTTTGTTGTTATTCAAACATATATTAAACAAAAACCTCTTTTAAGTTCCATTTTCTATCTGTGACTTTTAATATTGGAAAAAATTTAGTTCAGAGGTAAGTAAGCCAGTCACCATTTACCAGTAAGAACTCGGAAGAAATTAAAGCCCTCTATTATAAAACAATGGTTCTCATCCTATGTTTGTTAGCTTCTCTGGCAAACAACTTCATGTCCTATATAAAACTACAGCTGAAAGCCCCAGTATCATACTACAAGAAAATTCCACATGAAAATTTCTACATAATTGAAGAAAATGAGCTCCAAAGAATAAAAGATGCAAAAAGAATGAGCAAATGATAAAAAGGTGCATCAGAAGGGAAGAAAAAAGCCTCAAGACTGCAGCTCAATTGGTTGATGCATAAATATCACCAAGATGGACACACAATTATACCTTTTTCTTCTTCATCATGATTTTTGCTGCTGCCTGCAAATATAAACTGTGTCAGGTCAAATAAACTCTAGCATCCATTAGCATAATTAGTAAGATTGTAGGAATGCACACCTGGGTACACAAGAATACACCTGTGAGATTCAGATCAATAACCTCCTGCCATTGTGATTTCTTCATTCTCATCAGCAATGTATCCCTAGTAATTCCTGAAATCGTGGTAGATAATTAGGCAACTAGATTGAAAATCTTTAACTGCTGAGATATTAAGTAAGACGGATGGATAACCTGCATTGTTAATCAATATATCAACAGTGCCCCATGCGTCAGTGGCCTGCAGATTACACAAGCATCAGCATATCATGAGTAATGGCAATTAAACAAACTCAAAAAGCCAAAAGAATATCTGCTCACAGTTTTGATCATTGACTCCACATCAGCTTCTTTTGAAACATCTCCACCAAAAGTAAGAGCCTGACCACCAGATGCCTCAATCTACAAAATATTGTTGTATAAACTACTGATTATTTTAAATCAAGCAGGATGATCAAGCAACAACACCACAGCCTAAAGATCATGAAAGATGACAATAGCGGGTGCAGGAAGCACAGCAATCTTTTGGGAAGAAAGCAAAAAACACAATGTGAATGAAATCTTATGAATATAAAAATAGATTTGAGTAGAATTCCCAAGCTTAACTTAAAGAAGCAAGGCACAATTTTGTCTTTCCTTGTATTTAATTTTACCTTGCCAAGTTCATCAAACAAGTCACATGAAAAAGAAGAAAAATTCAAAACACAGCAAGAAGAAATACCAAGGATCCTACCATCAAAGAGCTAGAAATTGTTTTCATTTCTTAAATAATATAAGAAATAAACTAAACCACTTCCCAATTCAGTGTGAGCGGGTTTGAACCCAAACCTCTTGTACCACTTCAAGAGATTTAACTAATTGAACCAACTGTCACTCAATATCAAAGAGCTAGATGTGTATCCACTATGTAAAATATATAGCATATCATATCTTCAGGTGCCTTGATGAGTATCTTCAATTTGCAACGGCAAAAAGATACAGCTACTTTTCTAAATTATGCACCGGCAAATGAAAGGTGCAGAAATATAGCCTGAATTAATTCAGGATTACAGATACCAGTTAAACCAACAAATTAACCTGGATTCAATAAAAGAACATCATAGATGTGGAAAATCTCATACACTAAAACAAGAAAACAGAGTTTTGAAGACACTAGTAAATCTTAAATCTAGCAAAAGTTATAACCGTTAGCTTCTACAAAATTTTAACCATGAAATTCAAGAACACTAGATGACGAACATCAATAAAGATGATCCCCAAACAATTAATGACGCTTTCTCAAAAAAAGCAGGCAAAAATGCGAAGAACCAAACACAACTATCATAAATACTCATCTATGTTTCTGTAAATGTAATTTTTTACCTCTTTGCAAACTTCTTCAGCCTCCTTTGATGACCTAGCATAATTTACCAGGACCTGTAATCATCCAAAAATAACCGCATTCACTATTTAAAGTATCAAAAAGTGACATTGTTAATGCAATCACTAATAGAATCTTCCGTGGAAGGCTTCACGATACTGAATATGTGGCTTCAGCCGTCCCAAGTTAGTTTTCATTGCTTTATCAAACAGACCTACTTAGTTTATTGACAGAGGGAATAACAAATTCCTGCTAATTACAGAGTGCCTGCATGTGTTTGCATGAGATGGACCAGATCTAATTAATCACTCACTAACCTTACAACCTGCTTTCCCCAAGGACAATGCAATTGCTTTACCAATACCTCTAGAGGCTCCTGTCACTACAGCTACTGGAGCTTCGACAATGTGAGCTGTTTCTGTGCTTGCTTGTGCAATGGTGGCAACCTGAGCTCTTACTCCTGCGTGAACCATTTCAATCAATGAGTTTTGGGTTCTTCTAAGATACTTGATTATATCTATATCAAAAAAATTGCTAAAAGTATAAGGATTCCGGACATTTTGTGACACATATCTGTACTATAGGCCTATGCTGAAACCAGATATAAGTGCAGTAGAATGCTCTGCATTTTTTTCCCTGAATATTTTTCAATATACAGCATAATTTTACTTGTAAATCAGGTACACAATTCAAAGCAGTTAGATACCATATATTACTGGCATGTTTTAGAGTTCTTTCTGCACTGTCAATAGCACTTTCAAATTAAAAAAAAAAGTGCTTTTATTCTATTTTGTAGCATTAGACAGATATGAAGGAAGGCAGTCTTTGAATAAAAAGTTGGAATACTTCTTTTAAGAAGCAGTTAAGAATGATTTTCTAGAGAAAGCATTTTCGGACCATAAAAGTATTCGAGATGCTTTCTGGAGAGTGCTTGATAGGTGCTTTTGGAAAATGAGCTTTTAATTTGCAAACGCGCCTACATATCAAACAACATATTTCCAGACTGAAAAACTAGTTAATTTTTTGGCTATTAGTAACTTAAAAAGAATGCTACAGAACCGAACTCATAATTAGAAAATTGCAAATTCATAAATTTATCACCACCAAAAAAAGAATTCGGTGTCAACTAGATCCGAAAATCAAACTTGCAGCCATTTCCAGAGCTAAAGCCAATGCAATTTGTTATTTCAAGAGGCAGAGCTAAAAAGAATTGGAAACACCTATCACAGAAACATGAAATACAGTACCAGAAGAACCGAATGAGCTGCTCCATCGATGCTTGAGCTCGACGCGAGACCGAGGCTGAGCCTGAACCGGAACCGGAGACCATTGACGGAACTGACCGATTTTTCGATCACCGAATTTCGCGGAAGTCGCAGCAGATTTGAAGGCGACAATGTTGGATCCGGCGACGGCAGCCATAAGAGGTTTTCCGCGAAATGAAATAATCGAAGTCAAGAAAGTAGCCACAAATGAAGTTTAGGTAATGCTTTAATGCTTTTATAAAGCAAGAACAAAGAAATGAAAATGTTTCTGCTTTCACGGTTGGAGTTTTTGCTTTGGAAACTCCGGAGACTCTAAAGAGTGGCGATGTGAAAGAAGTCAGTGGCACTTTTGTGAGCAGCGGGGTTTGTACCGTATCAGCTGGACGAATCTTAAACGATCAGGTCTGGTTTTTGAATTATTTACCATGAAGCCACTGCACTTGATAGGGAGTTATTTACGTCAGTAACATAACTGTCGTTCACTTCTAGGAGCAAAAATGACTTGTCATTTTCCATTCTATATTCGCTTCGACTTGTCGTACGTTATGATAACATTTGACATCCCCTTAGTCAGATGTAAAACAACTAGTCGTTCAATTATCTAAACAGAAAGTAGCAGCTGCATGTCCCATTCATCCCTGGCAATCAATTTATTGTCTCTATAATGAGTAAGCAAAGGTCATCCACAATGTTGAATGGCGAGTACTTAATCAATCAAAAAGGCAGTTTGAAGTATGAATCATGGAAAAACTGCGTTTCGATAATGCCAAATGAAAGTCTGAACTAATGTTAAACGCCTCTGGTTCGGTTTTAGTAACATGTTTAATTCAAATTCTACAAAATCTTGCCTTAATTTTTATTGTGTAACAACAATATACACACAGTGATTCAAAGGATCAGACAGCAAACGAGGTTCAACCCCACTGATCTTTTACTATGAGAGCTACAGGTTAGAACTGAAACTACCAGGCCGAATAGGTACCTGAGTCCTGATTTACATAACCATTCGTCCGTCAATGGTGAGCACCTGCAAGAAAATAATATCAAACGGAGAACCAAGAATGCGGAGTGGGAAGAGAGGGAGAAAGGTTACATTGCAAATCAATGCCAAACAGACTTTTTCATTCCCAATAACAAGCCAAGCAAGGCATGGATCAAGGCAATAATTGATTAATTGTACTGGCTATATATGTGTACTGCTTTTCTACCCTCCAAAAAAAAAGGAATAGCCACCATGTGGATTCAAGGCCATTGAGAAATAGCGAAGTTCCAAGTTCACCAAGTAGAATTTATAGTACAAAGAGACAGTATAATGCAATAAATTCAAAACCTGTCCAGTCATGTAGCTGGAAGCGGGATTCAGGGCCAAGAATTCCACCAGCCCAGCAACTTCTTCTGGTTGACCATACCTTCCTGAATGCATAATAAATATTGTTAATACTGTTGTGAGTTCAAGCACTCTTGATTTCTTTTGCTAAACATATTTTCCAAAATCTGAAACATTTTTGTTAGGACCCTGTTAAGCTTAACAAATGCCTGGTGGAATCGGTGAAAATAAGAAATTTAGAGAAGGATCCATCACACATGAAGGGGAGTACGGAAGTGTATGTTACACAAATACCTTTTAAGAACCACCAAAGATTTGATATGTGGGCATAATGCAAAATAGAAGTGCTCTATTAATTATTATTTGCATAAAAGTTTGATAAGTTTACCATCCACTACTCATGATGAACAATAAATATCAAGTATAATTCACATGAAAACTTCATTGATAATGATCAGGCCAATGCAATCAGATATTTGAAGACACCAAAATGGAAAATAATGAGAAACTTCTAACTTGTACAATCATCTCTCGTCCAATGGTATTGTTGGCAAGATCTTCCTCTCAAGGTCATCCCCAAGCGTGACAATGATATTAGTTGCGATGAATCCCAGTGCAACAGCATTGACCTGAAAGAACATATATTGATAAGAGTGGATCCCCTATACAGCATCAGCTGCAGGAATGTTTGGAATTTGTCTTGTGACTGGAACCGACAAGATAAAAAGAACTCAGGAAACCCACATTAATATTTCTGCTTGCATATTCCTTTGCAATAGTTTTTGTGAACCCAATAAAACCTGCTTTTGCAGCACTGTAATAGGCTTGGCCAACAATTCCAACCAGACCAATAACAGATGCAATGTTGATTATCCTTCCCAGCAAACTAAAAAGTTGAGTGAAACAGGGAATTTTATTGTTATTCAAACATATATGTACCAAAACCTATCTCTTATGAATGTTCTTTTAAGTTCCATTTTCTATCTGCAACTTTTAATATTGGAAAACATTTAGTTCAGAGGTAAGCAAGCCAGGCACCATTTACCAGCAAGAACGTGGAATTAAAGCCCTCTATTATAAAACAATGCTTCGCATCCTAAGTTTGTTTGTCTCTCTGGCAAAAGGTTTGTTTGTCTCTCTGGCAAAATGTTTGTTTGCCTCTTTGGCAAAAAACCTCATGTCCTATATAAGACCATAGCTGAAAGCCCCATGAATCATATTACAAGAAATTCCACATGACCATTTCTGCAGAATTGAAGAAAATGAGCTCCTAAGAAAAAAAGATGCAAAAAGAATGACAAATTGACAAAATGGCAAGTCGAAGGAGAAGAAAAAAGCCTAAATACTGTAGCTCAATTGGTTGATTATATCCCAAAGATGGACCCACCATTATACCTTTTTCTTCTTCATCATGATTTTGGCTGCTGCCTGCAAAGATAAACAGCTTCAGCTCCAATAAACTCCAGCTTTCATTAGCATAATTAGTAAGATCTTAGTAATGCACACCTGGGTAAACAAGCATACGCCCGTGAGATTCAGATCAATAACCTACTGCCATTGTGATTTCTTCATTCTCGTCAGCAATGGTTCCCTAATGATTCCTGAAATCATGATAAATAAGTAGGGGACTAGATTGAAAATCTTTAACAGATGAGATATTAAGTGAGATAGGTGGATACCCTGCATTGTTAATCAATATATCAACAGTTCCCCATGCATCAGTGGCCTGCAGATTAGACAAGAATCAGCATATCAAGAGTAATGGCAATTAAACAAACTCAATAAGCCAATAGAACATTTGCTCAGATTAGATCATTGACATCACATCAGCTTCTTTTGAAACATCACCTTCAAAAGTAAGGACCTGACCACCAGATGCCTCATTCTACAAAATATTTGTTGCAAAAACTACCTGTCATTTTAAATCAAGCAGGCGATCTAGCAACAACACCATTGCCTAAAGAACATGAAAAATGACAATAGCAGGTGTGGAAAGTACAGCAACCCTTTGGGTAGAAAGCAAAAAAACACAATGTGAATGAAATCTTATAAATATACAAAGAGATTTGAGTAGAATTCCCAATCTTAATTTAAGAAAGCGAGGCACATTTCTGTCTTTCCTCATATTTAAGTTTACCTTGCCAAGTTCATCAAACATGTAACGTGACAAAGAAGAAGAAATTTTAAACACAGCAGGAGGAAATGCCAAGGATCCTACTATCAAAGAGCTAGACATTTTTTTCCTTTCTTAATCATACAAGAAATAAACTAAACCACTTCCCAACCCAATGGGAGCAGGTTTGAACCCTAAACCTCTTGTACCACTTCGAGAGATTTTACTAAAGCACTCAATATCAAAGAGCTAAAAATGTATCAACTCTTTAAAATATATGGCATATCATATCTTTGGAAGAGTTGATGAGTATCTTCAACTTACAACAGCAAAAGGTTTTCTAAAGTATGCACTGGCAAACGAAAGGTGAAAAAATATAGCCTGGGTTAATTCA
Source organism: Khaya senegalensis (assembly GCA_032402905.1). Lineage (NCBI taxonomy): Eukaryota > Viridiplantae > Streptophyta > Magnoliopsida > Sapindales > Meliaceae > Khaya > Khaya senegalensis. The sequence continues at coordinate 6,563,369 of CP135537.1, read as the reverse complement.
GGATAACCAGTACCAGTTAAACCAACAAATTAACTTGCATTCAGGAAAAAGAATATCATAGTTATGTGGAGAATATCATACAGTAATACTTGGAAACAGAGCTGTATATCTTTTTAAGACACTAGTAAACTGTATTATCTTAAAACTAGCAAAAGTTATAACAGATAGCTTCTACAAAATTTTAAGCATGAAATTCAAGAACACTAGATGATGCACATCCATAAAGATGATTCCCAGACAATTAATGATGCTTTCTCAAAAAAGGCAGGCAAAATTGCACAGAACAAGCACAATTATCATAAATACTCATCTATATTTCTGTAAATGCAATATTTTACCTCTTTGCAAACTTCTTGGGCCTCATTTGATGACCTATTATAATTTACTGGGACCTGTAACGATGCAAAAATTACCGCGTTCACTCCTTAAAATACCAAAAAGTTACGTTGTTAGTACAATCATCCACAGGATCTTCCGTGGAAGGATTAAACATACTGAATACTGGGCTTCAGCCATCCATGTTTGTTAGTTTTCATTGGTTTATTGAAAAGACCTACGTAGTTTATTGACAGGGCGAACAACAAATGCCTGTAAATTACAGTGTCCCTGTATGTGTGTGCATGAGATGGACCAGATCTAATTAATCAATCACTAACCTTGCAACCTGCTTTTCCCAAGGACAATGCAATTGCTTTGTCAACACCTCTAGTGGGTCCTGTCACTACAGCTACGGGAGCTTCCGCATTTTGAGCTGCTTTTGTGCTTGCTTGTTCAATGGTGGCAAACTGAGCTCGCTCTTCTGTGTGAACCATTACAATCAGTGAGTTTAGGCTCTAAGATACTTTATTTTATCTATATAAAACAAAATTGCTAAAACTAGAAGGATTTCGGACATGTTGTGACACATATCTGTACTATAGGCCGATGCTGCAAACCGATAGAAGTGCAATAGAATGCTCTGGATTCTTTTCCCTAAATATTTTTCAATACACAGTGTAATTTTACTCGCAAATTGGGTTAAATGAATTCAAGGCAGTTAGATACCATTTATTACTGGCATGTTTTGGAGTTCTTTTTGCACTGTCAAAAGCACTTTCAAATTGAAAAAAAGTGCTTTTGTCTTTATTTCGTAGTATTAAACAGATATAACTGAACGCCCTTTTTGAATAAAAAGTTGGAATACTTCTTTTAAGAAGCACTTAAGAGTGATCTTTTAGAGAGAGCATTTTGGACCATTTAAGTATTCGAGATGCTTTCTGGAGAAGTGCTTGATCAAACAACAAATTTCCAGGCTGAAAACTAGTTAATTTTTGTGGGTAATAGTAACTTAACAAGATTGCTACAGAATCGAACTCATAATTAGAAAATCGCAAATTCGTAAATTTATCACCAGCAAAAACTCTTCATCATTCTGTAATTCCCCAAATTAATTTCGAAAATTGCTGCACAGCCTTAATTTTTCCGGTGCCATTAAGATCCGAAAATCAAACTTGCAGCTCTTTCCAGAGCTAAAACCAATGCAATTTGTAATTTCAAGAGGCAGAGCTAAAAAGACACTGAAAACACTCATCCCTGAAACATGAAATACAGTACCAGAAGAATGGAGTGATCTGCTCGTTCTACGCTTGAGCTCGACGCAAGGATGAGGCTGAGCATGAACCGAAACTGGAGACCGTTGACCGAACTGAACGATTTTTCGGTCACCGAATTTCGCGGAAGTCGCTGCCGATTTGAAGGCGACAATGTTGGATCCGGCGACTGCAGCCATTAGAGGTTTTCCGCGAAATAAAATAATCGAAGTCGAGAGAGTAACAGCAAATGAAATACAGTAATATTTTAAATCACTTGTTAATTTTTATTTTATAATATTTTTTAATTGTTCATAATAGTAATAGATTTCACTCTGCATTCAACTATATCAGTCTTCATCCTCCCACCTCTGTTCCTTGCAACTGTTAGCTAGTTGCAGGTTTTCATATTGGAATCTTCTACCGCAACAATAATATTGTCTTCCGCATTAAAGAAGACTCAAGCTCGAAGCCGTGTTGTTTAAACTGATCCCAGGACACAACAGAATAATACTGTATGCATAGATTAACTCTGCTGTTTCTTACCTAAACTGGTTCCGGCTGGGATTGCTGAACCAGTGTTCCAGTTATTCGTATACTACGACCTTGCCTAAAGAAAAAGGATATCAACCGAAAACAATGTCAACTAGAATTCAAAGGCACATGATTACAGCAAACTAGCTAGATAATGTCAACAATTAGCAGTTATCCAGGAATATTTCAAGTCACTCAGGCTTTCCGGGTAAGGTTATTGCTTTCCCTAGAGGTGACAGTACCGTAACGTGCTGGTCCAGTTATCCAATATTTGTTTAATTTGTGTCGGGCTTCTTGTGCCAATTCACAGTTTTTCTTGTCAAAAATAATAAAAATGTACATCATTCAACATTGAAATCGAACACATAGCTATTCCTAAGTAAATTACAAAAGAATTTGACTTCACCGGCCCATAAGCAAGATTCACGACAGCCAACAATCTCGTCTTCATCCCACCATCCTCTGTTCCTTGTACTCAAACAGTTGCAGGTTCTGGGATTGGAATATTCTTCATGAACGACAATATTACGTATCCACATGCTCCCAATAACCCGTTTTATATTCTTTCTGCATTCTCTGATCCTGGAACTAGTTAAAGAAGACAGAAGCTCGAAGCCTTGTTCTTTGAACTGATTCCCAGAGCACAGCAGGATAATACTGTAGACATAGATTGCCTCCGCGTGTTTCTTTCCGGCTGCTTTTTTCAATAACTGGAGCCCAGAATTTGTGCAGCTCAGACTGAAGTACTCGAACATGCCTTGTCTGTAAAGGGATTCTGGATTTCCACTCTTTTTACAGCGTTTCAAGAACAAATAGGCAGCTTTATCATTAACAGGCCACGCTATGGGAAACTTGTCCAAGGAAGCATGCTCGTAGACATAATCATCGTTTCCTAATCTAAAAAATTCTCTGCAACTTAGTTTAGCGTTAGTAAGATCAGTGAGTGAAGCAGAGGCAACTAGAGCAAGAATCTCTGTCAATAACTCATCAGGAAGAGATCCTATGAAGTTATTACTGGTGTTTCTTGTCTTCTTCTTACGAGCCGCAGAGAGAAAGTTCAACAATCTGGCCATAGCTAAAACTGGTAACAAATTCGGACAGATGCAATACTTCGGATAAATTCGGTATGAGTAAGCACCTGTTCCACTGAATGAATGAAGCTAATTCAGTTACAATTATTTGCTTCAGCTATATATAAAGATAATTACTTTCCATTTCCACTTAGGAGAAGGATTAATTTGTTATTAAAGGATTTGTGTCCTATTTTGTTACGGACAAAGCTGATTCATGTTTTATTTTTACTTCTATTTTCATCGAAGCGTGGATCCTTTTATCTTCTATTTGATCTCAAATTCTTAAAGTTTCCAAATACTGATTCACTTTCCGTATGTTTCTCAATAACTGGAGTCCCGAAACTCGAGCATGCATTGTCTGTAAATAGATTCTGGGTTTCTACTCTTCTTACAGCGTCTTAAGAACAGATAGGGTGTTGTGTCTCTAACAGACCGTGGTCATGCTATGGGAAACTTGTCCGAAGATTGCATGTTGGAAGACATAATCATCATTTCCTGTTCTAAGAACGACTCCGTTTAGCGTTAGAAAGGTCGGTGACTAACGTGGAGGAAGGCAACTTGAGCAAGAATTTGCCAACCTTTTAATTTTTTAAAAAAAAATTAACAATTTTTTAAAATTAAAAATTAAAAATTAATTTTAATTTTTAAACGGCGACTCCGTTTAGCATATGTCAATTGGGATTGGATTATTAACATTTTTTAATTTTTAAAATTAATTTTAACAATTTTTTAAATTAATAATTTATATTGTCCTACATAAGTGCATTCTAATTCAGAGGACTTTCATCTTGTATAATATTACTACCCATTTGACGCCTCTACATAAAATCCAAAACTTCGCTGGCTGAATGGCATTATTGTTAAGCATCCAATGTCCTAATAACCCGTTTTATATTTTTCATCTTTATCCTGCATTCGCCATCCAAAAGCGCTTGAATTTGCAAGCCCAAATTTGGAGACAAAATCACAGGCATTGTTTGCTTGCCCACAAGTGAGAAGACTGTCCTCTCTCAGCTGCAACCCCAAATATTCAAACATTACTAGTCTGTGCAGACATTATAGATCCTTAATTGGACATTATTTCTTTTATGATGCTAAACCATGGATGATTAATTGGATTGTTATTGTTGTTCTCCAGGAAATGTCAGTCAGAGATGGAGCTTTCTACCAAATATAACAGAAACATAGGCAATAGGAAGTCATAGATATATATACCCAAACTTCAGAAAAGAAAGACTATCGAGCAGATAAAGAGTACGTTATTATTCACATGTCCAACATAGAACTTCAAGCTGTAAGAAGCTACAATTACATTACCCATATGCCTGGCTCATAAATCACCCAAACTATGTACTTGTCACTGCTGGTTTCTTGGAATTATTCTTGGGACGCACCTTCTCGAAAGCTTTTTTCAATTCCTAAACAGACCACCCAAAAAGAAGAAAGTTAAAGGGGGACCAAACCACACAAGTATTTGACATCTGATTCAAAGGATTTTCAACTGGAAACCAACTGCTGCATGGAATTTTCTTTTCTTTCTTGTTTTTTTCTTCATAGTTTCAAATTCAGTCTATGCAACCAATCACTCACTACTTGAAGCCACCAAAAAACAAAAAAAAAATTTGAGTTCCAATCATAATCAATTGATTAGTTACAAAGGAGTCTTCTGTTAAGCTCTATATTCAGCAGATAATATTGATGCCCCATATCTGTCTCTCTCTTATCACAACATTGCTGGCAAATCACTTGCACAAAATACACTAACCACATATCCTCCTTCCTTCCCTCACTACATACACAAGAATGACTCTCAAAACCAAAATATGCGAGAAAAATAACTATCAACTCCCTTACTCAGATTTCAGTCATCCAAAATTTCACCTTTGCTTATCCATCTAGTTTCTTCTCTAAGGTAAGAAAATAATTTCAATGAATCTTACCACAAGAGTTTATCCACTTTATAAACCATCTACCCACAGTTGACTAGCTTCTAACAAGCTAAACACAACAAAACTCTATCCGGCTACTCACATTATCTTTTTTCATGCCATCAGGTTAAAATAGCAAAAATTAGAAGTGTGTGACCCACACATGAGAGTTAACAGCTCAAAAAGATAAAGAGATGCATCAACAAAGAGCAGTTTTTCATAGCAAACATCCACTTACATAAACTGGTTGTGGTTGTGGTTGTGGTGTCTCTGTGGTCCAAACATTTTCCAAATTGTAATACTCTCTAGCCTTCTCATCAAGAGCATGAACAACCACTTTGCCTAAAGAAAAGGAAATCAACCAAAACTATGTATTTAGAATTAAAAGGCACACGATCACCACAAACTAGCTATTTAATGTCAACAATTAGCAGTTATCCTGTAAAATTAAACGTCACTTTAGGCTTCTGTGTAAGGTTATTGCTTCCTCTCTATATTGGTTTGCAAGGAAACTTAGTCAACTCAATGTTTCAATATCATAAATAAACAATTAGATATGTATTTACCAAATTTATAACCAAGCTGTTTGCTTGTATTGATTTGACATAATAGCAAGCAAATCATTTCAAAACAGCTTAAATAATTGTTTAAAGAGTTGAGAATGCAGTACAAACCAGAGTCAATTACAACCCATTTCCCAGTCTTTTGCCCTTGAACACTTGGTAGCATCATTCGCTTAGCTCCTATCTCTTTCTGCTTCTCCTTAGCCTGTTCATGCCAATAAAAAAATAAAAAAAATCAAATTTAAAAAGTAACCAATATGGTACGGATCCCCTCTGAGAAAAATATCAAAATGAAAATTCAAATCTGCATCTATTAATTTAAGGAGCAACGAGCAATTATACACTAAACGCAAAGTAATAGCTGGTTAAAAAGCTATTTCATTTTTCATTCCCTATGAAGTAAACAACTTAATTACATTCAAAACGCCATTTTCTTTAGTTTTTTATTCATTACCCGGCAACCAAACCGATTATTAGAGTTCGACGTTTCAGTGCTGCGTAAAAATTGACTTAATTTCAGGAAACCGAGAGCAAACGAACCTACCTTGTAAATAAGGGCTTGGGCTATGTTCTTAACGTGCCAGGAGGACCTACCGGTGGCAATCACCATAAAATCCGTCCACTCGCATTGCTTTCCGACCGGTATCACCTTAACGTCGTCTGCTTTCACATCTATCAACACCTTCTCCACTTCTTGTAAATTCAGCAACCCTTCGTCAGTTCTCGTAACGGTGGAAAAAGAAGATAATGAATGATTCAGAACTTGAAATCTCAACTGATTCCATGATGAAAACGATTTAGAGAGATTTAAACATCGGTTTCGTAGAGCCGCCGACATCAGATCGCGTCACACAGCCCCCTTTCTTCCCTCCCGCCGCAGGGATTATGTTTTCATGTTAATTCGCAACTCTTGCTGCAGTGAACGCTGTCGTTTTATAACTGAAAGCAATTTTCCCAAAAATGGTTCTAAACGACGCAGTTTCCACTTTTGACTTTAGAATGATGTATTACATACATAAGTCAGTAATCAGTCAGCGGTTATAATTCACCCTTAGCTTTTAGGATTACGAGACAAAGTAAAAGGGTTAATGCAGTTTATTTACCGTTGGATCTGTAATTAAAAGTACGATTTGACTGGAGAACGAACCGTCAGAAAGATTACACGTGGAACGAAGAGACACCCTGAGGCTAACTTCACTTTCGTAGCTGGGCTAGCTACCAAAGCCCACGAGCATCACGTGTGATTCGAAAAACAAAGTTGTAAAAGAAGGTAACACTGTGATCATCAATTAAAGGACCCTCTTGCTCTTCGGTATTATTTATAGCCAAAAAAAAAAACGACGTCGTAATCAAAGTTTATATCGTGAAACGCAAGGAGGCTCAAGTAAACAGATCCTGCGTCAATTTCTAATAAAGTTTTGATCTTTACCCAAACGACGTAGCAACAGGAAAGGCTTATTAACAAGCAAGCAATGCGGTGCCAAAGCATAATGACGTGGACGGATTAAACATAAGCTTGTTGCTTGTCTTTCTTTTAAATTTTCTTGATAACTAACCCTTTGGATACTATTATTATCATTTTTGACACACACTATGCTACTGGAGTTGCTTGTCATCTCCACGCAACCAATTCAAAAGACATCACTCTGAATCTTTCCCCTAATGGAACATTAACTTCACTTTCCTGCCGTATTACCACTTTTTTCCTCGTAATTTCATAACAAAATATCCGACCGTTACAATTAAAACTCCAATAATAATAATAATAATAATTTATGAATAAGAGAATTAAATATATTTATTTTATCTCAGTTTAATTTCCTGAAATATTGAATTATTAATTTTATTTTAAATTAAATAAAAAGAGAAAAATAAAATTAACGGAAAAAGAAAAGAAAAATCACAGCGCAGAGAGAAACGGAGAAAGAAAAGAAAAAGAAAACGAAAGCTTGGCGCGGAGGAAAGAAGCAAATCTAAACGACGACAACAAAAACAAAAGGGGGAATGCGTTATTGAATTTAATTGTAACCGAAAGAAATGCCAGCTTCAGTGGAACCAATCGATCCTTCCAGTCCAGTTGTCGATCTGTGCGCATGACAACGCATTTAATGCGTTAGATCCAAGTGTCTGGTACGACATTTGGGGGCAACTGTAATTGGCATTTAACTTCAGCTTTTTCTCTGTTCAAAGTTTGAGATCTTAATTCGTAGTCGCTCGCTCAACGAGCTTTTACTTTACGTTTTGAGGATGTTTTGACTTCAATTTATGGTAAGTTGAGTTCTTAAGCTCTGTGAATACACTTTAAATGGTGAATTTCGCTTGTCTGTTTTTAGCTTAGCTGGAGCCTGGAGGTTAGTTAAAGAAGTTGGAATTTCAGTTTAATTAGGGTTTGGTTTGTTAGTAACTGTCAGTTATGGGAACTTCTGTTTGGGGATAATTTAGGGTTTTAAGATTCAGGAGATCATTTTAGGTGTTCTTTGCTTTGGAAACTAAGCCTGTATGTTTGGAATGTACAGTTGTTTCAATTACCTTGTTGGCATTTGCGATTAGATTCCCTGATGAAGACTTGGTGTTGAATGCTGAGAATTTTGCATTTTGTTTTGGTTGCTAAAATTGGAATTTAACCAGTTTGTTGAAACTCATGTATGCAGCAATTTGTATAAATTAACTTCCTTTGTAAGTTATATCTGGATGTGAACGATGTCCTGTTGGGTATGGCGCGAGGATTCTTTAATTTTCTGTTCTGAGGAAACGTTGGAGCAGTGATTTGGGAACTGGTGGGTTCGGTTTGAGAAGATGCCTCCTTCTCCGGCATTGAAGTGCTCTCCTGGGAGAGAGCTTAGAGGGGCCAAACACAAGCGAGGGCGAAGTTTTGAGAGCGGGTTGCTTTTGCAAGAGAAAGATGATGAACTTGCTTTGTTCAACGAAATGCAGACCAAAGAAAAGGAGAACTTTTTGCTTCAGTCTTCAGATGACTTTGAAGACACTTTTTGTAATTTTCTAAACTGAGTTGACTTGTGCAATTGGGTTTATGTTGCTATGAGTGGAAGAATTTTTACTTTTGTCGGTTTGTGCTGGCTAATGCTACTGAATTCTTCTCCCTGATTTTGGATTGTTATTTACAGCTACAAAATTGAGACACTTTTCAGATTTCAAGCTTGGAATCTCAATTCCTGTTAGAGGAGAGAGTAGTGAACTACTTAATGAAGATGGAGAGAAGAATGACTATGATTGGTAGGTCATTTAATTTTTTTCTTATTACTTATATTTTAAGTATTTTGCCATAAATTCTATGGTTCTCTGACACTCAACAAACTTTTCAAGTTCTCTAGTAAGTGGACCCGTGTAACTCAATAATACAATTATCTGGTTGATTAACTTTTTTTGTTCTTTTCATCAAGAAGATAGGTATATGCATGTCAACAATTATCAGTGTTCCACGGTTTTAAAGTGAATCTTAGCATTTTATAAGAATTGCATTTCAATTCATCACCTGTTTTCTGTTATTGGTGGTTGGGTGCCTAACATTATTTATTTGAAGGTTATTGACTCCGCCGGACACTCCTCTTTTTCCTTCATTGGATGATGAGCCAGCACCAGTCAGTATTCCGCGGAGGGGCAGACCTCGCAGTCAACCAATTTCTATATCAAGATCATCAACTGTATGTCATCTGATTATTTATAGGGATATAGATATGCTTTCTTGTATTTCCATAAAAGTTCGTATTCATGTAATAATACATCTGTATGCCACATCTTTTACATTGGACACACATTCATTTGCAGATGGAGAAAAGTTACAGAAGCAGTAGGGGCAGTGCAAGTCCAATTCGCTTGAGCCCATCACCACGGTCCGGGAATAATTCATTCCAGTCAACGAGAGGAAGGCCATCCTCAGCACCTCAGTGCAGTCCAACTCCTGTTTTGCGGTCTGCTACTCCAACACGAAGGCCATCTCCTCCCCCAAGTAAATCCTCAACACCTGCTCCGAGGTCTTCTACTCCAACTCCACAAAGGACAGGTACAGGGTCCTGGGGTAAAGTGGCCTCACCTGTTGTGAGGGGAACTTCACCCATAAGGACAAGTAGAGGTAATTCTGCTTCACCAAAAATAAGGGCGTGGCAATCAAACATTCCTGGATTCTCTCTGGAAGCACCACCCAATCTCCGTACCTCCTTGGCTGATCGACCGGCTTCATATGTGAGGGGTTCCTCGCCAGCATCCAGAAATGGCAGGGATTCAACTTCAAAATTCAGCCGGCAATCAATGTCCCCAACTACGTCCAGAAGCGTCAGTTCTTCACACAGTCATGATCGAGATCGATTTAGTTCTCACAGTAAAGGTTCTGTGGCATCATCCGGTGATGATGATGTGGACTCTCTACAATCTGTTCCTATGGGTGGCTCAGATTACTCAGTGCCAAGGAGAGTTGGTGCATTTCCAAATAACAGAGCTCCGGCGTTTTCTAAGAAATCAGCTAGAATTCTGTCACCAAGTTCCGCTCCAAAAAAATCGTCCTTCGATTCTGCTCTTCGTCAAATGGTATTTTATTGCTTAAGTTATTTGGCCCATGTGTCTCCCTTCTAACATTGTAACTTTTGTCCTGTGTTTTATTGTTAGTTTTAATCTGATTAGTTTATCTGTTTCCTTTCTGTATTGCTTGCATTCTAAATTCTGTTACTCTGTGCGTAGTTTCTTTAACTTGTCCTCTGTGTTGTGGATGTGAATCTGTCTGTGTCTGTGTCTGTTTGCCTTTTGTTTTGAGTAAATGCTGGACAAAATTGGCTTATTTGTAATGATGGAAGAAACAAAAGAGAAAGGTAACATAAGTATTCAACCATTTATTGTTTTTATCCATGGTAGTGTAGCGTATCTATCCTGATCTTTATTTTCTTTTGCCGATTGTTGAAGTTACCATTTGATCAGAAGTTTAATTGATACTGAAGGATCTGGACTAGTATCTAAATTGTGCAATGGGATTTACATTTGTTGCAATAGTTTTGACATTCGAGAATAGGAATTTGACAAAAAGAATAGTTGGCAGAGAACAAAAACTAAATTTATATAATTCATAAATTTAATGGCTTATGCAATTTTAACATGTTACATAATTCACTTAAATACTTTTTATGGTACACAGTTCAGCATTGTGAATAAAGGAAAACAATAAATTTGGTTTTTTTGATGAAGTCCCTAACAATCTTATCATCTTCTTTATTCGCATTCTGTAATTGCACTTATTAGAAATGTTCGTGCATGGGTCTATATTTCTTTGGATGTCATCATAATCAATGTTTGTGTGCAGGATCATCGAAAAAGTCCTCAGAATATGTTCAGGCCGCTCTTATCTAGTGTCCCCAGTTCCACTTTCTTTGTTGGAAAGGGCAGTTCTCCACACCGTTCTGTGGTATCTCGGAATTCCTCTGTTACAACCAGTAGTAATGCAACCTCTGATCAAGGTACAAGTGTAGCACATGACACTGAAAGAAGCAACCATCACCAGGATAATATGACAAGTGATGGTGGGAAAGTACTGTATCCTGATGTTCAAGAAGAAGTTTTTGCCTTTGATAAGGGGGATACACAGGATGAAAAAGTTGAGCATGACAGACATGATAAGTCATCTAAACTTCACCTTGGTGGCTTGGATACAGATTCTGCTATTAAATGCAACCCTAATGCCTTTGGAGATTTTAACCACCATGGTGTTGATACAGAAACAAATTCAACTTCTAATGGTTTGTCTGCCAGTGGTGATTCTTCTGAAGTTGGTAGTTATGAAAATATGAGATGTTGTTCTAAATGTGGTGTTAGGTATCGTGTCATTGAATCAATAGAAAGGGACATTGATCTTTGTATAGACTGCAGAAAGCAAAATTATCTTGTGACTGCCATGAACCCAGAGACAACAATAGTAGTTGGTGAAAATTCTGCTGTGTTGTCTATGAAGATTTCTGAAGAGAATGAACCATTTGATGAACTAAAAACCCCAACGAACATACCTGAATTGCCATCCCATGTTATTGATATGGTTGAACCTAGGGTTTCTCAGCAAGAAGAGAATATTGTGCAAAGCCCAACTTCGTTTTCTGAGCAAAGCCAGAAATACTCACGAGAAAATTCTCTCACAAGGTCTCTTGTGGAAGGAGCTGAGCAAAGGCTTAATTGCATCCAAGAGATGGGCCAGCCAAGTGCCGGTTCTAATCTATCTGATAAAGATACCGCAGGTCAGCAATTGCTGATATCTAATGACTATTCAGATGCTAAGGTTGACAGCTCAGAAGGCACTGGCATTTCCTTATTGCTGAAGAGGTCAAACAGTAGCAAGGGGCATGTTGTTCAAGGCAGGATTTTCGCTGCCACCAATGTACCTTATGAAGAATTGTCTTATGCCAGGGACAGTGGAAACAGTTTGAGAAGCTCCGTTGGACATGGAAGTTTCTCTGCTTCATCTTCTATTGATTTTTGCTCATCTAGACAATTGGAGACTCGTGTACAGCGACAGTTAAGTGGCAGGAAATCTGACATGGAGAATTACAGATATGATGTAAATACAAAACCTCAAAGCATTGGGTCATCTTTATCTGGGTGTTCAAGCCACACTCATCAAGCTTTTGGTCTTGCAAGAAGCACACATGATAAGTTTGAGGTTTCAGTTGGTGATATGAAATATGATGATGAAGAAGGGTCAACAGTCACTTCTCAATCTGAAGCACTCGCTTCAGAAAATAAAGAAGCAGGTGTTACCAAAACATCTTTTATTAGCGCAGCAGTTTTTGAGGAAGGTAATTTTGGACGTAATGAGAGCGGTAGAACAATGGCTGCTTCAACCTCAGAATTGTCAAGCCGTACAGCTAGCATTCAATCAGAGCAAAATTCAGTAGCATCATTTCCAAATTATGAAGACCGTGTTTTATATGAAAATGGAGAAGACATTCCAAAGATTACGAGGAGCATCTCTGATGTGGAAGCTTCAGTTGTAACTCCAGAGTCTTTGCACGAGGAACAACATCCAATTCTGGACAGTGGTTCTGATGGAGTGGATTTTGCGGAAGTTCCTGCTCACAGCTCTTTGGCCACAATAACAGAAATAGAAATTGAGAATAATTGTCAAAATCTCCTTAGTTCACCAATGAGAGATGTCTCTCCTAAGTCAACAAGCATTTTGAATGAAGTTCAGCAGCCTTCTGTTCTTACGTCTCCAGAAAAGGACATGATAGCTGTTTCAGATCTCAATACCTCAGATCACGCACATGGCATTATAGGTACATTTTGTCATGCTCCTTTTCCTTTTATAATCTCAGTAGATTGAATTAATCTCCTCCATTTCTGATACTTGTGCATTTTAATGTCCATTTTCCATTAATTTAGCACAAATTATGATGTGGGATGTTAATTTCTTTGTCGTATAAATACACATTACAGATATCCATTTTGATTAAGTACTCTGTTAATGCATGCATACTGTTACTTCTGCTATAATTGACCCTCCACCTAAAAGCTTAAGCTTTTGGGTCAGATATCCAAGCAGCAAACTCAAACTAAAAGCTAGCAGTCAAGAATAAACAAATCTATATGATTATTAATATTTATTTAAGTGCACCATGATATGTGACCCTTTTATTACTATTATGGTGTGTAAAGGAAAGCTCAACAAATGGTTGATAGTAATCTTTCTATACTTAACTTTGGCGCATAGTGAGTAGACGAGTGGTGGTTGAAAGATTCTATTTGACAATTTTCTGTCTCATATGGTCATTTTCAAATTTTGCCCCTTTTTCTTGTTGTATTCACTTATAGAATTATTTTTCATTTGGACTTGCATTATGTGGAAACCTCTTTTCTTTTTTGCATATTTTATTTTTGTACCATTATTATTGTTTCTTACGGACAGTTATGCCCTATTTTCACCATTATTCCCATTAAACGACTTATTATGCATATTGCTTTTATTTTTGAAGTGTTTTTTTTTTTTTTCAAAAATCTCTCTTGGCTAGTCATTCTTTGTGAATGTCTTTGTTTCATTCTCCATCTCTTGATGAGCAAATGGTTTTCTCATGCTTGTTG
>CP135537.1:6538462-6549542 GCA_032402905.1 Khaya senegalensis | reverse complement strand
TTATATTTTTACATGTATATTAATTATAGCATATTATTGATACAGACTTTTAATTTTTTTTTTATTATTGATTTAAATATATATTAAAATGTAACATAATTAAATAACAAACGGTAAATATTATATTTTAATTTTTTTAATTTATATCGTAAAATATAAAATTAATTTATAAATTTTATTAAAATATGATAAAAATAATTTATTATTAATTATATCACGTATTAATATTTATTTAAAAGTTAATGATATAAAAAATTAAAATAAAAATTTAATTTAAATTTTATATATTATATTTATTTTAATTATTAAAAATAGATTAATTTAATTATTAAATAATTAATATAAAATATTATGTAAAATTAACAAATTTTATATATATATATATTCTAAAGATACAAATATCCCTTTTCAAAAGCGTTCCAATCCTAGTATTAATTCTGGAGTACGGCGGTTAAATAAGGATATTTTAGACCTTGCGTGGGGGAAAAAAAAAACAAAAATAAATATTTGGCGGGAAGACTAGTGCCGTAAGGGTCCCTCTCAAAATTTCCCACTCGTTTGCTCCGAACCTCTGGTGGAAACCGAATCGGACTCCGACGGCTCTCGTATGTCCGCCACTCCTCCCAGATACCAAAATTCACCATCACCGCTGCCGCTGCCGCCGATGGATCTTCTCAATTCCAACAGATTTAAAGTTAAGAGTCAAACCATAAAGATCTAGAAATTGATTTAAAATCTTGTCCTATTGCCATCTGTTTTTCGATGTTATGACATATTTCAGTTTCCGTAGTCTTATGTACGGGTGGCTATGTCTTAGTTGTTTCCTCTGTTGATTGTACTTCAGGATTTCAATGATCTGGAAATTGATTGAAAATCTTGTGTTCTCAGCGATGGAGTTGATGAATTGCAATAAACAAATTTCTCTGCCGAGTTTTTACCGATGGCATGAATTCGCGAGGGAAGCTCTGTTCACTCGTCAAACACTGGGAGAATGTTAGACACACATAAAGACAAACACGTCTTATTCCTGCCTGAAAATTGCGTACAATGCTCAAATACCTTATGTTGAATTGCCTTTTGGCATGTTTAGTAATAAGCCATGTCGCCGTGTTTTGATTCTGTCAGGCGATGCTTACTCTTTTGACACGATTGGAATCGGGTGAAGTACAGGACTTGCGCTTACTTCCTCAGCTGAATGTGACTTGCACTTTAAATTTCCACAAGGTAATGTTAGTAGATTTATGTTCTGTGTCTCGGACCTGTATAAACTCGCCTGTATGCTTTAGTGGCTTTATGGGATACACTGCGAGGTTATTCAAGCCTTTGAGGTGCATTCACTGCACTATTAAAGCTGTGGAAATAAATAGAGAGTATCTCTCTGGTTGAACAAGTTTGATATATCATACAATTTCATAGAGTATGCTAACAGAAACACACTTTGATAATTTTGCTTGCTAAAAGTTTAGCCTTATAGTTGGAATTTTGCTGTCAAATTTTGGGAAAAGAGGCCTAGTTTGTTAAGCATCACTTGAAGTTTTTAATTGTAAGGAATGATGTTTAGTGTTCCATCTTGCAATGTCTGAAGTCGTGGCAATTTGCATAACTGCAGACTGCTCCTACAGTACCTGCTGACATGGACAAGAAGATCGCAGCAATTCTAAAGAAGTCAGAGTGGTTTCTACTCTTGATTGTTGGCTGCCAAATCTACTTCAGATCGTAAAATTCTTGATAAATCCAGTAACATTTCATGAATTTTCAGGTCTGAAGTAAGCCAGGGCAAATGTGTGTCTGACATACCTAATTTGGCAAACAACATTGGGGCTACAGTTAATCGATGTATTAAATCAGTTGCTGAATCTGAAAATTGGGATTATTTGATTGTTTGTATGTGTGTCAGCTGTACAGAAGTTTGTTTCAGTGGAAGCCTTCTTCTTGTTTACTAACTTATCGAATATTTAATGTCTATGAAACTCTTATTTTTTTGTTGAATATCTTAGTTGAGGGGAGAAATAATGTATGAGTTGAAGGATCCAGCCTATTGTTGTACAACTGTGGAAGTCCCTAGTGGTTTTTGTTCTCTATCAGCACATATTACCAAATGGTTGTCAGAGATTGAAAATTGCAAGGTGATTGTTCTAGCATAATCAATTTGAAGCTGGTTTTAGTTTAAGTATGATGCATGAACAATATCCAACGCTTTATATGCGACAGAAATATCAGGTGGAGTGTATGGAATATCTATGCTGGCTGTTCTACTGTATACTTATGTTGTGGACTAATCAGTTTTCCACTAAATGCTGTGTGCCTCTTTGTAATAAATCAATCTGGTCAGTTCTGTAGGCCATTTCTGTCCCCAGGATTTATACTACCAAAAAATTATCAGGTTATTAAGCACACTATGTGCACCTATTAGTTGTGAAGTGCTTTTGTCTTGTTTTTGTTGTACTAAAGCTTATGAATTTCAATTGTAACAATTCGTTGATAATACTTGTTGTAGCCTATCCCTGTGGTCAAACAATTGGAGCTGTTCCTTAATTATGCTTGACCATATAACCAAACACATAGAAAGAGATACATGCTTGTCATGAATGTCTTGAACCAGTTGATTAGCTCGTATTGCACTTCTAGTTTTGTGTTTGTTTGCGTTCCTTTTAAAATCTTTCCAAACCTGGCATGCTTCTTCTCCAAGTTAGGTATGCAAATTGGATATAATGTTCAATGCTGCGGTCCTTGCTGTGGATGTGTGTGAGAAGATGCATGGTTGCAATGGTTCACAGCATACCCCTTGCTTGCAAAAGAAGATTCTGGATTACTTCCAGGGTGATTACAATTGTGATGTGCCTAATAAGCTTGGCCAGAGCTGGTAAGAAGACATTCTTAGCCTTATTTTGCATTCGCAGATAGCAGAGACAAAATATTGATCCCTTATTATCAGAATATAATTAATCCTTTTATCAGCATCTAACCTACTTTGTATGTCTGAATGAACAAAAGAACTACAATCCATCTAACATTAAAAAAAATCATGAATGAATGTTTGCATTTGACTTTAAAGAGGTGAATATGATTGTGCTTGAACTAACTTTTGTCCTCCTATACTTATTTGACTTCCAAATTAGAAGAGTGATTCTTCCGATGTTGATTTTTTTTTTTTTTAATGTGATTTCTGGCCCAAAGAGCATGTACTCAGCCAGGATAAAGCCTAAAACAGGAACATGTTACATGTACATATTACCTATTATGTTAACATCTTTTTGATGATGATTTGGCAATCATTTCTCAAAGTGTAAGTCGCTCACAGTAGGTGTTCTATTAATAGCCTCCATTTTTCAGCTTGCACACGATCATGCAATCACTGGATGCACCGTGTAGTGCAAGGAAACTGATGGTTTGGCCATTATTCAATGCAAAAGTTTTGGCAGTGTCCTGATGCATGTTACAAAGCCATAAATCTGCAGGGAAGAACAGAGTTTGATGTGGGAAGTTGGACATCTAAATTCCCGTTCATTGTTCCAAGCGCAAGACAACTTCAACAGTCGCCTTGATTGAGGATATGACAAGTAATTTGATTATGTGAGTATCATCTCTATGCATGCTTTCCATTTTCAGTACAGATTTTCTGAGCCGCATGGCAACAAAACAGAGGAATCTGGATGATACCGTAATTTGAATATTTGGGTTTCAAGCAAGTAAACTATTTTACAAGTCAAAAGCAACCATCGGATTATGCTGTGATGTATTGTGCACGCAACAGCAGGTTTGATTGGAAAGAAATCCCTACAAACTAAAAGATTTCCATCCACTGCTTTTAGGCGTGGTTTGGGGCATTAATGACAGTTTGCAACTGTTTATCCAAAATAAATAAATAAATAAAATATATCTGAATTCATTTATTTAAATTAATAGTATATTTATATTTTAATTAATTTATTTATAGTTAAAATAGTGTAAAAAAATAAATAAATATAATATTTTATAAAATTTATTATAAATTTTTAAAAAATATAAATAAAATTCTAATAATAAAAAAATATTTATGTATTATTTAATCAATTTTAATATAATTATTGTCATCAATTTTTTCTCTAATTTATGTGGCACTTATTAAAATATATTTAAGAATTAGTTTCAATAACTCAGTATATTACTAATTTTGATATGTTTTGATATTATTAAAAGATAAGAGAGTCATTTTAGGTATTAACTAGTTTTGTATTAGAGATTGTAAAATTTTCTTATTCTTGCATATGAAATTAAAGCTATACCTAATATTCACATATCAATTAACATGCTTGAAAAGAGGTGCACCAACTATGCTTTTATCTATAAATTGAAGCCATTGGTTAACTCAAGCAAATCATTTAGGTTAGAATTCTAATATGAGATTGTGAATTTTAATCTAACAATTATGATTTTAATTCATTTAAAAAAACAAAAAGGGGCAAAAAGAAGCCGTGGAATGAGGAGGTGGGAATATTCGAGACGCAATTTGGACTAGTAAGCATATTCAGTTTGGGCCGGGGTAACAGGGCAATGACCGTTGGTTGTTAACAAAGAGAAAAAAAAAAGTTTTCGCATTGAAGCAACAAGAAGGAGGAGAAGAAGAAACCAGAACGGAAGAACCTTTGTCCTTTTTATAAATTCTAACCAGAAATGCCCGAGAGCTACCTTCTCTCGTTTTCTCTTATTCCAAACAATTAAACACTTACCTGATTCGCTTTAAGAGTTATCCATTGGCAATCTTTTGACGCTGTGTCTTTGTATAAGATTTTTACCTGCTTTTATCGCTCTGTCTTTTGGCAATCTTCTGTGAAAGAAAGGATGGACGAATACTCTGGGTCATCTAGGTCTATGTTACGAAACTCAGCTTCATCCACCTCTTCTACTTCTTCTTCTTCATCATCATCATTGTCTGTATTCACGAATTACCCTCTCATTTCCGCTATTGTCGCCTTTGCCATCGCCCAGTCCATCAAATTCTTCACTTCCTGGTATTTTACTATCTCTCTCATTTGGGTTGTAATTTCGTGGAGAAATTGTGAAGTTGGGATCTGGGTATGATCTTGTTATTGTTTTAGTATTGCGTGTTTAGGAGATTTGCGTTAAGTGATTTGTTTATTATATTGTTTGAGAATATTGTCATCAATTGCGTCTGGTGGGTTATTGTTTGGAAAAAGAAAATGATCTTTGCGTTGATTTTTTTTTTATTTTTATTTTATGAAATTATGAATTATGGCTTTGCCGAATCTTCAAATAATAGGATAAGTGACTAGTTCATTCAGTTCAGGAATCAAACTCGTCTCTTCTCGATAATCCCGGGTTCTTGGGGTGAACATCGTTTCTTTTCAATATTCAGCAATACGTTTACTGTCATATGTAGCTTGATGAATTGTGGGGTAGCATAAATCTTTTGTTCCGTTTGGCTTCTTTGACCAACTTCTTTCGTTTTAGGAATCAATAATGTAGAGAATTAATTGGTTATCAATTGTCTTTTGCGAATAGGACTTTTCTTTATTCGCTGCTTTTCATTCAGGTGCTGTCTAATAGTGTTGTAAAAAGCACTTCTTTTTGGGAGTTCTGACTGTCTGTTTCTTCTGACATGATATGTGGAAGGGAATTTAGGTTGAGGAAACTTTATGGGGTAATCATGGAGATGGTGATTTTCTTCAGTAAATTTTGGGTTATAAGCATGTCAAACAAGTAACTTGTAGATAGCTATTTACCAATTTACATATGTTATGCTTCTGCTCATGTTGGTGGGATACTGCTTTTATAGTTTAAATTATCCTGAGAAGCTTAAGCTTTGCTAGATTTGCAGGTACAAGGAAAGACGATGGGATCTCAAGCAACTTGTCGGATCTGGAGGCATGCCATCTTCCCATTCTGCAACTGTTGCATCTCTGGCAGTTGCCATTGGGCTTCAAGAAGGCTTTGGAGGGGCGTTGTTTGCTACTGCGCTGGTCTTAGCATGTGTTGTATGATCCCTCTCTCCATCTTGTTTTAACTGGCATATTAAATCACGTGTTAAATATTTCAGTTCAAGAAGTTAATGTTTGAAGAGCTCATTTAGCTGGGTTGAGTTGTTATATGTACTGCTTTCTTTGTCTCTTCCTCAGCTGTGCAATTGACATATTTCTTGGTTTGATTTTGTTTTTGAAATGATCCTGACTAATATTGCCTTTTATGTTGACAATATGGTGGCAGGTGATGTATGATGCAACTGGTGTAAGATTACAGGCTGGGCGCCAGGCAGAGGTTTGATGCTTTTGCTGCTTTTGTTTTTTTTCCTTTGCTTCTCAATTCTCACCTTTCTCCTATATCTCTCTCTTTCTGTAAACCAGTTCAAAAAATGGCATGCCACAGAAGCTTTAATTGATCGACTACTTGTCATATCCAATACTTGTTGTTTGATTAGTGTGTGTGGATTTCTTGTTTGGATTTTGCTTGATTTTTTTTTTATCATGTATTTAAACTGGGTATTCCTCAGGTCTTGAATCAAATTGTGTATGAACTTCCTGCTGAACATCCTTTGGCTGAAAGCAGACCATTGCGTGAACTTCTTGGCCACACCCCTCCTCAGGTCGGGCATATTGCAATGAATTTTTACTCATAATGATATATATGATACATATTACCATTGCCAGTCTTAAAATCTATATATGTTGCCAATCCATTGTTCAAGTTTTGAAATAATTACAGAAGATGGTTAATTCCTGTGAGCAAAAATGATGGTGTTGTTAATTCCTATTCTTCTTTACTACTGTCTGTTACAGGTCATTGCTGGTGGGTTACTTGGAATTGTCACTGCAGTTATAGGCCATGTGATCATCCTAGTTACTAGCTAGTACCTACACTTAAGCTCAAGTAGCTCCTGAATATCATGGTAGAAGATCTCTTACATCTGATCATGCCATAGAATGGAATTCGAAATGCAGATCTGTGACCAGAATCATTTCCAAAATTTGAATGCTAAGCCAGTGGTCTTTTGCCTTGGCATGTTCTTTAATGGAACTCTCTCTTCATTTAAATGATTGCATTTCTCAAGATGTAATTTGATTGATTGCACTATCTGATGTAAACGCAACGTCTGTTAAATATTCGCCATTAAGTGGCAAATATACTTGTCCATAGCACGCTCAGTTTGATTTGTATACATTTGTTGTAATTGAACTGTCTTCCCTGCCTCCTTGATGAATGTTTTATAACAATGGCAGTCAACTTATTTGAAAGTGGTCAAAAAATGATAGATCAGATTTGGCTGCCAAGAAGGAAGGAAATAAGAGGTTGTCTAATGATTCTTCTGTCACAAACATACCCTGAATCTAGTTCTTCAGCAGCTTCAATGAAAAACAAGATTGAGGATTGTTAACTTTTTATCATTCTTATACACGAAAGTCAGTACAAATGAAATGGTACTCTTTTGTAATTATATCGAATAAAATAGAAGATTGGGATCATTTTCATGATTCAAAGTCCTGAACAGAATGTGTTTCTGAACTCAAGTATTATACGAAAAACAGTTGTTCCATAATATGAATGAAAAAGCGTACAGACTTTATTCTCCAACAATAGCAATACATTATGTCTCAGACTTCTTGTAGATAGCTCAACTCGAGAATTACAAAACAGGTCTGAAAAGAATCATCAATATGTGGTTCTTTCTACCTTCACAGGATTTACTCCTAGTATAGCAGAGAAAGCCCTTTGCATCTCCAATTCGGGATTCCCCGAAGCTCCTGATTTTGCACGCCAAGCTATGTGGTCGTCAGGACGGACTAGGATGGCTCCCCTATCAGTCATCTGGCACATACTCCACCATGATAATGAATCTGATGACCTCTTAACTTCCACAACATCTATGTAGTTCTTCCAAGGTGCCAATTCTGCATTACTTCTAACTTCAACTTCATTCGTAGTTCCAGCAGGCCACAATACACAAACCTTAGTAGAAACTTTAAAATCCTCAGCCTGCTTGAATGCAGCACGAGCAAGATTGTAGCACTCCTCTACTGGTGCTATTATTAGGAGGAATTCAACCTTATCTCCAGGCACAAGATCCAGCATAGAGATGGTATCCTAAAATAAGACATCATACACGTTAAAAACAAAATGAAAACAACAATATGTTGCCGTCTATACCAGGCTTGACTATCTTGTGAAATTTGGCACTGAAAAAACTGCTAATACCAGCTAATTAGTTACTAACAGACAATGGCTTTAGTTTTGTGGTGATTCTACTTTGCTCGAAAGCAAAGATAAAAAAGTGTTTGATAATAATAACATCTTGGTAGTGTGAGTCAATCATTTTTGCAAAATTATGTAACATTTAGTGCTTCAATCTCATAGCAGCTATGCCTTTGAAGCCACTATACTTCACTACCAAATGAAGCCTAAATGGATCATGGAATTCCTGATTTACAAAACTATATACAAGGAACACGTGCAAAATAGAAAGACCAATAAATGTTACAGAAATAAGTAATTACATACCCCACTTGTTAAAGTTGACAACACTCTGACAGTCATGTGGGGCAGCCTTGATCCTGGAACTGCAGAAGGAACGTAGTCCCGCCGGCGACCAGTAGGTGCTTCAGGATAACCTTCTTCACCATCACTGTCGGGAACAAGTGCTCCTTTAAGGTACCTAACAATTCAGAAACTCCAAAATTGATTGGCACGAGTACTGAGAGACAAATAATGGTGTCCATCATTTGTTTAGACAAACTTTGCATCACAATAGCCAGGTTGAGGAGACAACAAATGAGTTCGTGATAAAAACTTCAAGTTAGCCGTAAAAGATATATGTATTTCCACAATTAGATTGATGTCAAAAGATTTGAGATTGAAATAGCTGTAATATGGACCCCAAAGGGTTGGGTTTGGTTTTAAAAGGCCTTTGAATTCAATCAAGTGGTCAAGGGATACCTGAAACCAAGATCCTCAGCAGGAAACTGCAGCTGAAGACTTTTTCCTTCTTCAAATATACGCCTTAATTTAGCAAGCCTTGAAGATCCAAGTGGGTTGCTTTCATTCAAAAGAGAATCTGAGAGCTGTGCACGACCAACCTTAAAAATTCCGTCCAGCATTGCCTTCTGTAGTACAGACGGTAAAATAGAACCAACTGCTTTATTAATTATTTGATGCACTGCAAAAGCAGCAAATGATAATATTTCAATAACAAACACGCACACAAAAACGTCTCACTGTCCACAAAGTTGGATAATAATAAGCAAAAGCAGCAAGAAACAAAAGAAACAAAGAAGACTAAGAGGAAGGATTTGAAGCAATAGCTATGTTGGTTTACCTGAGTTTGCAATAGTTGGATCAAGACCAAGAGTAGAAGGAACTTCCATAGCAGCTCTGAAGTTCTGAATGCTAAGTGCAGTATTGAAAATGGCAATCTGAGAACAAATATATCAAGAAGGTCAAGTATCCATCTACGTCAGTACAGAAAGATAATCAGAATGTAGGAAGTGTAAAACCAATACCGGCTTACGTTCTGTTTCATAAGTATGAAGTATCGAAGAAGGTGCAATACCCTGTACCACAGAAGCTAATTTCCAGGCAAGATTATGAGCATCTTGAATGCCAGTATTCATTCCTGCATGTAAAATTTTTGCACAATTTTATAAATTTATACTAATCAGTATAGATAAGAACATTCTTTTACTCCCCATTACTATAATACAATAAACAGGATTTAATGAAGGAGACTTTCTGTGCTAAAGAGTGACATTTATGGGGAATACTGATTCTAAATGTCCACCGCAAATATATTTTATTTTTATGATAACTTCTTAACCAGCAAATGTTTAAAAACAAGTAATTGTTCAATTACTATCAGTTAAGCAATCGAATTACGGGAACTTTATAGGCTGCACAAAATGTAGGTACTAACCAAAACCACCAGCAGGAGGGAAACGATGAGCAGCATCACCCGCAAGTATAATTCGATTGTCACAGCTCAGAAACTTCTCAGCAACTTCAGCATGCATCACCCAGGGCTTTATGTCGATCACATCTATGTCTGAAAGCTCTTGGCCAACCAATTTGAATATTAACTTCTTGCATATCTACAGCAAGCTGTATCTTTCAAATAAATGTTACTTGTTCACAAAATTAATCTTAAAGCTAAATCTTATGATTGCCATACATAATCGACACAAGTAGAGCACAAATATAGTCGATGGACTCCTTTCATTTTTCAATCTGACTCGAACATATTGTTGTCTTTCATGCTTTACTACACATACTGTGAAGGACCGGACTAGAAATATACCATCTAAAAAATCTATCAGCGGTAAAAGAAAATTACCTCTGGGCTGAAATCTTCAAGGTTTTGCTGAGGAGGATAAAAAGGGATCTGCAAGATGATGAGCAATGATTTATGGCTAGTATATGAAGTATGTTAAAGCATTAACAAATCAAAACCAAAATATTCCAAACAATTTATAAAGCCTACAATACCTGCAATACAAATTCTCCTTGCTTGAGATCATGAGCTACTAGGACTCCAATAGCTTCAGTGTTGAAAATGAAAAATAGCATTCCAGGTTGCTCATTGAGTAGGCAGTCTCCAAGGTGTCTGCTCAGAAAATGAACGCTGACAAGCTTTTGCAAGTCTTTTTCACCTCTTAGGTCTATTCCCACAAGTTTCCTGACAGTACTTCCTGAACCATCTGTACCAACAAGGATATCACAAGGGATATTTCTCTCCATATATTTCCCTTCCTTGAAAAATGAAGCAGTCACATTTATTTGTTGATCAGTAGCATTGATGGTTACACACTCATGCCCCATTAATATTTCCCTTCCCTGGAGGCAGTTACTGTGAAGGCCTTCCAAAACTTCTGATGTATGAACACTAAAGTTGAGATTTTCAAGCTGCTTAAGCAGTAATCTTATTAATTTGTACTGCGAGAAGTGTGCAACAGAGACTGGGCTGACAATTTTCTCAAAATCTGGTGAGAAATAACAACAGGATCAATCAGTAATACACATGCTTCAGAATATTACATTTTCCTCCCCCAGCCCCCACCACCCTTACCCAAAAGAAAAGCATATATATACTTCATACATG
>CP135537.1:6513282-6526792 GCA_032402905.1 Khaya senegalensis | reverse complement strand
GAGCTGAGTTTGAGTCAAGGTCCGAGTCCGGGGCATGGAAGAGCTGGCCATGCTTAGGCAGCTCATCAGTCAGCTTCAAGAACTTCTCCAACTCCACGGTTCTTTTCCTCCTAATAATAATTCTCATTACCTCTATTTTCACTCCAATCGGCAGCAGCAAGTAGAACACCACCATCGCCACCAGCTTAACAGGTTTCTTCTTTCTCTCCAGATCTCCGCCAATTTTCCAATCTATTTCTTTTCTCTCTCTTTGCATTGACGATGGCTTGCCATTTTACTCTCTCTCTGTAGGTTCCTGTTCTTGATTTCTCGTTTGAATATCCGTCCTACTCTTTTTTTCTGGCTAATTAAGTGTGGTGGTTATAGGCTTATTAAGTCGGGTGACGGGGGATTTCAGTTTCATAGCTTGCAGCTTTAGAAATGATATGCCATTTTTGTACGTTGATGATTAATTGATTTCTTGCTCTTTCTTCCATTGTGTCTTTCAGTTATCTTCTACAGTATCTTTTTCTATTTATCAGAAATTCATGGACATCTTCTTACTTTGTTAGCGATTTCCTTTCTTGACTTGGTTAATAGATAGATGATATTCTTTACAGAAACTCATGGCAGATTACGAATGCATCCCATGTGCCATTTTTCTTCCTCGGGCTTGTGGTTGATAATAGCTAGTTCATGCACGTTTCATTTACCATTTCTTTTTGACACGTTTTTAGATTTATTGCCTTACTAGAAGCCCTTATGTACCTTAGTACATAGAGCCCAGTCATCTATGCCCTTTCTTCTTTTAACAAAAGTGGTGATAAAATGAAGAGAAAGGGTAATCTTAGAGAAAAGCTAGTGACAGTCGCCTAGTATTGAGGCCAGTGCAAGGGGTTTATGGAGCCCAAAGTCTGTGCGCTTCATTTAACTCTAAATTAAAGTTTTCTGATATTTGATAAAAAATGAATTATGGTTTAGTTACTTTTGCACATAAACTTGACTGTAGTTTGTATCTACTCTTTCATGATAAACCTGCAGGATTCTGCACATTCGTTGCCTTTGGTTTATGGTCAATGAATTACTGACGCTTCTGGTCCCAAGCTTCTCTTGTTTTCCAAATGTAGTATGTGAAAACATTTATACATTTGCGACCATGACAGTCAAGATGATATGTATGATCAATTTACTTTTGATGGGTACACTTATCTCTTTGAACTAGATTACAATTTCTAGCATTGTTGTCATCTTATAGAATTCCTGAAAGACCATTGGTTTTCATCAATGCGTAAGTTTGTGAGAATAGACTTGTTTGGAATTGTAAGAATGTGAGCAATTTCATAGAATGGAAATGATTTAATGAAATAAGCCATCATGATGGCTTTAAAAGAATAGTTATTTTTCGGTGAGTATGTTTTGGTGCATTAATTTTACTGTGGTTGAACTGGAGATCTGAAGAAAAAAAGATAATAGCTGTATGGGCTATTGTGCTTGATGAATCATTGTTCTACTTTACATAGTTTCATTTATTTGCTTCAATCCTTGATGGCTAGTATGAATAATGCATGAAGTTTCAATATCTGAGTTCAAGGTTTAGAGCTTATGTAACTGTTTCTCTTGTTTCCATTCAATTTAAGAAACACTAAAATTTCTGAAGTGGTTGAAGTTCATGAGCACAGTAAAAGTTCTATTCTAAATAGCATGTCTGGGGGATGCAAAAGGATTTGTTAGTGCAATCATCTCTTTCAGTCTGTTCGTGTAAGCAATGTGACTTAGAATTGATGGTTTTCAACTTGCAGCCCAACCTGCATGGGTGTTAGTCACTCACCTTTGAGGCTAGCATCTTTATGGAGTTGGTTAGTCATGGGCATTCAAAAAGTTGACATATTGCTGTTGTTTTTTTTCAATCTATTTCTGCTTTTTACATTCTACTAACATCATGGCAGTGTCAAACATGCAAATTTATTTGTGTGGAATCAACATTTTGTGAGTGGTTGTTTTATCAACCTCTGGACTTAATTAAAATTGCTTCTTTTGGGTATGGTTTGTATGAGTAAACCAACCACAAGGCTCACCAAGTTTTGTGGGAAAATTCCGTAGGCTAGATTCATGTTGTGTTAAATTTTTTAGGTTTTTTTCTGATAAAAATTAAGTATGAATTTTAATGCTTATTGTGACCTTGAAATTAATTCTGTGTTTGCTCACACAAAATCTTGTGAGATGTTGGTGTTGCTAGAGCTGAGTGTTACAATTAACAAAATTCCATGTCGGCTGTTTCAAATTTTGTGGATAGCTTTCTCACTTTAGGTAAATCACTCTTCATGGTAATACATTGATAGTTTCTTATAAGAAAGAAAAGAAGTTGCCAGAAAATAACAGCCTAAGAGAATTTTCCTGGTTAAAGCTGATACCTTAGGAATACTGGGGAGTTGAGCGAAATGAGGGAGAGGAACAACACTGAGGTATGTGTGCTTATGTCGGGAATATTATCTGATGTCTGATTGCTGGTGTGAAGTTCCCTGAGAACATTGTGTTTACCCTGACACAGACCTTTCTTAGAATCAATGCTGATGCTCAAGCTACTTGTGATGGTGATTGCCTGATCAAATTCATTTTAAGTAAATCGTTACATCAAACCAGATTCCTTAGTGCATTATGTTTGATATTGGCATAACACTTTATTGTTATGTGTGAAACAATCGGATTTTATTCCTTCTTTGTTTGATAAATTCACCGGGTGATTTTCTCATTAATTTTTTCTAGTTATTAACAAGCATGATGAACTGACATGTAAAGGCATTTTAATTTTCATATGCATTATAATGTTTGATTTTTAAACATCTTATTGGACGTAGGGAAATTTTCTGTATTCTGTTTTATAGTAATGTCCTTCAAATATGTTGTAATATATAATTTTTTTTTATTTGAAAAATTCTCTAGAATATTTCAGTTTTTCAAAAGTCTTGTAAATTTGGCAAAATTCTTTTATAATATGGCAAAACTTGCTTAAAATAATGTTCAGGCTTTCTGAAGATATTTGGATACCGAGCATTGTGTCACAACTTTTCCACTATTTTGTGCTTTTAGCAGAGAAAGTTGGGAATTGAGTATATCTGCTGTTATAATAAACTAGATGGTGAATTATTTGTTTAGTAGACCCTTTGTAATTATTTAGGTGACATTTCAATGGATGGATCTGAAGGAAATAACCTTAAATCCTTGAATTTTAACATACCAAATCTAATGGTTCATATTTTAGACATTTGCTCTCTTTCTAAAACTTGTTCATGCTTGGCATACATGCATACCTTTGTTTGCAATTGTTACAATAAATTGTATGGTGTCCATACGAGAAATAATTACAGGAAATTACTTTTTTGTGAATATAAAATTTACTGTTACTAATTTTTTAGCAGTTGGTGCTTGCCCAACATCAATGACAATGCTGCAGATGATTATTACGGTTTTGTGATGGCAGCTGGAAAATCTCAAAGTTGTAAGATGTTGGAACCTGTCAG
The DNA here is from genome assembly GCA_032402905.1 of Khaya senegalensis. Taxonomy (NCBI): domain Eukaryota; kingdom Viridiplantae; phylum Streptophyta; class Magnoliopsida; order Sapindales; family Meliaceae; genus Khaya; species Khaya senegalensis. The sequence continues at coordinate 6,523,295 of CP135537.1, read as the reverse complement.
ACCTCCACCCTCCAAGAAATCTCGAAAGGAGCGGAACCGAGGAAAATTAGCTGGATCCACCAGTACAGCTGAAGTTATGGAACAAGAAATTTGGAAAGAGTTCCCGGAGGACCTTTTTGAAGCAGTCATTGCAAGACTTCCCATTGCTACATTTTTTCGCTTCCGTTCAGTTTGCCGGAAATGGAATTCCTTGCTGAACTCTCATAGTTTCTCACAGCATTGTGCCCAAGTCCCACTAGCCAATCCTTGGTTTTACACCATCACTCACGAAAATGTGAATTCTGGTGCCATGTATGATCCTTCCATGAAGAAATGGCATCATCCAGCAATATCTTGTCTGCCCACAAAGGCGATCATCTTGCCAGTTGCTTCGGCTGGGGGTCTAGTGTGCTTTCTCGACATTGGTCATCGGAACTTCTATGTATGCAACCCGTTTACTCAATCTTTCAAAGAGTTACCAGCTAGGTCGGTTAAGGTCTGGTCCCGCGTTGCTGTGGGGATGACTCTCAATGGAAGTTCAACCGGCAGTGGTTACAAGATTTTATGGGTAGGATGCGATGGAGAGTATGAAATTTATGACTCTATGAAGAACTCCTGGACACGACCTGGAAGCATGCCCTCAACTGTGAAGCTACCACTATCATTGAACTTCCGGTCACAAGCAGTTTCGATTGACACTACACTATATTTCATGCGATCAGACCCTGTAGGGATTGTATCATATGATATGGTTTCTGGGGTATGGAAGCAGTACATAATCCCAGTCCCATTGCATTTGAGTGACCACACGCTCGCGGAGTGTGGGGGACGGATCATGCTGGTGGGTTTACTAACAAAGAATGCTGCTACATGCGTGTGCATATGGGAGCTGCAGAAGATGACTCTTTTGTGGAAGGAGGTTGACAGAATGCCAAACATATGGTGCTTGGACTTTTATGGGAAGCACGTTAGAATGACTTGCTTGGGCAACAAAGGTTTGCTCATGTTGTCATTGAGATCAAGACAAATGAACAGACTAGTTACTTACAATGTGATGAGCAGGGAATGGCTCAAGGTTCCTGGATGTGTGGTGCCTCGTGGGAGAAAGCGACAGTGGATTGCTTGCGGTACTGCCTTTCACCCATGCCTGGCTGCAACCGCTTAATTAGCCCTTTTTTTTGGGTTGTGGGGTGGTGGTTTCTGGCAGCAATACTTTCTTAGGGGTGGGTGTTTTTATTTATGCTTGGTTGACCGCAAAATTTTGCTGCTGCCCAAATTTCTCCCTTGATACGATGAAGTAATTGATACACTTGGATGTATCATGTATGGTTATTGGCCTTTCCTTTCCATGTACAAACTCGCGGATGAACTATTTTGATTTAAGAAGACTGAAGTTTTAGAAGACTTAAAATTCATTATGTCAATTCTCAACTAGCACATAAGAGGTCCTTGATTTGTTTTTGGGGCACTAATTTAATTAGCCGCAATTCGCTGGGAAAGAGGCTCGAGTACTAGATTTTTGACAATTGGACATTTACTCGAACTTCTGCCTCTGCCTAATTGACGGTCGCTTGGGAAGGTAAGGCTGCATCAATCACATTTAGGGACATCTGAAGGCTGCCTCACGATTACGACTCGTCAGCTTTTAAGACGGAGAGAATTTGATTTGCAGTTGCCTGGCAGATTGCAAAATTGTGACCTTAGTGTTGCTTTTGGAATATGACAGCCTTTTATGTTTGAATTTGAGTGACCAAATTTCAGTCTTTCACCGCAAATCTTGCAATGCTCCTCTCCTAGGAAGAAATAATTTGCCACTCATTTTTAGTTACCAGTTGGGGCATGTTTGTGGTAATGATCTGACTTCAAGTCACAATTGCTGGAAAACAAAATCACTAAAGAGAGAAAACGCCAAATATTGACAGCATTGATTACAACACTATCTAAAGAAGGCCATTAATACCTAGTACTACTCCTGGTAAAGAGATTAGATCACTCTTTTCCTTTAAATTGCCGTCACATACTGCGAATGGAGAGCTAGTCCGTACAATTTTCCATCCACAAAGGAAACAATAAAACAAAAAGAACATGGTAGATTTTATTCAAAATCGGAGTTCTTCACATAACATAATAAACACTGGCCTTAAGTATAGCATCAGGTTTCCTACGCATTAACAGAGAATAAATGACATTGTAGGAGTACCCATCTGCTGCTATTTCTTAGTATTGTTTGAATGTTTATGCCATCCCTCCGCTTGTTGCAGTCCTGATGATCTGGAAAAGAGCTGTTTGGACGAAATATTGATTAAAATAAAAATGTGATCAGTAAACCATGTAAAATTTGGCAGATAAGGGCGTATAATATACATAGCTAAAGAGGACAACAAAATCCTTCCCTTCCAGACATGGGCCTTAAACACTATTCAATTGACAACACATGAGGATTGTAAGTATTGAAGAATTGCGATTTAGACCAGCTGCTTATGACAGAGCACAAAAATATAGACTCCTGATCTAAAATTGATATGCCAAATATTCAACACATGATAGTGCAGAACCAGAAGCTGCAAGGAAAGTGTCAACACCACCAAATAAAGCTTCTATATCCACCATTTAGAAGTAGTGAAAACCAAATTGTAATATAGACTACAATATTTGAATTTCCAGAATATAAATTTGCGGAAAAACACATCACATATCACTTGCAAATGGTTTTCCCAACAGTTTTTGGGTGAATGAACAAGACTCTTATGTACAAAAACATAACCTTTATGTGCACAGCTGGTGCTGAAAGCAATAAATAAGAACCACATACCTAACATATTTGTTGTAAAGAAAAATAAAGATTAAAACCCATGGGTAAATGCCATTACATTTAAAATAAAACAAGGTTAACACGTTATATGAGGAAGAAACTTACATGATCCAATGACGACAAATATGAAGAACCCAAGCAGAACAGGGCCAACAGGATAGTCCTTGCCCTTCTTTGTGGTGGTTTCAGGCACGGCGCCTCTCTTCGTAATGTTCTTCTCGAATTTGTCCACCTTCCTAACTGCAAGACGCTTTGATGTTGTCTGTGCATAAACCGTTACAATAGAAGTCAACTATCACATTCCCAAAATAAAACTCAAAATATAACTGGATAAGAAAAATGATCATCACCATGTTAGCAGAATTCTACACACCCATCGCTGATTTGTTTAATATTACAAACGAAATTATTCGTGGATTAATCAAAAGAATTCTTTTTAATGTATTAACCTTGGAGAAAGAAAGAATGCGTTGTATTATTGACAAACAAACAAAAATGAATTACGTCATGATTGAGACAACACATCCGGGATCTAATGAAATCCGGTTGCATCCTCTTTGTCACGCCATTGATTCATCAATATTAGCTTAAATAATTAAATCACATCTATATCAGAGGAAAAAAAAACTCGCACTTTCAATTGGCTTATTCAAATTTGACAGCAATTTGATCAATTAACGAGCAAAAATCTACAACATAACACATATAACTACAGATCAGGTAATCAAAATACGAATAAACGAAAGAAAGAAAACGGATCCACGGCAAATCGGGAACTGCCGACGACTGTATCAAAGGATATCAGCAAACCGAGAGGAGAGCAGGTGACAGAAATTACCATGATGACGGGGAAATCCGGTAGCCGGAAACGGTTGTAGAAAGAAAGAAAGCGTAGGCTAATACCAGGTAAGATTCCTTCTCTTACCCCTTCCGGCGAGTAGGATATTTTGTTTTTTTATCCCTTTTCCTTTCTTTATAGTCTCGCCCCTTTCTCTTTCGCAAACGTCAAGTCTCTTTATGCGGGTGAAGGAAAATATTGATTAGCCTCCCGGGATACCGCGTCACCGCCCTCGTTACGATTGGGTACACCACGTACATGGAAACACGCGGCGTAATCTTATTGGGTAACTAGTGCACGTAGACTTTTGTTAATAGTCCGAGTTTTGGGTCAATGACGACACCTGTATCTTTATCCAAATGGATGAAAACGTGTGAATTTATGACTAGTCATTTTTTCTTCATTTTGACTTGATCAAAAATAAATAAATAAATCTTTTTTAATTAAGTTTGAAAAACTTTGGGGAAGTATTTTATAATGGAAGTGTCCGTGGACATTGTCATGGGCCTTGTTGCTTGCTCGCCTGTCAATGCACTCAATAAGTTGCTAATAGACGGTGATAAACGGTGGCGGTGTAGAGTGGTGTACACGAGGCGTAGGTTCCACTATCCCATGTTCCCGACAAACCAATGAAACTTTTAATGTGGTGGTTGGAGTTGGACGGCAGGACACCATTAAAAGGTTGAAGATGTGGACAGCCTAGCAGCACATCACATGAACATTATTAGGCAAGCAATGCAGCCTGATTTACGCCAGTATTCCATTCAATAAACAGACTTCTGTCTACCATGCTTAAGAATTTGCTGGCGGGTATGTGCAGTTAGCTCTTTGTATGATATACGAGACTTCAGCAAATGAGAAATTGAGCAATGTTCAACTCCATTTGGCAGAAAATAGCCGCATCTCTGGTCACTCTGTTGCTCCAAAATAGAGACTTCTAATACACAAATATTTGTTGCTCTTGCTCTGGTACCGGAACTATCAGATATAGTTATGAACTTGGGAAAATTTACCAGTAGAGTCTAAGCCACCACGGTGGAGCACTATTTTCTCTCGCAAACACTATCATCAAGTAGCAGGACAAGAAGGCCGCATTGAATTGACCAAACCCACCATGGGAAGACATTTCTCGCGAGCGCTAGTAATTTAAGCAGGAGCATAGAGAATTATCACGCATAGCTGAATAAGATGCAGACATGCACTAATGGTTAAGCCCATATGCGACCTTTTTTTTTTTTTTGAAGGTACAAATGACAGCGGGCCATAGATCAGTCACACTCATGCATTATCCAAAGCACAGGGTGATCCAAAGAAAGCAATTCTGCCCTTGTGCAGACCTAGAGTGAGGCAAAATTACAAAAAATAGTTGGCAACGTAATTCTGAAGAAGAAATCTATGCAAAGGTATACTATAGGCCAAACATAGCATTACAATTTCATTATTTCACAACAGACAATGGAATGCCCAAGGAAGGCCATTAAATTTGTTGGATTAAAATAATGAAATTTAACAGTACCCAAAACTGTGCGGAAAGGCACAAGAAGATTGTGAAAACAATTAGAGATCAGCTAGAAGTGCCGTTGGTCTACATTTCTCAGATTTAGCTTCCAATAACACACAAGGACTAATATTCACATAGAAAGAGGTAGTATGACTAACAGCCATGAACCCCTTTAACGCCATCAAGGAAAGCCCTCAGAATACATCTCTAAATGCGGGATGGAAATAATGAAGCTTCACATCATTCACTTTTTTTTTGGAGATGCGCATCAGAATATGTGATGAGATACAAGAAATAAAACTTGAATTCTTTCAAGATACCAATATTCATTAACTTAGGAATGGAAACTAGCAATAGAACACATTGATCAAACTCTAAACAATACAGTAGCATATTACTAACCCGTAACCATAGTTCAATCATAAACTCTGATCAATATAAGTTCTAATCTATCATTTGATCTATAATCAGAACTAACAATATTACAACTCTAAAACTGAGGATGAAAAGGCATGCAATTTTGTAACAGTTACTGTAAAGAAAATTGAACAGATTTAAGCAATGTAGAATATGAAGAGAGAGTTGCAGCTCACTTTTGGGAAAGCCTGTATGTTGGCAAGTCCAATTGAGAGAGAGAGATTTTCTTCAAAGTATATGACAGCTCTTGGATTAAGTATAAAAACCCTCACCAGCCAAACCATTAAAAGAAGTTCGATTAGGCATGATACACATTGTACAGGACTTCAGCCTTTTAGCCGCTTGAATTCTTGAGAGCTGTACAAGTTTCCCTCTGGGAGTATCTTCAAGTTGCAGGCATTAATTCCACATGAGTTCATGCAAATGATAGTTCATTATTCACCACATGTGGATGCTCAAAAATGGTAATTCAGTTCCCAATGTAACAGTTGATAAACTTTATTCACATTACACCAAATAATCCGGAACTCAACCAACCGGCTCTTCGTTAGCAGGATCCACTCTCCCAGCTCTGTCAGCTTCTTCACTATCCTTTACTATTTCTATTTCCTGGTTATCTTTGCAACTACCATTCTCTACTTTCCTAGCTTTTTCCAGACCCTCTGCTGCCCCTTCTTTGGTAGCTTCCCCAGCATTATCCACTACATTAAATTCGTCAACTTTTTCCTCTAGAATATCTTCTTCCTTTACATCAGTTATAACCTGTAGAAGTTCCACAGGTGTAGCAGCTGGATCCAGCTCCCTGCAACCCTTTGGAGCATTTGGAGCCTCTTGACCTGTGAGCAAGTATGAAGGGACATGATGAGAGAAGCGAAACATCTCTTCTCTTGGAATCCGCCTGACTTCTCTGGGGTCCAAATGCTGATGAAACACAGTCTTAAAACCGGCAACCTTGACCAATGGGGTAACAGTTACCCCATGTTCTTCACTATAGTCTTCAAGTACTTCCACCATGTCATACTTGTGTATGACTTCATCAGCTGTAAGCTCATTCCAGTCAGGGGACCAATTCCTATAGATAGCCCAGACATCCCCCTTCCTGGGAAATATACGAATGGCCCCACGTGGTCCTTTCGACCACCTGACCTTGTGTGAAAAGGAATTGAGTGAGTTACTGATCTCATATTTGCCCACTCTGAAATCTCCACATGTTTTGGAGAAACCAGAAGCCACCCAGTTTAGTGGGCCCAGTTCACTGTTAGTTCTGGAATTAAGCCAACTGATCCGCATTTTGAATGGATTGAAAGAAATCACACTATGAATCATGGCATAATATCTTGGCATCCCGTCATCATCATCATATGCAGACCATACCTGGTTATCTCCAAATGATTTTTCAGTTCGATCCTTATCAAAATCATGAAAATCTGGATCAGGGACATTTATAGACAATGTTTCCACAGTTTCTGCATGTGCACTGACACAAGAACCTCCAGGTACTCCATCTTTTTCATCAACTGACTCACTAGACTTAATCTGACCACGTGCTTCATTGTTTACCAAAGGATTGTCTCTGTTCTCATCACTTTTCCCAGCACCATTGTACTCCTCTTTCAATGCAGTTTTTGCTGTTGTACCGGATCTCCATTCATTTAGTTTTTTGCGGATTTCTGTCTTAGCCTTCTCCATCAGCAGATTTTGAATATCAACCCGAGGCACTTCCTTTGTGTTGTTGGTTCTAGTGATTCCATTGACCCTAACTGTTTGAAAATTACCTGAGAAATTAGCTCCTGCATTTACTGTGCCCATTTGATTCGCAACATTACTGCCATAGTTGCCTGCACTGAGGTCTTCCATGCCCCTTCTTCTCTTTGCAGAACTCGAGTGCCCAGGAGGAGGAGCACCACTAGTCCTTTTAGAGGTGTTATGCTTCCTCTTCATGGCCTCCTCTCGTTTAGTGACTGCCTGTGCCTCTCCACGCTCTCTCTTTACTTTCTCGTATGCTTGTTGAACCACACTAGCAGCTTGAGCAGCAGTTGAAGCACCTCCTGTCCTAGAGAATGGACCCCACTGGAAGTTGGTGTGGCTATGGGAATCAGGATTACTGAGTCCCCCTGCTGCCACATTTTGGGTGGGGGAATTATTTTTAGCTGAATTAACTGAGTTTTTACTACCTGCTTGATGATTTGAGCTCTGCCGCTGCTGTGAGAAATTCCAAGGGGATTTAGTACTATTTGAAGGAGGCGGAGCTGTTTCTACAGCCAAAAATGGTTCATGACAATTGGGGCATAGGAGATTATGATTCAGATAAACTCTGAGATACTCATATTGCATTTTGCACCGGTGGCAGACGGTCCAAAAGGTATTGGGTTTGGACTTATGAGATGGAGCAGGAGTAGAAGAGTGACCAGGCCGAGTGGAACTCTTGGGAGCCTTTGCACTTGACTTGGTAAAATTGTAAAACCCATTTGCTCCTGGTGCTGCTGATACACCCCCACTAGTAGTTGAAACCTTTTGAAATGCTTTTCCATTCCTCTTATTGTCATAAGCTGCTCTCTTAGCTTTATCAGATAACAAACTCCATGCCTCTGAAATGAGTTTAAATGCACCATCAGCTCCTATAGATTTATTCTTATCAGGGTGAAGCATGAGGGCCAGCTTCCTATACTGTTTTCTAACTGTTTCATCATCAGCTTGTGGATTTACACCAAGTATCCCATACCAATCTGCCTCACCATTAATTTTATTCTCTGCAGAAATATATATATCAAGTGTTGCTATCATCTGCGGAATACCCTCAAGCGCAGGATACAAATTCTGGGCCTTGACAGCAAATTTCTTCGCCCCTGAAATGTCCTTTGCAGTGAACTTCTTCTCTGCAATCTCTTTTGCCCTGGTGGCCTCATCTTTATTGCACTCCATTTCCCTTCTTAATCTTCTTCACCTTTTTTTTTTCTTTTTTTGATTATCAATACAAGGCCACCAACAAAATTCAATCAAATTCAGCCACTCAAGTACTCAATTCTCCCAGTCCTGCGCTTTTTCATATCAAAAACCCTAATTGACAACAAACAGAAATGTAAACAACACAAGAGAAGAAACCGCCAGAAAGAAATACTAAAAATGCGCAAACAATGACATTGTACAAAAAAACGTATCACACAAAACAGAAAAGAGCAATCTTTGAAATATAGAGACAATAACGTCAATAACAAACAAGTAAAGTCACAAGTAGAAACGTAAAATTTTTCTGGGTTCATCATTTTCACATTCCACTTAATAATAACCAAAAGTTTCAGGTAATCAAGCGACAGAAAGTAATGGATTATAACAAGTAATTACAAAACATAACCCAATTCCACAAACTTAGCAATTGCCAACTCAGTCGGCAACTACAGTAAAAGATAAACAGCAAAACACCAGAGAAATAATATACAGAAAAGCAATACAAATCAAAACGTAGCTATCATCAATGGATCTGGGCACGTCAAGTTTCTAGCTCCGATGAGATAATTAACCATTAACACATAAAAGAAATTGAACTTTTAATTCGCTATAAAGAACCCTATAATCGGTGATCAGTTCATAAAGCGAAATTGGTGAATTAAGAACAACCCAGATTGAGTTAAAGAGTAAAATTACCAGGAACAGAAAAGCTGAGCTGTGAACTTGAATCACAGAGGCCATAGCCACCATGGACAGACCTCCATAACCAATAATCTATTTTCTTTTTATGCCCCTGATTTCTAACCCAAATCAAAAAGAATCCCCCCTAAAACTGAACTTTTTGTGAAAACCCCAAAACCTAGACTGGCTTTCTCAATTAACAAAATCACAACCAATAAAATAATATTCAAAAAAAAAAAATTGTTATATGGGCTGGAGGATGTTTCACTATTTTGCCCTAACCCAACCTCTTTTTTATCAATTGGTTAATTACCTTAACTATGGTTAATTTATGGGTTTGTTCAGAAATATAATTCAACAATCTAAGTTCATACCAACTCTTTTTATAAAATTTAATAAAAATAATAACATAAAATAATTGATAAATTAATTAATTTATATAAAAATTTACCTGTATAATTATTTTATAAATTTTTTTATTTTATTAAAAAATAATTTCTTTTTTTCTGTTATGATTCTTATAAATTATTATTCTGTTTTTAGTTTTTTTAACCTTTTTCTTTAGTTTTATGGTAAAATAATATGCTTAAAGCAAAAGTGGGGTCCACAAAAACTAGGGGTTGCTGGAAATTATTTGTTTTTGACTTGTAAAACAACACAAAATTTAACCATGGTTATTGACAATGCTAACCAGGGTTAAAATGTATGACCATCTTCTCCCTATCTTTCTTCAATGTATTTCATCTTCTTCCGCTCCAACTAACTTCTATCAAATAATAATTTATGTAACCTCCAAATCAAAATAAGATTTGAAGATAGGGAGAAAAAAATTATTTTGT
>CP135537.1:6479518-6512940 GCA_032402905.1 Khaya senegalensis | reverse complement strand
CTGCAACTGTCTCTCTATGCTGTTTGCTTTCCACACTATCTGCCTAATTTACATTTATGATAATAATTATACTCTTCTTATCATAATTTTAACTGCACGTGAACTCTCTGATAATTATGAGAGAGGGTAAATAATTGACTAAAGGGAGCAAATGGGTTTGATTCAACTTGAACACATGGATAGATGAAAGCGTGGAGCATGCATGCAGCAACCAAGTATGGAGTAGTACCAAATGGGTGTGGCCTTAATTGGGCCCTTAATGTCACATAATTGTCCCATCAATCCCTAACGCAGTGCATCAAATTATTACTCACTCTTGCGTTGAGAAAACTAGTGTCCTCTTTCCTTCAGTTGTTGAGGATTTTTACTGCACATTAATGTTGGTGCGGTGAATGATCGGACTGTTTGGCTCTTACATTAACTCATAGCCTTTGATTATTTGCTTGCTGCACGCTAATGCTATATTAATTGTAGCTTGATGATTTCATCTCCCAGTTGCTGCTGGGTTTCTTTTAACTCGAACAACAATGATTGAAACAACCTTTTGCCTGGCCTGCAGATTGTGACCCACCAGTTTTCAAGAAATGCCAAAAGGGTTTTCTTATTCTTTTGATTCATTAATTATTCATTTCCTTACTTTTATCATGCATCGTCATCATCTAAAGTTGGATTCTCACAATTTGCTAGCAAGATTGAGCTTTGTTTCTGCGCCAGCCATGGTGCCCAATCGATGATCGATATTGCCATGTGTTAATGTTGCGGCTACCACTTCCCTTTTATCTTAATATTTAAAGCTCCATCTCTTTTGTATTGGTGCCGTACTGTATTATTGATCAGATATTTTAAATTTCTTATGATTTTGTGCACCATTTTCATCTGTAAGAAACAGGGCTAGGTTCTAGGTATATTGGAATTTTGGATTTGGTATTGGAATGGGACTTAAAGCCTAAAGTGAATCAGGTTCTCCCATGATTCCTAGTATACATAATGCTTAATGCATGCACAAGCATGCAGTCTATTCAACACTGGATTGGAGGACGGGTGACATATAATTTTAATTTTAAAATTTATTATTTATTTTTTAATTATACATTAAATTTAATAAAAATTATATTTTAAAAATTTATTTTAAATTTTAAAATATTTAAAATCGCATCTTTTTATATATTTTTTAATTATTTTTTATTTTAATTGTATCAATTTGGTGAATATTAAATTAATAGTAAAATTTTATTCTAATCTTAATTTCGTAAATCTATTAATTTTCATAGGCTTAAAGGAGTCGAGTTAGGCAAATTCTCACCATTGATCACCTAATAATGCAAGTGTTGGTCCACGAATGGAAATTATTCCCTTTAAAAAATATGGCTATTATTTTAGCCTAAATAATTAATTAATCAATTTTTAATCCTCGCATTAATCCCCGATCCAACGGCGAAAAACACGCCACCTGCCAACACACAACAGGGACTCGGACTCGGCCGCTGCCGGCATGCTGACGAGAGACCTAAAGACATTAATAAAAACATGTTTAGACATAAAAATTAATTAATTAATTAAAATAAGAAAACTCTAAACGAGTATAATAATATAAGAGATGATGCTGGTTTCTTTAATCAAAGAGTAACTTTAACCTTTATTCTCGGCTTGACGAGGGCATCTCATCAGCCCAGGCGTAACACGTCGTCGTGTCGCGGTGGTGGGTGAAATGCCGTCATCTCTGATGCTGCTACTTCGGGTTTGTTTTGGCAGATAATGTGGTGTGAGACAGATGACACCTAAAATTGTATGTGTTTTGATTATTTTAAATTTAAAAAATAATAATTCTGTGTGGGTAAATTTCAACTTAATGGTAAAAAATTAATTGGCCAATCATACTAATTGAACAAGTGACATAGCCCACGTTTTAGCCTCTTAATTGTTCTTACCATTTATTGTATGTGTAAAGTTAGTGTTATTGTCAAACAAAGTAATGATAAAAATTTGTAATGGTCTATGTAGGACAAAAATATTTTACCATTTGTTATTTAATGCATTATTAATTTCTTTTTAATTACTTTTAATTATTAAATAACTTGTGATTAAACTATTCGGTCAGAACTGTTTTGCTGGGTATCCTATATTTAATTGTCTTAATTCAAAACTACTATTTATGATTTTTATTTGGTCAAATACCCAATTTCTTTTATTCTATTAATATTTTAAAAATAATTTTCTCAAAATGACGTCGTTTATATTCTAACTAATTGAAGTTTTGAGCAGTGACTGCGAGGGTAAATATTGTAATTAGATGCGGTAAATGTGTCATTGCAAGTTTACGAGAATTAATTTTATGGATCAGGATCCGACCAGGAGAGGATCGGATCCTGATCCATAAAATAGGAAGATCCCGACACGGCTGTCCGAGAAAACACTGGGCAGATACAGACAAAAGAGGGAGGGAGGGAGGGACTCTGAGACAGATGCTCTTTGTACACGTGGGATAGAGTTGCTTTTCGTTCTACCCACCTCAACTCTACAAGCGACGCCTAGCCATGTGGAAGCCATTGCGGCGGCGACACGTAGTCCATTCTCATTTGCTGAGGTGAAAGAACCGGTGCGCTTACGTGGAACGTCGCTATCAGAAAGAGTCTACAACATTGGAAGTGGGTTGTAGTGATGGCCTAATCACTTCGTGACATGCCTTGATCAAAGTGTCCTTGTGTTACTGCCATCACTTTATTCTCTTATTTTCCATTTTGCCACTGTTGTCGTCTAACTACTTTTTTGGACCCTCATTTAAAATATATTGACATTAAAGCCCTTGTTCGTGCTATTTATTTACGTCCAATACCGTCCATTTATGCCATTGCCTACCCTATTACCCCTATAGGTTACAATATAGTTGGTTACAACTACAATTGTACTCTAAAGTTTATTATTCTATCATTCTTGTTGGGGTTTCGCTTTTGAACTTACTATTTTGAGATGAGGTGTCACACATATGCACACACATAAAAACAATATGGTTGCATTATAGGGTATGATTGGATCAATAATATAATATGGTAGCAAAATTGTTATTTAATATCAACAATTTTAGAAAATATAGTGCATAGTTTTATTATAAACCTCTTGCATGATTAGCAATAGATGGATGCGTACATTGCAAAGAAAGCTAACAACAATCATTTTTAGAACAATAGTCGATTAACTTTATTTATTGATATAAAAATAATAAAAATTCATGATTAAATTAAAAATTAATATACGAATGAAGGATTTAGGATCAACTATAAGAAAACATATGTATAAGAATGACAATTTAAGTTATTATATTATAGTTATATTATGTTTAATACAGATAGATTTGAATTTAATCATATTTAATAATAATATCAAAAATTTTAAAAATTTTAACTTGATACGAAATTATAAATAATTTTACATGATGAGACATTTAAATTTAAAATCGAATTGATTATTAATTATATTTTTATTATATTGTTTATTCAATAAATATATTTTTATGTCAATTTTATAAATTTTATATCAAATATTGAAGTTCATAAATTTTATATCAAAATTTGTATTAAATTGATGGTTTATGTCAAAATTTAATTTACTACTCCTCTGTGTACGCGCCCATTGTTAAGGGAGAGTGTTTAGATTCCAAAACAGAGAAGACACAATAACACCTTTAGAGGTTCCTATCATGGGGGTCCTTATCGCTTCACCTAATCTTTTTGACTCAGAGGGTTATCTTACAGCAATTTAGGGAAAGCAAGGGGCATCTAACGCCTTAAGGACTAAAAAAGCTTGATGTCTAGGGTTTGTAATATTGTAGTCATGGAAGGGGTACTTTTGTCAACTAAAAGAACAGCCATACAAACACAGAGTTAACGACTTAGCGTGTACAAGTTGTCTGCCGGCGTTGGATTGATGGGGATGGGAACCCAAAAGAAAGTTAACAAAAAAAAGCAGTGATTTCTGCTGAGTGGGAGTTCGCCTTTTTCTGCCCTTTATTTAATTATTAAAAAAAAATAAAAATTTCTGTCTATAATATGCATTAAATTTTAAATCTCTCTCTCTCAGGTTTTTTTTTTTCAATCGGGCGGATGGTATGGATACAGATAATGGCAGGCCTATGCTAGTAGACATTTCTAACTCCATTTTCAGTACCTCTCTTTGTCCATAATTTTCCTTCTTAATGTCCATGAATCAATTCTTTTTACCTTCTTTTACATGTGCAAATGTTTTGAGTCAAACCTTAACAACACCCGCTTGCTTGATTTTCTTTATGCTTGATTTCAGGAGTTTTAAGGAGTCCTGTGAACTAGATTTTCTGTCAGATTCTTTGTTGGGTTTCTGATTTGATTACTGAATTTCGAATCTTTGTTGTGGCCAGTTTGGTCCATTTCTTGTTCTGAGCTTTGGTTGGTGGCTCGCTAATAGGATAAAATCAAATTCTATGAAGAGTTAGAAACTTCCGGGGGTTCATTGATTCTCTTTCGAGTTCTCAAGAATTCCCTCTTCTATCTCTGTTTTGAGTCTTCTCTGTAATACGGGTAGATAAGATAGCATCCGGTTCTTAGCCATGTCTCCTTTTTAATTTGCCTCTCCGTATTGAAATTGGAGGTGGTGGAGCTCTAGTTCTTCCTTCAATCTTCACTTTTCTGTTCGCTATTTCTTTGTTACAAGTTTAGATTTTTGTTTATGTTGGTTTTTCCTAGACAGTCGCTGTAGATTTGGTAGTGGGTCTCCCTCTCTCTACCTAAGTCATTTCTAGCTAGAATTAACTACAAGTAAGACTCACTTCACCTTGTTACTGTTTCAAGTTAGCTGGAGTTTAACTAGTTAACTCGTTTGGATGAGTTTACTTCATGTGTTTGGGTTTGGTTTAAAGGTGGGGCAGTTACTTTGGATGCTATGTTGCTGGATTTTTTCTGTGATTTCCGTGAATTGGTCCATGAATGTTGAAAGCAAGGATACCAAGACTGGTTTGCATGTTGAAGTTTGTAAGATGTGGCAAAAATGCTGGCAGAAGATCTTAGGGAACGGTGGAAAAATTCATCATCTCTACTACCAGTATATTAGTTCCAAAAGAATTAGAGAAACATGGTCGAGAAAATTCTTGGTCTCATGGGTGCTTTTATGGACCTTGGCTTCTTTGTCGACCTTCTGCTATATGAATTCACAAGCTACTGAGAAGAGGAAAGAGACTCTAGCTAGTATGTGTGATGAGAGAGCTAGGATGTTGCAGGATCAATTTAATGTGAGCCTGAACCATGTCCAGGCTATGTCCATACTGATCTCAACATTCCACCATAGCAAGAACCCATCTGCTATTGATCAGGTCAATGGATCTCCTCTCTTATCTTTTTCCCCTTAGATGTTAAAACTGTTTGAAATTGATAATTTTCCACTTTCAGTGCTCAAATGGCTTGCTGTGCAGTTGTTTTTGGCAAGATAATTCATCTTAACGTCAAGTTTCTTGTCTATATTTCAATTCACAGCCAGTTGAAAATATTTGACCAAGGAACTCCTTAGTTTGGGGTAAATGGATTTAAATTGGATTGATTTGGGTGCTTAATTATGCCATTTCTCCTGATTCCACAATTCCATCAGAAGCTTTTTTTTTTTTTGTGTGATACATGGTTTTGTTTCAAAATGGTAAATTATGTGAAATGTTAACTTTAACTTTACCTTATCCTAAAGCCAGATCTGAATTTTATTTGTTTGGTCTATGAACTACGATCAGTAGTCATGAAAGAACAAAACATACTAACTTTGAGTACATGTAGATGACTTTTGCGAGGTACACAGAAAGAACTGCTTTTGAAAGGCCGCTTACAAGTGGCGTAGCATACGCTGTAAGGGTACTCCATTCTGAAAGGGAACAGTTTGAAAAGCGACAAGGCTGGACAATTAAGACGATGGATGCTGTTAAACATAATCCAGTTTATAAGGATGACTATACCCCAGAAGCCTTGGAGCCATCCCCAATTCAGGAAGAATATGCTCCTGTTATCTTTGCACAGGATACCATTTCACATGTGGTTTCTCTCGATATGCTTTCAGGAAAAGTAAGTTTCTTGGTCACGGCAACAGATTTGACTGAAAAATACAATCATCATTTTGAATACCTTTGAAATGCTGATTCCAAGTTATCTTGACCTTTCATAGTTGTACTTTGTGATTTTGAAAGCTCTCCATGAAGAAATTGAATTTGCTTTCTGTGATCCTGAGTCTTGAAGTTTGAATGCTTGTGTATCAATAGGAGGATCGTGATAATGTATTGCGAGCTAGAGCATCAGGGAAAGGTGTCCTAACTGCTCCTTTCAGGTTACTGAAAACAAATCGCCTCGGCGTTATTTTGACTTTTGCTGTGTACAGTAGGGATCTCCCCTCAAATGCAACTCCAAATGAAAGGGTTGAAGCTACTGATGGGTAGGTTTACCATAAAAAGTTTAAAGTTGATTTGGGAAAGTTTTAACTGGGTTCCCTTTCCTTTGTGCATCCTAACTGAAAAAATTAGTATTTAAACAGATTCATTCATAATCCCTCCCTCTTAAAGCATACAAACACAGAGAATGAAAAAGAAAGATTTTTTTTTGTGCAAAATAAAAATAAAAATAAAATGGTTGTGTATGCTGAGTTCATTGTGCAGAGAACAACTTCATGTTGGGGCTGCTTTGCCGTTGAAAAGGAAAAGATATTCACTCTTCTTGATGTTAAGTGTTGTGATGATGGAAGGCATTGTAATGAGCTCTTGAAATATACACAATTACAATGATTAAGAACAGCATGGACTTTTTCTAATGTCACTACTGTTGCCAAGCAGGTATCTTGGTGGAGTGTTCAACATTGAATCACTTGTTGAGAAGTTACTTCAGCAGCTTGCAAGCAAACAAACCATATTCGTCAATGTATATGACACCACTAATCTATCTCACGCAATCAGCATGTATGGTTCAAATGTATCAAATGATGGTTTGGAGCATGTTAGCAACCTTAACTTTGGAGATCCATGTAGAAAGCATGAGATGCGATGCAGGTAGTGATAAACTCTTCTGTCATAAGATTACTTGGGTTCTGGTTTTGTATGAATTAAGTTTTTTGATTGGTCATAATTTAATATAGTGCTGTATAATTATGTTTTAAATCTGTTACTCAAAGAATTGGGAATCTTATACTTGAAAAGAGCTTGACCCCTCACTTCCTCTTATTATTTAGTTTTTGAAATGTGAAGCAATTCAAATGAGTCTGTGACCTGAGAGGTGTTTTTTTTTTTTCCTCAGATTCAAACAAAAACCCCCATGGCCGTGGTTAGCAATAACAACTTCAATCGGCATGCTTGTGATTGCGTTGCTTGTTGCACATATATTCCAGGCAACTGTGAATCGAATAGCCAAAGTTGAAGAAGATTACCATAAGATGATGGAACTCAAAAAGAAGGCCGAGGCAGCTGATGTTGCAAAGTCACAGGTGCTTCATACTTCTAACTTATGATGTTAAACGTTATTGAGTTTCACCTTTTATGTTTTGTGTGGCTCTAATCAAACTTCGATGTTCTGTAGTTCCTTGCAACTGTTTCTCATGAGATCAGAACTCCAATGAATGGTGTTCTAGGTGAGTTTTGAACCTCTTATTTTCTAAGTCACTTGTGCATAATAATTATTCTGAAAAACTGTTTCTTTATGAAGTTCAAAGAACCCTAACTATGATTTTATTACCTTTTCAGGAATGTTGGATATGCTTATGGACACAGAGTTAGATGTAACTCAACAGGATTATGTCAGAACTGCAAAAGCCAGTGGAAAAGCTCTTGTCTCACTTATAAATGAGGTTTTGGATCAGGCGAAGGTGGAATCTGGTAAACTTGAGCTTGAGGCAGTGAGTTTTGATCTGCGGACAATTTTGGATGATGTACTATCACTTTTTTCTGGGAAGTCTCAAGAAAAAGGCATCGAGGTAATTTGTGTCTCAATTGTTGCACTGATGTTAAACTGGTGTTGTAGATTTTGTTTTCTTAACATCTGAACTTATGAAATTGACATAAAATAATTTCTGGCAATAGCAGTTGGCAGTCTATATCTCTGATCAGGTTCCTGAAACATTAATTGGTGATCCAGGGAGGTTTCGGCAAATCATCACCAATCTCATGGGAAATTCGATTAAAGTAAGTATGCAATCAATTCTTCAATGAGTTTACTAAAATAGCTGCCAGGGCTTAAAATTTCAGATCCTGCTTGACATCATTGTGGACCTTCAAGAGAAATAAATGAACTATCCAGAGGATTTATTTAATAGTTGCGTTGGCAAAGCAAACATTAAATTTTATAGTTCAAAATTGTGAACTGTGGGAAGTTTCCTTTTTATTATTTAAAGGAAAAGAACGAACATATGAGATAAATGGGTCCGAAAATTTTGCTTGTTCTGAAGATTTGCATGCTGAATTTGCCATATGAATATATAAAATATCAGACTAAATACATTTGAATGTAGGAAATGGTGTGTGTTATTTGCCCCAGCAGAAATGTAAATGAATTTTCACTTGTGCAGTTCATAGAGAAAGGACATGTCTTTGTCACTGTAAATCTTGTTGAGGAGTTGCTTGACTCAATAGAAGTTGAGATGGAATCACCATTATCAACGAACACCTTGAGTGGTTATCCTGTTGCAGATAGACGATGTAGCTGGAAAGGATTTAAGACTTTCAGTCAAGATGGATCGACTTATCCATGGAAATCATCATCCTCTGATCTCATTAATTTAATTGTGTCAGTTGAAGATACGGCAGTAGGGATCCCTTTTGAAGCACAACCTCGCATTTTCACTCCTTTTATGCAGGTTGATCCATCTATCTCCCGAACACATGGAGGTACAGGTATTGGGCTAAGCATAAGCAAGTATTTGGTTGGCCGAATGAATGGCAAAATTGGATTTGTTAGCATTCCAAATATTGGGTCTACTTTTACATTTACTGCTGTCTTTGGCAATGGCTCCTCCACTTCAAAAGAGCACAACAGCCAGTCTAACTCCGTGCCCTCAGATTTTCAAGGTATGATGGCATTGGTTGTGGACCCCAGGCCTATCCGGGCCAATGTGTCAAAATATCATATTGAACGTCTTCAAATTCAAGTTGAAGTAGTTTCTGATTTTAATCAAGGTTTGTCTCAGATATGCAGTGGGAATAAGGTTTTCAACTTGATCCTTGTTGAACAAGAAGTTTGGGAACGGGATGCAAGTATCTCAACTTACTTTATTAATCAATTGAGAAAATTTGAGTCTGGGGTTCAGTCTAAACTGTTTGTTCTGGGAAATTCTATCAGCTCTTCTAGAGAAAACACTACAAGTTGTAATGTGTGTAACCCAGCTGTAATCACGAAACCCCTAAGGGCAAGCATGCTGGCAGCATCTATTCAACGAGCCATGGGTGTTGGCAACAAGGGCAATCCCCTCAATGGGGAGATCCCCAGTGTCTGTCTCCGTACCCTTCTTCTTGGGAAAAAAATACTAATTGTAGATGATAATACGGTGAACCTCATAGTGGCTGCTGGTGCTTTGAAGAGATATGGAGCTGATGTAGTCCGTGCAGAGAGAGGCAAAGAGGCAACCAATCTTCTTATGCCACCCCATCAGTTTGATGCCTGCTTCATGGATATCCAGATGCCTGAAATGGATGGGTATGATATTCTTCATTGGTTGAGATCTTTTATTTGAGTAATTCTTGTTCGGAAATAAAATACTTACTTTGTGACCTCATAGAAAAGGAATAGCTGGCTTTTCTATAATAAGATTGTTATTACATAATTTTTTGGCTTAATTTTATGGCAACTTATCTTGGTTCACTAACAGTAGCTCTTGTTCCTCTGTATCCTTTGTTTTAATGATTTTCTTCTCTTCTTCTACTTCTGAAAGCCATTTATTTCATTCCTTCCCAGTTTTGAAGCTACAAAGATAATTCGGGAACTCGAACGCAATTTCAATAAGCAAATTCAACGTGGAGAAGTATCTCTTGAAGGTTATGAAAATGTTTCAAACTTCCATGTGCCCATTTTGGCCATGACTGCAGACGTGATCCAAGCTACACACGAGGAATGCCTAAAGAGCGGAATGGATGGTTATGTTTCGAAA
This sequence comes from Khaya senegalensis, assembly GCA_032402905.1. Classification (NCBI taxonomy): domain Eukaryota; kingdom Viridiplantae; phylum Streptophyta; class Magnoliopsida; order Sapindales; family Meliaceae; genus Khaya; species Khaya senegalensis. The sequence continues at coordinate 6,502,821 of CP135537.1, read as the reverse complement.
CCATTTGAACCTGAACAACTATATCGGGAAGTTTCTCGATTTTTCCAATCAAATACAGGTAGAAATCTATAGGGAGTATTTGTGTTGATGACACACTGATGACATTAGCACAAGGCCCCTGCTCTCTACAATGATTTGAATTGCTTAAATGTGTTTGGGGTTCTTCCCAAGAGTGAGTTCTCCATTGACCTCAATTTAGTTCATGCGTTTTATAATTTTCCTCTTAAACAGGTGTCCCCTAATATATAGACACCCTTTTTTGGCTTGGTCAAGCCCCAAGAGTCACGACAATCCCCACAAAATTATTTCTCAAGCTACTAACTGCACAGGGAATTTCTCTTTGTTTCCAGGAAACATATGTTTTGTGGACAAGAGAGTACATAGCAGCTATGCCTGATTTGATTGTCAAATTCAGTTTTTTACTGATAGGTCATGAACCAGTTCATTTTCCTTGTATATTCCATCTTATTTCCAGACCTTTTTCATTAGGTTCAGTAATATGGGATTTCTGTGCAAAGCTAAAGTTCTGTTAGGACCTAGGATTTAGGACTAGTCGAAATGGATAGTAGAAATTCATTTGCTTCGAGTGTATTGTATCATAGAGGCTATGCGGCCACAACGCTTACCTTGTGAAACAATAAAAGCTGCAATCATTTGAAGAGATCTTGAGGTCTCTTCTCTCTCTGGATATGGCTGTGTGTATCGTAAAGACTGATTCAGAAGGTTGGCTTCTCAGCAACCGAGGGAGAATGCATTTTTGTATATTATTATTTAAATAAATAATTATTCAAGTGTATGCATAATTAATTGCCTTCTTCCTCCTCCCCTTCCTTTTTTTTTTTTTTTTTTTATCTTACCAATTTCTTCTAACATTGCCGAAACAGACAAGAGTCTCTTGTAGTTGGAAGTGGTGTAACAAGAACAGTGACAGTGAAGTCAAATTTGAGTAATCCCATGATATTTGTCTGATTCCTACACCATTTCGAATCAGGTCCTGATCAGTAATAATAATAATAATGTTATTGTTATTACTTAAAATGAATAAATTGTGTGAAATCATATTCGTTAGAATGATATATGATCGATATTTTAAATTTAAAATCTCAGCCCTCGATCTAATACCTACTGTTGCATACTTCTTACGTTTCTTTAGGTAAATTACGAATATCTCCTTTGAACTTCGAACAAACTACAGTTGATGGCCAGTTTGTTCTTTATCACGCTTATTTTATTCTCCGTCACATTTATTTCCCTCCTTTGATCCTTAAATTTATTTTCTAATTTATACAAAAATATTCTTAAAATTAAAAAATTAAAAAAATTTAAACATTAATAATTAATTTTAATATATTTAAAAATATAAAAAATTATTTAATTTTATATAATTTTTAAAAATTAATTTCTTAATTATTAAATTTATATATTTTTAATAATTAAAATTAAATATAATATTTTTAATTAATATTATATTAGATTTAATTTCAGAAATTGAAAATGAATAGGTTAAAAAATAGTATAAAAAAAATTAAAATTTTTGATTTTATTTTATTTTTTATATATAAATTTTAATAATTTTTTAAAGATATTTCAATAATTTCGTAAATTAAACCATTTATTATATTAAATTCAAAGATGACAGCAGTTTAAGTGAAGGGATAAATGTTTATGGAAACCTTGCGTCAAAGTTTATTTAACCCTTTCTCTAGCGGACTGTGTGTTTCCCCTCGCGTGAGTCTTAAGCGGAACTGCAAGAGCAAAGAGAGACCTAGGGTCTTGATCAAATGGATCCAGACGCACTGGCCAAGGCTTTCGTTGAGCACTACTATACCACCTTCGATGCGAATCGTTCCGGCCTCGCTAACCTCTACCAGGAAGGTTCGATGTTGACTTTTGAAGGCCAAAAGATTCAAGGTTCACCAAACATCGTTGCCAAGCTCACTAGCCTGCCTTTCCAGCAGTGCCAGCACTCCATCACCACCGTCGATTGCCAACCCTCTGGTCCCGCTGGCGGCATGCTCGTTTTTGTCTCCGGTAACCTACAGCTTTCCGGTGAACAGCACGCGCTCAAGTTCAGCCAGGTCTATACTTAAAAAAGCTCTTATCTATATCTATGCTTATGCTTTGTTTTGTTGGACTTTTGATTGGCCTCTTTTTTTTTTCGATCTATGCCAGTTGTACGGGTTTCGATGTGATGTCGATTGGATCGATCTGAAAACAATTGATATGAGATTGTTGATTTTCTTTTTCGTGAAATTGATGGTTTTCATTTGTTCGTTTGATTTAGATTGCTTGGCTAGATCTAGGGTTTCTTATTTGGCTTAGTTTTATTTATTATTTCTATTCTCACGTATCTGCCTTTTGTCTGGTACTATTTATAATTGTTTTTTTTTTTCTTTTATATTAATGGAGCATTCTTAATATATATCTTAATTCACTTATTGCCTTTGATTTTTCCATGATCCGTTGCCGCTGTAGTACTTGTAAGAAATGATTATGCAATTGTCCATTGTTGTTAGTATTTAAATTTCACTTATTTACCATAGTCACAGGCGACTCCATTGGCATTTCCATTTCATAGATTTTACAAGGGATTGGTTCATTGTTGGCATATTTGACTGATAGCATGTTTGAGGAGGCAGTATCCGGGGATGCTTCTATAAACTATAATCAATCCAAAATAGTAGAAAACCGAGCTATTTTTAATCTGGTGCCACAAACAGTTTTAGCCCATCCAAATCTCATGCAGTGAATATTGCCCATTAAATTTGTTCGATGCTTTTCATTCTAATAAAATACCATTTTGACAGTATTTGTGCACTCTGTTGATGCATTATTTATAAATATTGAGCAGATATTTTTACTTGTGTTGACGTGATATGACAACCAGGACACACTTATCGTCATGGGGCACTACCACCTTGTTTTGGCATTATGCACTATTGTTCTCATGGGAATTTGTCCCTTCATCAGCTCTCTCAAATCTGTTTTGATAGCTGTTTCTTTATCATTACAAGTGTGAAATCTTTTAGGAATTTAATTTTGATTCTTGAAAGTGGACTGGTCAATTTCTTAAAACCCGTTGTAATTTGCATGTCACTTCTTATTATTCCTCGCACCAACTTGATTATACCTGGGTGCAACGAAGTACCGAAAATGAAGGAGTTCAGTGATCATCTATATACTACAGAAAATTGCATCAGGAGATGATGTGGAGATGATTAGGGTTGGGATTTTCAACTTCAGTCACACAGAACTTTAATTTATTAAGTTATTTGGAGGTACATCACGCAATCTGGAAGTACTCCAGTTTTCAGATGTCTGGTGAAGTTGTTGTGCCATGTGAATATTGATATAGCTAGTCCTCATTATATATTTCTAGCTATCCTTATAATACTTCTGATGTGATTAAGTTGCAATGAGATGTGTTCTTGTTATTGGTTCATGGTCTAATGCACATTTATTGGGATGTATGAGAAAATCTTAGTATGACCATGCATGGCTTATTTTGTGACAAGGAGGCAATGATCACTAGCTTAGGCGTTCTTTTTATATAGATGTGAACCAAATTCTATTGCAATCCAAATGTGAAAAGGTTTCAAGATCAAAACCTCACATACTACCTTTCTCATTAATTGAGTTAGCTACTACCTATAATGTGTCCTGTGAGCACGTTTGCATTCTATGTTTATTTTTTAATATGTGTAAACTACCAATTTTGGATGCGTTTTAGTTTTTTTACTCTCCTTTTGTTTTCTTTGATGTTATTTGCAGTCCTAACCAATATTTATGGTCATCCTTGTGTTCTCAGATGTTCCATTTGATGCCAACACCCCAGGGAAGCTTTTATGTGTTGAACGACATATTCAGGTTGAACTATGCATGAAGAGAAGGTTGAAAAGGATATATGCCCTGAAGGATTGAAACATGTTTTCTTATCTCTGTTGAATTTTAATCATTTAAATGAAAACTGGGATTTTTTGGTTGGTTATGTTTTAATGTTTCCTTGTGCCTTTTTCTGAACTGTAATTCAGAGACATCTTTGTTGTGATTGGTTGAGTTGGTGAAAGATCTGTCTTAAGAACTGTGTCTGGGTATTGGACATTTGAGGGCATTTTAGTTGATCTTGGTGGCTTTTCTCAGGGATGCTTTCGTATAAATGAATCACAGAATATTTGCAATTGTCTAATTCCTTTACTTTCTTAGCATGGTAGTTATTTTGTGTCATCTTTAAAAAAAAAAAAAATGTTATTGGCAGAGTTCTAGATTTCTCTCTCCTTTTGATATCGTACTGGCAGTCTTGAATGTGGGGGATGCAGGAGAGAAGAGGCTGTCAATGGTTCTGTTTGTTACTACATAAGAAATTGAGACTAGCTTACTTGTTGCTTTATTTATGTCCAGAGGTTGAATGCGGGACTTCAGAAATGTAATTTTTCCCTACAAACCAATGAAGCTAGGGATTCTGAATGCTTATTGGATTTGTGACTATTAAAAGCTCCAAATTCCCACCCAACTACGGTGCGCACTGTATTTTCTTTAATTCTTTGATATAGGAATTCTCTTTTTAGATATTTCACAAATTCTAAATCTCTCATCTGAATTGGCAATGTTACATTAAAATTGAACAATTTACTTTGCATGAATGATAATTATTGTTGTTCAAAATAGAGATGAAAGGGCAAAATTTCTGACTCTAGAGCCTGTCAAGAAGTGACAGTACATTTAGCATGTCATAGCTAAGCTCTTTACATTTTAATCTTAATCATTCAATATATGAAATATTATTTAAAATACATTTTGTAAAAATAATGCGCTGTCACTCTTTTCAAAAATATTTGAGGACTATTAATTTGGGCTTCATGAAGCCCAAAAATCACTCTGATTTATTAAGCATGTTAAGATTGTTAACTGTTTAGCAATCGGAACTCAATAGCTGAATAAAGTTGAATCAAATGTCGACATCTGCACCACTAACATTAAGAATTTCGGTCAGGAAATAAGTGGAGGAAATTGGGAAGGAACACATTCCACTCTATACTGAACCAGGTAGCAACACAAGTTCAAAATCTACTTTTGCGGGCTTCTCATGCCCAAAACCAAAATGGTGATACAATGTTTTTCACCATCCAGACCTAATTCTGGTAAATCTATGTGGGTAGCTCCGCCATTTTGAGATGAGTAAGTGGATGAGCTTCGGGGGGGTTGGGGGTGTCCTTCAGCATCTTGGCCATTGTTTCCAGGGCTTTTAAACATCCCAGTGAGCATGCTTCCAACAGACCTCAAAGGGTGTTACAATCCATCTTTAACTTTCAAAACGAGTTTGACCTCAGATAGTTGCCAGGCAGCAGTGAGAGCAATCATCACTGACAAAAGACAATGGGTTATAAAGTTCTGTCGCTTTACATATCTAATCTCATTCACAATCTCTTCTCCATTAATCTCTGCACCGTCAACACCCACCCTACCAGCATTCCTATCCTTAGTCTCTACTTCATCATCAGCAGAAGATGTTGCCTCTTCTAGTCCAGTTTTTCCTTGAGGTTGTTTAAGCAATGGATCTCCTTCTAACGAATCCAACTATCTGTGGAAAGTATGCGTACATAAATTTGTCGACCTTACTCTTCTTAAGCATAGATATGATGAATTGAAGGTAAGGGCTTACATGTACTAACGATCTCTTCTATACGATTTTTGACTCAAATTAATCTCCACAACACTTTAGCAAATAATCAGGTCAATTAACAAGAAAAAATTGGCATAGCTAAACCAACTACTCGCACATACATTTGGTACCAACCAAAGTTGTATAAACTGGCAGAATAGTGAATGAGAAACAAAAAAAATAATTATATCATACTTGATTAATGCAAGTCTGGAAGCGATACTTCCACCCATAGACATCAAGCCACTCCCACGAAAGTATATCCTTCTGTATGACAATCTACAGTTTCATACGTAAGCTTGAAATGTTCTCAATTCCTTGAAGATTTGAACATACTGAAAAGGAACATGATAACAACAGCGTGCGGACTGATAAATTGTAAACTAAAACTATTAGGTATATTCTTAAAATAATATAGAAAGTTGAAAGTCAATGTTACATAAGGGCTAATCGTAGATTCAAAAATTAACAGCAGTAGCCAAGAATTTTTCATGATTCATGGCATACAATTTTAGTTCCTGGAGTCTTATGAAAGGATATAAAACTACTTGGGAATAGAGAAGGAACATCTCAGTGATAATAAGCAATACAGTTAAAACAGTTAGATATGTAATTGTCCTCACAAAAATAAATTTAATCCCAAGGGATAAGCTAGTTGGCTAAAACTCTTATAGTGAAGCAAGAGTTTTGGAATTTGATTCTTATTAGGGATGAAATTTTAGGAACAGAGCCAAAAATTGGTGGAACTAGACTTGAGCCCGATGAAACAGTACAAACAAACCTTATTATGTCAGCCTAAATATTTAGGAGGCCTTTAATTCAGCAGATATATGAAAGAAGAAAGAAGGGGACATTTGGAGGCAAAATGGGTAGTTGATGTGGGGAGGTGATAAGAAAAATTTGTTGGAGAAAAAGAGATCTGTACCAGAGGGGGGATGGGAGGAATATGTACTAGGGTGTATCTGGCTATTAAAGGGGGGACATTGTATAGAGGGGGCAAAGGGAACGTGTAAGAGAAAATCCTAGCTGTTGCTGGTGATGTATGTCACTTGAGTTATTTTTCATGTTTCTAAACTTTGTTATTCAAATATTTAATAGTAAATTAACTTTGAGACTTTCATTGCCTTTCATTTTTCTGTTCGTTTCTTTATTTTGTTCTTGTTGTTGAATGTGAGAAAAGAGTATGATATTTCAATTGGTTCAACCTGTCGGATTTGTATAAGGAAAAATGGCTATAATGGGAATGAAGACAAGAGTTGATAATCTTGAAAAAATGTAAGAAGGGTAGAAAGAGAAGTCAAAGGTTTAAGAAAAGATGTTAAACATCTAACCTCCAAATTATAATCTATAGGGGGGATATATATTAGGTCAAAAATTAATTTAAAATGATTGAAAATTTAAACCAGAAGCTAAAGGTTATGGACGAATTTCAAAGCTATAGTTAAGGAGGAAGTGCCTTTTGTAACTTAAGGGCCATGTATTATTTCAGAACAAATGAAGAATTAACCTGTAAATTTAACGAGTGGCTGCGAGAAGTTTACCACTACGGATGATAAGGCTAATGAAGATGAAAATGAAAGGAGGATGATGTTAAAGAAAGTGGAGCTTCCTTTCTTTGATGAAGTAAATCTTGTTGGGTGGGTGACAAGAGTAGAACAATTTTTTGAGATATACAGAACTAGAACATAAATGAAAGTTTTGTTAACGATGGTCAGTACAGGGGGCTTAGTGATACCTTAGTTTTGTTGGTTAAGAAAAAAAGTTCCTAGGTTGACTTGGGAGATCTTTACTAACGAGACGTTTAAAAGGTTTTGTGATAGAAGTAGTACAAACTCATTTGAGTTTTTGGCAGTTTTGAAGTAAAAGGGTCAATGAATGAATATATAGAACAACTTGGAAGGTTGGCTCCCCATATTAGTGATTTACTAGAAAAACAATACTTGAGATATTTTTTAAATGGATTAAAAGAGAATATTCATAGAAAAATAAGAGTATTTAAATTTAAATTTGTGATGTGGGCAATCGATTTGGTAAGGATGTTGGAAGAAAAAATAACAGGAAAACGAGAACCCAGAAATCAGATTGGAAAAGAAAGATGATGACACCTAGTTGGGGATGAGTTGAATAGGTGGTGGGTTAGAATTTTAGAGCTTTAACAAGACCCGTTAGATTGGGAATTAGGTCAAAACTTGGTAGACCAAAACTTATAGTAAGCTTTAATAGGGCAGGTCGGCCTTAGCCAATACATAATTTAAATACCTATAAAATATATTAAGGGTGTTCTGTTTTAAGTTTAACTAGTTTGACTAATTCAAAGACAATATTTATAGGTGCTAACAGTTAAGGAAACATCAGCACTAACTAGAGTAGTGTCACGGGTTAGACCATTATCTTTTCTCCAAAAAACATGTCCATTAGGGTTTGTAGAGCTCAATTTTGTAAAGTCCAAGAGTACCTTATTCCTATCCAATGTGAGATTATATTACATTCTCCTTCACCTAATCCTATGATGCCCTCGTCACATTGAGGCTTCCTATATGCCTGTTTTATTTTACCTCAAGACTTATGAATCCTTCGTGGATGCGTTTGTCACGCATAAGTACTTGGCTAAGATATCAGGGTTAGAATGGGTTTGGTTATGATACCACTTGTTATAGGTTGGACCATTACCTTTTCCTCAAAAGATATGTTCATTAAGGTGTGCAGAGCCTAACATCATAAAGCCTAAGAGTATCCTATTCCTATCTAATATAGGATTATATTACAGTGGAGTACAAAATTTAACATTTTAAGAGTATGTGAAGAAATGAGAAAAGGGATTATGCTTAATGTGTGACCAACCATACATCTCATGCATAAATATGTAATGAAAACTATGAGAGTCACCATTTTGGTAAATGACGAGTTGGCGAAAGTTGAAAGAGATGAAGCCGCTAAGATGTCAGTAGAGGATGAACCCACAGCAGATGCATAGCCACAAAATTAAGAGATGGAATTGCCCATTGATTTGATTAGAGAGATTTTTCATCCTCGCACTATAAAATTAATTGGAAAATTTGGGAGATGCCAATTGTGGTAATGATTAACAATGATGCTAGTCATAATTTTATTTTTATTGCATTGGTAGAGAATTTAGGGTTACCAATCATGAAAACACCATAATTTAGAGTGTGTTTAGGTGATGGTCACAAGTCTATATCTCGATGCATATGTGAAGATTTGATTTTAGGGATTTCGTAATTAGAAAGGCTTGGAGAAGTTAAAGTCAATTAGCTAAAATGACCATGAAGTTCTAGTGGGGAGGAGAGAAAGTAAATTTACATAAGACCATTTTTTATGTAAATCACTTATATCTCTTAAATTTTTATTGAAGTTAATAAATGTATAGTTTTTTGAGGTGTTATTTGAGAATTTGATAAGGCAACAAGCACAAAGTGAAGAGGAAAGCCTCACTTATGAAGAGAAAAAAAGAGCTTGTAGTATTATTGAAAGAATTTACAAGGGTTTTTTAAGAGCTCAAATCATTACCTTTAAGAAGAGAAATAAATCATGCCATAGTAATCAAAGAGGGGAAGAACTTATGAGGGTTAAACCATATAGGTATGCTTATTGTCAAAAAAAAGAGATGAAAATGCTTGTTAAAGAGATGTTTTTGGTAGGAATTATACAACCTGATAGTTTTTTTATATTCAAGTCTAATTATTTTAGTTAAAAAGAAGAATGGTAGCTAAAGATTTTGTGTAAATTATAGGGCATTGAATAACATCACAGTCCCTGAAAAAATCCAACATTAGTAATTGAAAAGCTACTTGATTAGATACATGAAGCAGAATTCTTTTCAAAAATTAATTCTCGATTAGGTTATCACTAGATCAGAGTAAAGGAGGAAGACATACCGCAGACAGTTTTTCGAACTTACGATGGTCACTATGAGTTTGTTGTCATGCCCTTTGGTTTAATGAATACTTCAGCCACTTTTCAAGCTACAATGAACAATACATTTTGACCATATTTGCGAAAGTTTGTATTGATTTTCTTTGATGATATGATATATTGATTTACAACTATTGTTAGGAATAACATAAGAAACATTTAAGGTTAATATTGGGAACACTTGCTAATAACCATTTCGTAGCTAATTAAAAAAAGTCAATTTTGTATAAAGAGGACTAATTACTTGGGACATATTGTTAGTAAAAAAGGTGTTACAGTGGACCTTGAGAAGATTAAGAGTATAGTTAACTAGTCGCCGTTACAAATAGTGAAAGCTGTTTGGAATTTGGGTTTGATAGGATACTACAGAAGATTTATCAAAGACTATGGGAAAATAGTAAAACTTTTAATATAACTGTTGAAAAAGGATCAATTCAAGTGGAAAAAAGAGACACAAATGGCTTTTAAAGAACTTAAACATAAGTTGACTATTACACTAGTGTTAGCAACTCCTTATTTTTTCATAAAATTTGATAATGAATGTGATACTTTAGGAAAGGGGATTTGAGCCTTATTGATGCAAAATAAGAGACTCTTGGTCTTTTTTTAGGAAGGCATTAAAAGTCAAATTATTTGTCAAGTCAACTTATGAAAAAGAACTAATGATTTTTGACTATAAAACATTGGCGACCGTACTTATTTAGAGAAAAGTTTAAGGTATATACAAATCAAAGAAGTCTAAAATATTCACTTTAATATAAAGTGTTCTTTCTTGACCAATAGAATTCGATAGTCAAATTAATAGCATATGATTTTGAAGTTATCTATAAATTGGGAAGAGAAAATGAGACAATTGATTTGCTATCCACGATTTAAGAGGTGAGAATTTTAACAACTATTTCTATTCCTTTTCGGGTTGAAGGGGATGAGTTCGAAAAGGTAATCTAAAAAGATCCTAAATTAGCTTAGATTGTTCAAGCTATTAAAGATGATCCAGTAGCACATCCAGACTTTACCTTAAGAGGGTCACGATTATTTTACAAATAACACTTAGTGATACCGACAAATTCTAAATGGGTTACAAAGTTTATGCAAGAATTTCACGTTACCCTAGCAAGATGTCATTTGGGAGTCTTTAGGACGTATAGGTGAATAGCAAAAAATATTTATTGGATAGGCAAGAAGAAAGACGTTTATTGTTTTGCTACTGAATGTAGTGTTTGTCAACAACATAAGTACCAAGCAATGTCACCTATTGGTTTGTTATAACCTTTACCCATTCCTGAAATGATTTAAGAAGACATAACTATGGATTTTATAATGGAATTGCCTAAATCCAGAGGGTTTGATGTGAGCATGGTAGTTGTAGAGAGGTTATCTAAATACAATCACTTTTTATTGCTTAAACATCTATACATAGTTAAGAAAGTAACTAAGTTATTCGTGAAAGAGATTGTTAAGTTACATGAGGTTCTAAAGGCAATCATAAATGGCAGGGATTCTATCTTTATAAGTTATTTTTGGGCTAAATTTTTTTGTCTGTAAGGAACAAAACTGAAAATAAGTTTAGCTTATCATCGAAAGACAAATGGGCAAACGAAAGTTTTTAATAGATGTCTAGAAACTTATCTTCGTTGTTTCTCTTCAGAATAATCAAAACATTGAATTGCATGACTTCATTATATAGAATATTGGTACAACTAATTATCAAGTATCTATTGGAAAAACACCATTTAAGGTGGTTTATGGTAGACCACTATCAATACTCAACAAGTTCATTAAAGGAGAAATTTTGGCTGAGATAGTCACACAAGATTTTATAGATAGAGATAAAGTTCTTTGACAGCTGAAATATAATTTGCAATGGTCTTAAAATCGAATGTGGAAGAGTGTTAATATTTATAAAAAAGATGTATCATTTTTAAAAAAGGAGTAGGTGTATCTTAAATTACGCCTTCATGGACAATATTTGGTATAACAATAAATTAACACCAAATTAGCAGTAAGGTTTTACAAGCCCTTTAAACTTTTATAGAAAGTTAGAGTAATGGTATATAAATTACTACTTCTAGTAGGGTTCAAAATACACTCCATTTTTCATGCGTTTTAACTTAAGAAAGTAATTGGATCACAGCATGTACAGACTGAATTACCAATTGATATGGAAGAAGAAAGCACTACACTAATGGGACCTGAAGCAATTCTTGCTCAAAGAACAGTACCTAAGAAAAGCCAACAAGTTAATCAATGATTGGTTCAATAGAAGAACAAGCCTTTGGAAAAAGTAATGTGGGAGGATTAAGAAACCATTTGCCTTTAATTTTTAAAATTTAAACTTGAGGACAAGTCCCTTATTGTGGATGGAGGCAATGTTAGGGATGGAATTTTAGAAATAGAGTGAAAAACTAGTGGAGCTGGACTTTAGTTTAAGGAGATAGTACAGACAAACCTTATTATGTCAGCCCAAATATTTAAAAGATCTCTAATTCAACAAGTGTATGAAAGAAGAAGGAAGGGGACACGTGAAGGCAAAATGGGTAACTGGTGTGGGGAGGTGATAGGAAAAGTTTATTAAAGAGAATATTATGTGGGAAAAAAGAGATATATACATGGGAAAATTTGTACCAGGGGGTATCTGTGTATTGAGGGGAGGGCATTGTATAAAGGGGGAAAAATGAGTGTGCAAAAAAAAATCCTCAGTTGTTGCTAGTGATGTATGTTGCCTAAGTAATTTTTCATGTTTCTAAACTTTATTATTCATATATCTAATAACAAATTAACTTTGAAACTTTTATTACGTCCAACTTTCTATCTATTTCTTTATTTTGTTCTTGTTGTTGATTGTGAGAAAAGAGCATGATGTATCAATTCCCTTCACACTAACCTCATGGGAGGATTATAAAGATTATGCTTCATAATGAAAGAAACTCATTTTGCATCCAAGTCAGGCCATTTTGTTTTCTCCCTTTGTATATCTCTAACTAATAGATTTTTCAAATCAGAAACCAAATTTTTGTAACTCAAAATTCATAATAAAAGAATAAAAATATATAAGTGATTGTAGTGATTTCTAACTTATTAATAATACCTAAAAAAGTAACTTAGTGAGAAGAACCTCATCATCATCTTGAGTAGAGACATATTTGTTGTTTTGAGTTACTACTTCTTTTAAAATAAATCAGTGTTAAAAAAGTACAATTCAAATCTTTTATTGTATTCGACATCGCATCTCACAAATTATGTCAAACTTTCACAGCAATGCAATAGTCATTGACGACATTATGAAACCTCCAACAAATCTTTCATACGCATTTCCATAACTTTGATCTCTTAGTTTTAATACTATTTGTTAGATTGTTGAGTTTTCATTTCTTCTAAAGTTAATTAATATTAAGAGAGTATAATTTAAATTTTCTTATGACATTTACTATTATAGCTTGTAAAATTTGTAAAATTTTCAGAAAAGGTTTACAATCATTTACAGAGATCGACATTGTACAATCTCAAGATTCCACTTCTCTGTCAGTTTCTGGATTGCAAGATTGATAATCTCCACTTTTGTCTTTTGATTCCATCAGTAGCCGGCTCTTTCTGGGAGTACGATTTTTGAATTTAAGTTGAGAACGAAGTCAAACTATTTTGAAATTTCCAGTTCCTACAGTATTCGAGATACACGTGGCATTCATGCCTGTCGTGGCCCAATTATAGAACCCCTTGCATGGGTGTCCACGTGGATATCAAAGTCGGCCGCCTTTGTAAGTAAATTTAAATGCCGTTTTACCATAGCGGAGAATTCAAAGTTTAGAACAATTTTTTTTTTTTTAATTTTTTGTCAATAATACATGAATATAAATAAGATGAGACTGACTACCAAATACTATCAATCACAGAGCACTATATACAGACTGCTTACATAGATCATGCTGCAGTACAAGTTAAAAAATGGTCAAGCTAAATAATCCACAGAATACGATGGTAAGGATTTGCTTCTACACGAATTGGTACGAACCATCATCATCCATATCGACAGTATCACCTGCAGATATCGATGATGCTGCTTCACTTGTTTCACCGAGTTCAGCCTGCAAGAATAGTTGAATATATCAGAAATTAGAGTGCAACACCAATTGAGGATACCAAACACAGCTGCACCAAGTTGCAACTACTTCATGATTATTATTGAGAAATATACAAATCAATGATTCCATGGTCGAAGTTTAAATGGACATTTTCTGTAAGTTGACAGCCACCTGATTTTGTCGATAAATAGATGGCAGACATTTATGAAGTATTGCATCCTTCACATTATAGACTTGAATTACAACTCCAACGTTACAAGTTAAGGCTCCAGTATGAGAATGTCAATGCCATTCATTCCATCATTTGTATGTTTAATCAAATAACGATGTGATTTTGGTGGTTTCAATTTGATCAAACGCTATTGACCACAAAAAATGAAATAGAATTATTACCTAAAGAAAATGTTTGCACAGAAGGTGCTACACACCTCTAGACTTAAATGTAGAAGGTAGATGAGTCAGGAGAAAGACTAGTGGAAAATCGAACACATGGACCAAGTAAAATAATAAATTGATGTCAGTTATTTTCTAGGCACGAGATTGCACCAAATGAAGTTGCAACACAGACCATTTATCTTACTCCGGTAAAAAGATTACTCCTCATGTTGCTAATGCTAATTGTTGATAGCATGGGCTGCTTAATCAACTGATGTTTTAGAGGTACGCTGTACGCTTAATTTCAAATAGGTATGACTAGTTAGATGAGCTCATGGGCATTCCTTGGGTTAAATGTTTGTCTACTAACCTTAGCTTGTTGGTATTTTCCAAGCATCCGACGATACTGCTGACGTGCATCTGGAGAATCAACCATGGACAGCACTCGTGAGAGAGCCTCATCAACAGCTGCGTCCACTTTCTGTCTGCGAAACACTTTGAGAATGTCTTCATCTTCACTTTCGTTTGTTGACTCTGCATCATGCCGAAAACCTCGCAAACCAACTCCTCTCCTTCGCCAACGTAATATTACCTTATCCAGAACTCCAACAGCCCATATTACTTTGTACTTCTTCCTAACTTGATAACCTCTCACATGAGCCTGCAAAAAGGTTTGTAAATACTTTTTTAGATCATCTATCCATCACACTGTAATTGACAAATAATATTTCCAACTCAGGGTGCACATGTCGCCAATTTACAGAAAAAGACTGGCGAAATGGGAGGATGTAAGGCCTATAATTAACTCCGTTTGCCAAACATGTAAATTAATCTATCAGTGTGGTGGCATGAATTCAACATTAATGCATGATCAAAGACATGATTCCATTTTCAATATGATAAGTGAGGAAATTCAAGTAAATAATTCTGAGAAAAAATGCAATACCTGTATCTTCACAACTTGCTGACGAATAGTCAGATAATGTTGGCGACCTTTCCATCCTCTATATTTCTTCTGGATAGATAGAGCGGCTGAATTGCGCTCATGAGCATTACGGAAGGTCATCTTTGATATAGCTGAAAGCCCTGGAATGTCATCCGCATTGATACCATACTCATCTATACTAGCATCAGCTATTTCAGCTCCTCTGTGCTGTCGCTTTCTGAAAGAGTGTGCACGGAAAGCAGACTGAATACGTGCAGCAGCCTGGGCTGCATTCCTAACCGCAGCCAAGGTATCTTTAAGTGAAAGTTGATCCTCGCTGGCAGAGAAGCTAGCCTTTGAGACACTGTTCATAGTTATTTCAGCTTCAACTTCAGCAGAACCTTTGGAAAGCTCACTTTCTTCCAGAGTGAGGGATGAAAGATGGCTAGTCAGTGCGACCTCTGAAAGATAACCTGCAAGTCCCTTGTGCCCACTGGAGGCAGCAATGGATGCTGGTGTTTTACCAGTTGGATCTTGTGCATTGGGATCTGTAACTGCCCCAGCTGATGCACCAGAAGCTAAAAGAGCAGCAACCATTTTTTCCCTGTTACAGAATAACATATACCACTCAAAACTTCCATACATTATATAACCAGTCTGCACAAGACAAAAACAGTAGAACATATTAAAATACCTAACTTAAACATCACAATGGGCTATAAATGATCAATGGTTTTGTTAAATATAACTTGACGAACACAGCATCAACAAGCCAAAGTTCACATTTACAACAATAAATTAAATAATGAGGAACACAATGATACTATCATCTGGGCAGAAATCTTTGACGAGAAAAAGGCATTGGATCTTGCCCAAATGCATGTAAATCTGCAAACAAATATGAGTAATTGCACCTCACTTCTGGTCATCATGCATCTGATTTTTCTGTCATACAGAATAGTAATAAGAGGCAAAAGCATAGAAAGTACAGTGTTGCTGAATGGTAAGTTCTGAACACACATATATAGGCATCTAAATAAATACCACACATCAAAGAGATTTTTGCTAACCTTCCAAAACGTGCAGCCCAATGAAGAGCAGTCCACCCATTAATATCCCGGAAGTTTATACCCACTCCATGACTGAGAAATGGGTTTAAGGCCCACTCATAGCCCAAGCCAGCAACCATGTGTATTATCCCTTGCTCTTTCTTGGACAAGGAACAACCTTGCTGGTCAGATTCTCCTATGGATTTGGAAGAAACCCACTGTTGCAGCTTGTCTTTTAGAAGCTCTTGCAGAAGCCAATTAATAGTGTCGGAAGAAGTACCACTACCAACTAAAAGAGCATCTATGACTTCTCCCCACATATCATCATCAGCTTTTGTTCTTCGCAATAGATGATATTCTGACTCCACCCCTTCCCCTTTTTGCACTGATGAATCAGCCAAAAGCATCTGCACAAATCTGACAAGTAGCAAAAGTTCATCGTGGCTCTTAGTAGCTTCTTTTTGGGACAAATTATCATGAGTAGAACAACTAGTAAGTTTATAGTTGAACTCTTTGACTTCACTGCAAGACTCCCGATTGCCAGAAGTTATGCACAGAGTGACCTTTCCGGGAAGGTGAGGAGGAGCTTCACAACGGATAACACCTTCTTGAATGATCTGAAGAGGTACTTCTGTGTCACCAAACATACATGACCATGCAGATTCCGACGGATCACAGAGAAAAGATCCAACAATGATGACCTGCATTTATGAACTGTTATCAGAAAAAACAGAATGAAGAAGACTTAAAACTCCTGAAGCAACAGATCAAAGAAATATTCAATGGAAACGAGATTTAAGTTATAGAACTGACAAAATCTTAGAGTCTTGGCATTGCTGGCACAATCAGATTTAATACCAAGCCAATAATCAGGGCCAAAGACTGTTGGACCAAAATCCACATCATGGTAATTCCATTCCCACTGGCATTATTAGGGGGTTTTCAGGAATTTCATGTTTATAAACTACAGATGCGATGGGATAGAATCACTAGATGCCAAAATATAGATGTAAAAATGAGTGGTCCCCAATATAATTTGCTGTTACCAAACCCTGCTTTCAAAGTTAAGTAGAAACACAACAATATCAAGCATAGTCTAGGTCGATCGAATTTTGTTATTTCAATTTCTTTCCCTCCTCAAGGGAAAAGTTGCTTGGAGTTTGACTCTAAAGTGGTCAGTGCCAACCTTCTGTATTCAGCAAACAAAAACAATTTAACCTAGAACCCATACAAAGTATTAAACAATTCTTATTAAGATGTATCGATCACCAATATTTGAATTGGACAGTTTGCAATGTTAGGATTCTAAAATGACTGTATTGATAAAAAAATTGCGGGACTTGGCATTAGTAGGATGGTTGGATATATCAAGAATAGGCCTTAGGTCCCAGTCTTGCCTAGTCTCCTCCCATTCCTCTGTGAACACACTCCTAAACACTCTTAAGACAACCACCCTGAATGCAAGAAAGATTGAGAGAGATGTCTATGGAAAATCATCTAAAGTGAAAATTGGTAAGCATGAGCCATGCTTGAACTTTCTTCCACCCTACTTTCATAATAAAATTGTGTATAAAAAGAAGATAATCTGTTAGTTGTGATAATCTAACTCAACTAGCATGATATTATTCACTTTGGCAGCTCAGGATGGCACAACAGGTTTGGTCCTAATATCTCACGATTTTGTTTATAACACCTAGGATTTTAAGTCCCAAGCCTGAAGGCTCTACTAGTTAAGGAAGTCAGAACACATACATGACACATCCCAAGCTCATTCCCAAACAATGTGAGATTTCACAATCCATTCTTCCTTAAGAGGCCCAACATCTTCATTGGCATATTTTTGGTTGGGAGAACTGGCTCTAATACCATTTGTAATAACCCAACCTAACTAACACGATATTGTCCACTTTAGCAGTTCAAGGTGGTATAATGGGTTCAATCATAGTTCTTTACGATTATGTTCCTAGCACCAAGATTCCAATCCTTGGGCCTAAAATGCCTTATACTAGTTAAGGAAGTCAGAACACTTATAAGGCATATCCCAAGCTCACTCTTAAGCAATGTGGAATTTCACATTATTATTCAATTAGGATCATCTTAACAAATTAAGTTCCACTCTTCTAATTTATTCATTACAATTTCTCCAGTGAATGCAACAAACTTTTGAGTGAAAAAACAAGGGAAATAGATTCACCAAACCAATCAAGAGATACATTCTTCGAAATTAATTTACTACTATTTATACAAACGGAGCATAATAAATCTTTTGAAAACAAATGATAACACATGGATTTCCTTGAGCAATACCTTTGTAGCTTTGTTGGCATAACCCCAATCAGGGGATATTTCATGAATTGTAAACTTCTGCTTTTGAGCAACTGTCAATCTCAAATCTGCTTCAAGAGACACTCCAATATGGTCTTGGTTAAAAATTGTTGTGCAATGGGAATTGGTTTGTTGAGAACCTATCCCAGATGAATATTTAGGAATGGTGAAATTTTTACCTTCCTGAGGCAGCAACAAAGGAGCTGGCAATACAGGAGATCATGAGAGCTTGTCAAAAATTAATGAGATGCTGAAATTTAAATAATTGAATTTTGCTAAAAGAAACAGAGGGAGATCATACAGTGTTCAACAATAGAAGCATTGAAATTTGGCCAGTATGGGTGTTCTTGCACTTCAGTTGGTCCCCTCCAAGAAGAAGATAATGGCTTCTGCTATTTTAAGCAAGAAAGAATTAGTCTAATGAAAGGAATGCTAAAGCCACACAAAGATAGAGTAATTTTCAACTACTCCAACCAGCTTTCCATAAACAATTATATAGAGGTTGATATTATCCACAAACAATACTGAGACAAATTGGAAAAGATATCAATATGAATAATTTTAGAAAATGGCATAACATCATAATACAAGATATCATAAATCATAAAGAGGATAACTACAATTTTCATAGCACTTTCTTGTATTTCCACTCAAGGTAACAAAAATTGATTACCTGTGACTCAACCCCCGATGAATTCTCACATGATTCAAGCATGCCTTTCCAAAATAAAGGTTCTTTACTTCCATCGGTATAACCATGGTCGTATAATTGATAAGAATGTTTGCCAGCAGTTCCTACAAATACATACCCATCAGTGATGCTTTCCAACTGTGCTTCCTATTTGGTTTACTTAAAAATCAATTAAGAAAAGAAGTAACAAATATAGCGAATGAAAAATAAAGAAGAGAAACAAAAAAGAAAGAAATAAAATAGAGGAAGTTGCTTGACTGTTTCAGAAATGGCTTTTTATCACATTTTTCTTTTGGTTCAACCACAGTAAGCATTCTCTGGGTTTTACAAATTCATGCATTCAATAATTTGCGACACTCCACAAGCCAATAATGCTTCATAGTATCAAGTAAGAAAAAATAGAATTCCATCATATTCAGCAACAAATATCATCGATATCACAATGCCAGAAAATATATAATATATTATGACTAGACGAAACACAACCAAACAGAATCTATGGTTAAGAATATTTCAGAACTGGTAATACATTTTGATGACTTTGAGCTCCTCACATATGAAACAACTTAACCAACCTGCATCCTGATGAAAAACAAGATTGTTTGAATCATCTTGGAATCTAGCATGTCCACCATTGTATTCGTCCTGTACAATAAATTCTGGGCTTGGCAGTAAAGGTTCAAACTGTTCCTGCTTGGAGATATTGCTTTTGTATTCCAAATCCTGACTGGAGAATGAATCAATTTCTTCAAACATGTCATCGTTCAGACTTAACTGCTCCTTAAGCTTCCGCAATGCTTGATTAACCTCAACTTCAGAACTAGTGCTTTCTCCTTTGCTGTCCACTCCATTATCCGTACTGGGTATCCCAGAAGAAACCTCTACAGAACTTGGACTAAAATTCTGATATGATTCATATAAATCACTGATTGCTGAGGGAGAGCCTGTATCTTGTGCAGTGTTAGATTGTGGACTCAAAATGAAAGTAGAAGAAGCTCCTGGTGATATTGCAGCAGATCCAGGAGTAGACCTTCCCTGCACACACAAAATGTAACAAAACAATGTTAGTCCAAAGCTCAAGCTATTCATCACTAGCTGCTATTTGTCAATGGAAGGGGGTACTAGATAACAATGATGCAGTGAAGAAGCAAATATAATTTCACTAAAGAAGTATGCACAGGGTGAGTAGGGAAGTTCAGAGATAGTCTGCAGAACAGATTACATGATGATCTATTGAGTAATGATATGTCTGGCCCAGAAATCCACATTTACATTATAAGAGATTTCATGATAAACCCAACTCATCAATGTTCCAAAATCAATCAAAACTGAGAAACATTCCTATGCGAAAATAATTCCAAGAAGGGCCGGAATTTCAGACACAGTAACTGAAATTCCGTACTTCGATGCAACATATGCCGCCTGTCCAAACAAGGCAAGCAACACTCTGCTGAAAAGAATCCAGGCTGAGCAGAAGGAATGACAACCATGATATGATAGAATGATCAGTCTACAGCTTTGAAGGATGATGACAAGCAATAAGGCCGATATTTTGATTGGTAAAAATTTGTAAACGAATCTAGTATTGAAATATGGTAAGATCTGACTCCCCTATATTCAGATTCATAAAAGCTCACCTCATTTGTCTCTCTGTAGTGAACAAGGACAATGTGATCATATGCCCTGCCAAGAAAGTAACCGTAAGAAAATATCTCAGTGAAGTAAAATTATGTCAATCACCAGATAATGTTCTTCGGGACTGGAAGCAACAAAGTGAGAGAAATTAGGATGAAGTGATAATTTTATCCATCTCAGCAGGAATTACAATTTAGGAAATATAAAATTTTGTTCTGTAAAAACATCTTATAAGTTCCACGAACTCTAAACAAATAAAAAGATATGCATCCCCCTAAATACGCTTTGATTTTTTTTATTACTTTTTATAACAAGCATAATAAAACAAGTACACTTACGGATCCAGCATCCAAAAGCTACGCCTCTGGAAACTAGGGTTCTGCTCTCCATGTGCATAGTAACAATTTAAAGCCTCAACATTTCCGACCTGGCCATGCAGATAAAATGTCATCACTTGGACAGAGACAAACAACATTGTTCTCAGAACAAAACTGAAGTTCATTAAGACAGAGATGCATAACAGTGAAACTTCATGCACATTACGTAAAATCCCTTTCAAATTAAGCAGCTAAAACTGTTGAATAGAGTACTATCATTCGATAATGCCACCATGAAGATGAATTCTAGCATCCATAACCAGAACACATCCTATCCAGTTCTTTTATGTAATTCATCCAGAAATTCCATTAAAGCCTCTTTTCATGTGGGGAGGAGAAAGGAAATATCTGCTATTCACATTTTTAAACAGAGACTACCATTTTGCAGATATCATTGTTTCGACCTTAAATGCCAAACAGATTCAAGAAATTTGGAAAGATTTATACCCTGAATCTTCTGCTTTTTCTATCTTTTCATCCATGCAAGCCTCTATGCCACAAAACCCCATTGCTGGGCAAACAGTCACGTCATAAAATGTGAACAGGAATTTACAAATAAGGGAAATGGAAACCAATGAGACTGTTTGGAAAACATGTCTCCAAAGTAGACAACTGGAGGGAATTTGAAGGTCTGGGGGGAGTTTTATCACATAACACAAGCATAAAAAGATGAGTCCAATGTAGTGAGCAAGTAAAAATTCCCCTTTAAGAGTTTGCTGCCATTTGAATAACCTTTTTCTTTCCATGTAGCAAAATTGTACATAAGTTAGAGACTAAAAGAGAGAATTTAACATGTAACACAGTATATACAAAGAAGACATGCTTAATTTTAAGCAATCTCTAGAACAGTGATAAATAAATAAAAACCAATCAGAACAAAGAAAAAGATTTCCAACTAATCATAAAAATCTTTACAAACCTTAAGTCGTTCATGTGCTTCCCCGACTGCTCTCCCGTCCCTCTTTTTACGCCAATTATGACCATCTTTACGGAAAAACCGAATGACCCGTTTATTAAACAGAAACAGAGATCCACCTGTTGAAATATTAGCCAAATTGACAAATGAGAACGTTGTGAATGAATTGCCTCGATTAGACACAATAAATATGAAGCTTACTGGTAGGCCTTTGAGGTGGCTCCTGAGTGAGTTGGTACTTATCGTGATTTTGCAATATAAACAGCACTTCTGCAGGCTTTAGCCATCGCGTTTGTGCTTCGTTAAACAAATTTACGATATCATATCCTGCAATCATACATAGCTCTCCTATGAAACCAACTTTTCAGTTAACGACGTAGTTTGGACATGCTTTGCAAGGCTGACAGAGATCAAAACTTTGCACATGATTCAAAAGAAACTTACCCCTTAAGTATGCATAATCTAATATGAAGACGACAAATTGAGAAAATTTAAAAAATTTGAGTCTGCGTATCGTTCTAAAACAACAGAATTACCTGCTTGCATCGTACTGAAACCCAAAAATTACACAAATGATAATCAGAACTGGACGAATTGCAGAGAAAGTCTTTCACTTATGCAATCTGAACCGGAACTTGATATCAACAGTAGAGCTTTATTATTAAAACCCAATCAAAGCTCAATGGAGTCCTGACCTGAGAAATTGAGAAGTTTGAGAATACGTTACTCCTGAGATGGATCGCACTTAAACCGGCTCAAGCCAAACAAAGAGTACAGACGGACGACGCACAGAGAGAAAGGGCGACTTTGACTTCAAATTTCACCGCGACTCTGTGGTTGGATTTTTTAATTCTAAGTTACACTCAGCGGAGGAATGCAGCTGGTGCAGATGACGTGGCAGAACATCTTTGGTTAAATATAATGCAGTATAATTTTCTATTTTCGGACATTAACTGTATTTGTCATTTACCACGGGAGGAGAAAATGTAGCGGCAGTAGATTATAATCTCTCTGTAAGATTCTCGTACAGTTTAAATTACTCAAATGACCATTGTGGGAATGAGACGACGTGTGTTGTTGAGTTGTCCAAATGAAGACGAGTGTGCTCCTGATCTGTGTTCTCCGCCGTTAGATATGACACGATGTCCACGCATCACAAACCAAAAACGTGATCTGACAGTCAACATTTGCGGATACATTTGGCAAACTGAGGCTTTGACTACGTAACTGAAACTCGAAAGCGAGATGATCAACGCTCAAGGGCACTGTTGTCATTTAATGTTTCTTGCGTACGGTCAGTTTTGGTGTGGCTGAGCTAAGCAATATCATATTTTAATTA
>CP135537.1:6381702-6479121 GCA_032402905.1 Khaya senegalensis | reverse complement strand
CATCCAAATTATATTATTATATTTTTAAATTATATTATGTAAAACTTGAGTTAATTATTAGTAAATAACTTGTCGCCTCATTAGTGTTATTCATATAATGCTTCTAAATTGTTGAACAATGAGCATGGAAGATACATGGAATTTGAGAATAACTTATTAAGAGAAGTATCCCAAGTCATAGGTTCCTCAAGTGACATGTCCCTTGTATCCCAAGTCATAGGTTCCTCAAGTGACATGTCCCTTTCCATTAGATGGCCATTGATGTTTGCTTGCTAAGTTAGAAAGAACTAATTGTGGACGGAATTGCTGTTGAAAGGATGTAAAAGTAATTGTCAACAGTTAAAAGTTAGTTAAATTATTTGGTAAATTTTTGAAAATTATTTTTACCGATCACTTAACCAATAAATAAATAGAGATGGTTATTGGTCATGAAACTTTGAACATTATTGTCCCGTACTCCGACTGGTGATTATTATTGCCCCATGACCAAAAGCCCTTCAGTGAACAAGTGTAAATCCAGTTATATACATAATACACTAGAAACCAATGAAATATTCTACATCAGTGTAATATACTTGTACATTAAACATTCTGAATAAGCATAGGAATGGCTGCAATGCCCAGTTGAACAAAGTTATCTCACCAACCATGCAAGAGCACGAGGCACATAAGCATATCAAGCAAGTTATTCTGATAGTCAGGTGTCAAAAGCAACATACTGACAATTGGGATTTGGGACGGCGGAAGTGAATCCTGGTGACTTCATCTACTAACCTCCGCCCCCACAACACCATACAAAACTAAACACCCAACACACAATGCAGATTCTCTTTATCTCCTTTTTGTACTTTTGTTGTATATAAACCATTCTTAGTCCTCCAATTTTTCACACCATTCTGTGCCATCAATCAAATTCTCTCTATATAACAGTTCTAATACAGTCAGAAAACATGTTGGATTGGGGTCCAGTGTTTGTGGCAGTGGTGTTGTTTGTGCTGCTAACTCCAGGCTTGCTGTTTCAGGTTCCAGGGCACCACAGGTGTGTAGAGTTTGGCAATTTTAAGACGAATGGTGCGGCAATTATGGTGCATTCCCTCCTCTACTTTGCTCTCATTTGTGTCTTCTTGCTTGCCGTCAAGGTTCATGTGTATCTTGATTAATAAACAGAGATGTAGTAACTACATATAGCTTTTCTGGCACCCAATGAGAGAAAAGAAGTTGGAGTGTGATTGATGTCAGTCTCAGGGTTTCTGATTTCGGTCAATGTTAGCTGATATCTTATTTTGTGTTGTGTTCGTTTAGCAATAATGTAAGTTGTAACTAAGTCATATTGAGAGAGTATACGATTTTTTTACATCAGTGTGGATAGTTTTGTCCTTTTCATAATTACTGTTTCTGAATAGGTAAGACGCCATTACATAATGCTGCAGTTTTCAGACCATGCAATCTTGTCTTTCAATGGTTTGTGATTGATTGGGATATTCTTCTGCGAGCACTGGGCACTTGGCTTGTTCTTTGAATAGAAATGACCATGGAATTAAACTCTTTGTAATTCACTCATGTAGATTTGGATTAATTAAGATACAAAAATCATAACTTGGACGGATGTTTTTGGCAGGATAATGTATAACAAAATTTCAAAGATGTGGCTAGGTCACTGGTTAGTGGGTCAGCATTTGGTTAGCAGTTTGCGCTTAAGACCAAAAAGTGGTTGAGAATATGATTTTAAATGCTATTCAAACAATAATTGAAGACAAAGAACTATTGCAAATATTAAAGGGGTAGGCTCCGATAATGGAGCATGAGCAATGGGCATACTTTGGACAAAGAACCCAATTTTTGTAATCTCTGGCTCCATGGGTTGCTTCTGATTCGGGAATAGATGATTACAGTAGTAACCATTCCTCTGTTTCGTGGAAACTTTGGACACAATTCATTTTTGCTCATGACAATGGTATTAAGAGACTATTCACTCCTTCCATGTATACTGAGTTTGGGGAAGTTATTTTGTTTCATGGAACGTATGCGACGAAGCATTGCCTAGAAATTCTCTCTAAGAAAGATGCTATTAAGCTGCGATTTTTGAATTTTGGTAGGCTACAAGATACGCGTACCCTCTCTGCCAGATTGCTTGTGGTTTCCACAGATGCAGCTGCTTACTTGAAGAATTTAGTGGCAACTTTCTTGAACTCATTAATCTTGCCCAGACTTGGCAGCTTATGTTTGGTTTTGTGTCTACTTAGTCCATCAACAAACATCTACTTAGTGGGTGGTTGTCTTGACATCTAATCGACCGAATTAGATCTACCTTATATATTGGTATTGCAGACTAGCCCAGTTAGGACAATGTTACTCCTATGCCAACATGATTACTTGAAGTGAATTCAGTTCTCATGCTGCCTCGTGCATTTGATGATGTTTGAGATTCTTGCATCCTCTAGTGGAAGGCGTAATCCAGATGAAAAGTTTGTTCTTTACCTTGGGATACACCGTCTAAAATACCAAGTATATTATCATGCTATGGAAGCAATTTTGAAATAGCATACCAAGTAAATGTTGTTTGGCGGCAGCTTGGGCGAACCAATTATGCCAAAACTTAATTCAATACTATAATTATTGAAATTTGTTGGACAAATTTCTGCCATTCAGTTATGCTTTTGTGTACATATATGCATCATGTAAGCCATGACTTTCGATGTATGTTCTATTAGTCTTGCTCTGCAATTGATGGGATAATACTTTACTTGAATGTCTTAATTATATTCTGGACATGGATCAGTTCTATTAGTCTTGTTGATTACAAAGTGAATTAAGACAACCACATAGAACTTATCTCTACGTGAGTTGGATCAGTTAATAATCAAGAAACTCACGTAAAGTATAATCAGCTGATTTGTAATCAACAAGTTTCTTGATTATATTCTGGACTTGGATCAGTTCCTCCGGTGGCATGCTGCTAAACCCAACACTTATCTCTTTTAACTTGCATATTTATGCAGCGAAAATTCGGAGTTTTTTTTTAATGCTTGCATCTTTCAATTTCAATCTACTGAGGATCTGGGCTTATTAATATGTATAGATCTCTCCACTGGGAACTGATGAGAACATAGGTGACAAGAGGGTTCTGAAAGATTAGCAAAGGTTCAACTGCCAGCTGAATAGTAGGTTAAAAAGAAAGAAACTTCAAGAAAGCTTAGTGCTGATAGTGATTAACTGGGGATGTTGCTTTCATGCTGAAAGTAGAAGAATCTAAAATGAAAAGCCCGTCCCAGACTCGCATCGGCCAATTTTGAACGGTCTCGTCTGTCCATGACATCTGATATCATTAGAAATTCATAAATCTCAGTTGATTCTTGCATTGTTGGTGATTTGAACAGTTTGGTCACCTGACTGGGATCCCATTCACTAGTAGAATGAGCTAAAGTTGGTAACTCATTTTACTTTCATTCTTTACTTACCGCTGGTAAGATAAATGGCATCGTATATATCAGTTCTCAAAATTATCTTTGGCTAAAACGCAATATACCAAAACATAAATCCAACAACCAGGAAAACCCAAAAGTTTCTCAAATGAATTGGTGGTAGGATGGGCTAAAATAAACATAAAACCTTCCCTACCCAAGAATAAGAATTATTCCTCCCTTCCCTTGTTCCCAAAGCGTATAAATCAGGTTTCTTATACTTTTGGATGATTGGACCAAATCATATAATGTAAAGACTAAAGTATTTTATAGGCGAAACAGTCAGCAAAAGATCGATTCATGATGCCACCACGTTGCCTTTTGCCACCGGTATCTGTCTAAAGGCACCGAATGATTACGACATGAACGTAGATCTTGTCGAGACGAAAGATTTCTTGTTGTTTACTGATACCCCCATTTTCTCATTTGATATTATTCCTTCCTTCTGTAAATCACCACAGATGTACAGTTGATTTATTCTCTTCTCCCCTCACCTTTAAGAGAGACGAGAATTCCAGTAAACTTGCACAGAATTAAAGAGAGAGAGAGAGAGAGAGATGGCAGATTGGGGACCAGTTGTGATTGCAGTGGTGCTGTTCGTGCTGTTGAGTCCAGGATTATTGTTCCAGTTGCCGGGGAGGAACAGAGTGGTGGAGTTTGGAAGCATGCATACCAGTGGGTTATCGATTCTTGTTCATACCATCATTTTCTTTGGCCTCATCACGATCTTTCTCCTCGCCATAGGCGTTCACATCTACTCCGGATGATAGCCTACATAAACTCAGCTTCGAAATTGTATGTGTTGCATGCGTTCACTTCTCTTGCTGCCAATTATTGATTTTGATTTCTGTTTGTCTCACTCCTTGCTTTTGTTTACTTCTAGAGAGCTTGTCATGCTCAGTACTCTAGTGTTCTTGTCAGTGTGGTTTCTGAAAGATAGGAAATAGAAAAATTTGGAACTTGTGTGACATATGAAACCCATACAAAATAGTTATGAACAAGCCAATAATTTGCTTCCCAACATGACTCTTCAACGTACGGAGAGAAGCATCCGTAGGAAGACAACTGTCAGTCGTAAAGTCTGAAAATGACATACCATTTTACATTATCAATTTCAAAAATTACTAGGAAAAATGACAAAGTTTGGTTAGGCTAATTAATCATTTTCCTTAATTATAATAAAAGACACCTCAATACAATC
This sequence comes from Khaya senegalensis, assembly GCA_032402905.1. NCBI lineage: Eukaryota > Viridiplantae > Streptophyta > Magnoliopsida > Sapindales > Meliaceae > Khaya > Khaya senegalensis. The sequence goes on along the minus strand of CP135537.1, from coordinate 6,474,459 downwards.
TAAACCAACCAACCAACCAACCAATGGCCGAGTAGCACTTGTAGTTGCTTGCTTAACGAAACTTCCGTTCAATAAGAAACTTGATTACCGTACATCATACATAGAATGCGTATAACATTAGAATAATTGCCAAACCATCCCACTACTAAGATGGTAAGCCACTTCCCGGTAACCTAGATAATTAGGGTTCTATGAGGCAGTCGGCTCAATATTACAAGTAAAAAGATATTGAAATGTAAACTTGTCAAATAAGAATTGAATATAATAAAGAAACTGGGAACAAGCCTCCCTTTTTTTCTTGCGATTGGGAAATTGCTAAAACATCGGTGCATTCAAATCCTTCAACAATTTACTATTTCTACTTAACAAAGAAGATATATCCACATATTTCAGTAGCTGGAGGAGGGGGAAAAAAACAAAAAGAAATAAAAGAAAAACAGTTATCCACAAATCTTGCATAGCCAATAATTCAAAACGCTTTCATCAATTTCTTTCCACTGTACGTTGATGATACAAACAGCACCACTGCCAAGCATTGGTGCAACTCAATTCTCTGGTACATGATTTGGCTATCCTTCGGAACATCCTTCTATCTTCACAAAAGCTTCCATGCTGCAGCAGTGGAAAGTTGGAGCGACAAATGAGTTAATCATCTATCTTGTGTATAGAGGGAGATAACAAGAAACACCCTAAATTGATTCTCCATGCACACAAGGGATATATAAATTGAACATCAATTATCAATCTTGTGTACAGAGGGAGATAACAAGAAGCACCATAAATTGATTCTCCATGAGCACAAGCGGTATATAAGTTGAACAGACAACATCCTACAAGGGGCTATTCTGCAGAAGGCATATGCAAAAACTACCATATATAATCAAATCTTGCAGGTGAGCTCTAAGAATGGATAAGGGTCTGAATAGGTTGAACTTTGAGTAACTCGAGTTTGGATAACAAATCAAACTTAGCTAACCAAGTTCAAGATCAAGTTGATGAACCAAATTCGTCCAAACAAGTCGCGTGTCATAATTGAATTATAATTACCCATCACCACCAAATACAAGTTGACAAATCAAATTTGTCCAAACTAGCTATGGAAAGTACAAGTTGATGAACAAAATTCATCCAAACAAGTCACATCTCATATTTGAATCTTAATTACTCAACACCGCAACGTAAAGTCATCAGCCAATCAGCAATTTGACATATCTTAAAAAGCTAACTCATCCTGAAAACAACATGGAATAAACAAACAAAAGTAATAATGACCTTATCTGGGGTTTACGCAGAATGGCCGTTAGCAAAAATTAGCCACATGTTCCATAATATGAGAGATAATAGCTTTTTCCTAACTATATCTGAACTCTAATAAAACAACAAAACTTATTGTTGCAGCGAAACCAGAAATGTAGGATTAACAGAGATCAAGCTGATGGTAGAGGTTTTCCCCATGCTACAGCAAATTAAATGTAGGCAACAGGATAATTAATAGGCATAAAACGTTCAAAAGCTACTGTCTAGTTGCGATAGTACACGCCTGGGAACCCTTATTTTGAATCTTAAATTCCACCGGCTTGTCAATGCCATCTTCTATTTTAGTTTACATTGCCCATAAACATCTCAGAGGGTTCCATAATCAATTAAATTTCCTTTTTAAAAGCTTAGTATAAATTCCCGTAAAATGAACAATGATTTAAGGGTGTAAATGATCCACATCAAGTTTAAAGTTGTAAGACATTTTTGTGACCTTAATTGAGCAACAATGGAATGAACACAATCCGAAAAGGATAATTGAATGTTTTTTCCCCTTTGCCATTGTGCTAGAAAAAAAATTCTGCTTTGGGATATCAAGACTCTCAAATCTTAATTAGATTCAATCGTACCAGAAAGCATCTTAATTTTATCAACAAATATTTCCAATATTCAACACTGCCAGCCATCATGAACCTCACAAATTCTAAGATTGTGTAAACCATATTACATCTATCTAGTTCTTCAATACATGACCGAACCCCAAAAAAACAAAAAGTTCTTCAAAAGATTTGCTTCACAACCCAAGTGTATATATTCATCAGTAATATAATACCCTTTGGTTCTTTCCTAGAAAGCAACAAAACCCAATATGGATCAAATAACAAACAAAACCAATATATACCAACAACAGCAGTCCACATAAAAAAAATTCACAACTTCCTCTAATAAATTATTGATAAAAAATAAAAAGAAAAAAGAAAACATACCAGGAATCTCTTTTCTAGACGAAGAAGGCGGAGCAATAGCGTAAGAAAAAATCGATTTTCCCAAAACTGAGATAGCAGAAACAATCCCAGCCACGTAAAACACCATCACCAAACCAAGAACCCAAGGCATCAACATGAACCCGATGAAGAAAGTCACCGATCCGCACAGCATCAAAGCCAACGAAATTCCCAACATCAGCGACGCAAATCCCGACGGCGTTATCTGAGGCGGCGACGATGACCTTCTCGTCGACGACACCTCCGCCGCCGGTGACTCATCGGTGTACGGCGTCGGAGATGGCGGAGATCGTAGGATGCTCAAGACCAGCGACGATAGCTCATAGAAAACCCTAGTTTGGTGATCCCGGTGATGCTGAAGTTGCTGTTGTGACGATCGTCTCATCGTGTTTGTTTTCTTTTTTCTCGGGAAAATTTGAATAGAATGAAAATTTTTGAAACCAGTCCGAGAAATTTGGGAGAGAGAAAAAGAAAATTTTGCTAAAAACGAGGCAAATAGATAAACTCGTCGATTATTATCTAAAACAGAGTGTGATTGGAGAGGAGTTTAACATCATGTTACGTTCTGATAGGCAAAAGTTTGTTTGTTTCTCAGGAAATTCTTCGAGAAACTGAGAGAAAGTGACGCGGCCGTGCAGTTTTTTCTCTGATTTGGCTGCAAAATTATGCTCTATCTTGAAACCGATAACCGGCGATGAAGATAAAATAAATAAAAAGTAAGAAGAACTGGAGACTTTCTGGACAAGGTAGGGACACGACACGCGTGTAAGAAACGCTCGCTGGATAAGAGTGGACGTTAAAACAAAAAGTGGGAGCCCAGATGACGTGGGACCCTTATCCTCGGAAGTAAATTGATGACCTCAAGTTATTCGAAGCGCGTGGGGTGGTTGGTGGTAGTTACGCCGATTGTCTGTAATTAAAAGATTAATTATGTACAATTACGAACTTTAAGGAATTAAGCTAATTTAGAGGGGTAGATAAGAAATTAAGCTATTTGCTGTCCTGTAATTGTAAGTTGTAAGACTGTGAATTAAAACTGATATTAATAAATAAATATTTTTTTATATTTCATGTCAGTTAAAATAGTTTAATATATCATTTTATCAATTATATTTAAAACTATTACTATATATTATTAAATTATTATTTCATAAATATCTCTGATTTTTTTATTTTTCCAAAATATTACATGTAAAATTACTTAATAATATTTTCAAAAAAATTTTGAAAAGAAAAAAGTGATATGCGGTATGCGATGCATTAAAGTTTTGTTTTATATGGTACCAAGTCAATAATAGTTATGTAAAATGTTATTTTTATATGTGTGTCGCGTGTGAATAAAAAATTTTATATGAGATGAGTTTTGGTTTATTTCTTGTTAATGTGATGCAAATTAATTAATTTATAATAAATATTATTAATTGTCACATATCTTTTGTTAATGTAATGCGAAGTAATTAATTAATAATAAATATTATTAATTGTTACTACGTAACAGTGTAAATTCTCTTATCATATTAATATTATATTGTATTGATGTCATTTTTTTAATAATAATTAATTATTAATAATTAAAATTTTAATTTAATATAATTATTAAATAGTTAAATAAATTATAATCGTGTTATTCAATTAATATTTTTTTATATAATAATATATTTTATGATTCTACTCAAAAACTAATAAATTTTATTCTAAATATAACTAAAGAATTTTAAAAAGTGAGAATTATAATTAAATTTGTATAAAAATATAAAAAAAGATGAAATATATTTTTTAAATTATAAATGAGTTAATACATTATTTTTATTAAAATAGTTATTCATTTTATAGATGAATTCACTTATCATAAACTTTAATTTCAAATCTAATATTATTATTAATTATATTATGTTATTTCGTTAATTTTGTAATTTTATTTTAACTTAAATTTGCAAAATGTGATATTTATGCTAATTTGATAAGTCGTGTAAAAAATAGATACCTTAATTGTCAAAATATTATAATTAAAAACACTTTAAATATATATTTTTTTATTTTAAGTTTCAAAACTCTGTTGGCGACTAACTACACTAATTATTTATTAATATTAGTTGATTAATCTCAGCACATTTAAAAGTTATGTAATATTAGTTAGCAATGTATCAATGGATTATATTATATTACTTGTTAATGTGATGCAACTACCAAATAATACATAATAAATATTATTAGGGAAAAAAATTTATATTTGTTAATGAATCTCCCAATATCTAGAAGTTATGCAATATTAATTAGTGATTTATTAATAAATTATATTGTATCACTTGTTGATGACATTAATGAGTCAATTATACAAGATATATATATTTTTTATTTTTGAGGTGAAATGTGCTATTATTATATCATTGTTGTAACAATTTTTTTTTTTTATTTGTGCACATTAAAACATCACAAAATGTTTAAAACATGGTATTGGTTAAGATATATTTTAAGTATCTTATATTTTTTAATGTAAAATTTAAAATATAAAATAATTAATGTAAAATTTAAAATAAATATTATAAAAAATTTAAATAAAAAATATTAAAATTAAATGATTAATATAAAATTTAAAATATAAGTGTAAAATTTAAAACAGTTAATATAAAAATTGAAAAATTAAATATATATTACATTTAATATATTACAATCAAATCATTAAAATATAAGTAATTGTAATAACAAAAGTACACACTCATGACATATTTCAGGAGATTGTCTATCATACATGTATATAACTATATATTTAAATGTTTTAAATTATCTGTTAATTGTTTTAAATTTTTTATTACTGTTTAAAATATTTTTATTATATATATTTAAATTCTTTATTAAATATTTTAAATTTTAAATTTTATGTTTTAAATTAATTTTATGTTAGTTATGCTAAATTTTACGCTTTAAATTTTGCCATTGTTCATATTTTAGAAGTTAAGATTAGATTACCAATAACTGAAGGAGAGTTGGTGAGTTCGTGTTGCTTGCCTTGAATGAACAAGCAAAGGCATGAGAAATTCCAAGTGTTACAGTGACCTATATATTTAAGTTTTAAACCCACTAGCCTTTATTTATGGGGTAGTCTATACGCAGGGTGGGGCAGAAGCCAAGCCATTGACAAAATATGTAAAAACTTAGCAATGTAGGGTGCTAACTTGTGGTTGTGATTCTCTCACGTTTTACATTAAGAAATATTTGATGAAGATTTGGTTTTAGATGAGAATGATGAATGCATTGTTTATTAATAAGTTGGTGAAGTTTAATTGGTTTGACAATCGACAAACATTTAACTTTTCTTATGCGTGGAATGCCTTTGTTGCGTGCAACACAATAAAAGATTTATGGACTTTTCCCCTGCATTATTGAGGAAAAAAGTGCTGCTTTGATAGAAACAGCTGATCTGCCAAGCAAAGCAAAGTGCACGTGAAGAACAGTGTAACGAAACAACCATAATTGCTGACCCAACTAAGCACAGGCAAGATGTTGCAATAACCGCCGCAGCCCAATAATTAGGAACACAATAGCTTTCGGCCTAAGTTGATAACCCAATTTTTTTGGGCTTTTATGTTATAAGAAAGGGCTTTTGTGTGTGTGTGTGTGTGTGTGTGTTAGCAAAGAAGGATTTACAAGTGTTGAGAGAAAGAAGGTCCGGATGTCACTCAAAGTAGACTTAAAGAGAGAGAGAACTAAGCGGTGGCTAATGGCTCGGTTATGTCCACTTGGCAACATGTTTACAACACTGCATGCACTGGCACGTGTGCTTGGAAAGCTGCCTGAGTTGGTGGTTGGACTGTCAACAATTCCAACACGTACTTATTCTAAGAGCATGCTCTTTTTCATGCGGTGCTGTCCTGTGCTCTGCCGTGCGGTGCGGTCTTCATACTTCCATCCAAGTTCCCAAGTTGAAAGACTCTACTCTCCTTGCCTCATCGCAATTTGATGATACTCATTTTTCTAATCTGTAAGTCTTGCATATGCATTTCTGTTGACATATGAAGAACACTTGTAAAAAATCTAATATCTGTTAACGTCATTTCTTCTGCTTGTTTATGCAGTTCGCGAACTCTCTCCATCCCCATTGCCGCCCTGTCAATGCGATTCTCCATTGCCGCTGTCTGGATATCTCGCTGAACTGATAAAATAAAAGTTCTCGTCATCACAGGAAGAAGGTGACATCCTTTATTTTCTAGCATAAAATAGTTCTGTCCAATATTAGGCCTGTTAGAGCCTAGGCCAGGGTTTATATTTTCAAGCATCCATAAAAGCTTCGCAACACCACTGTCGATTATAAAACAGCACATAAGAAGCATGAAAAGGTAGACAAGCCTAGTTGTCATTCCTGTTTCTAAGTCTTAATATCACGCATATAAAAGGTGACTGGTGGAGTCTATCAGTTCTCACAGCGCAACTTGGGCCAAATTGAATGAGCATATACATGTACAAGGATGCCGCCTCTATCTAAGCAAAGGAAGGGTTGCTGTAGCCAGCGCTGCTGTACCATCCCTATTCTTCTCCGTTATTGCTGCAATCTGTGAGTGACAACTGACTATAATACCAGATTCTTTTCAAGAATATTGACTTTAAAAAATTGATATCTCTACCTGGGTCTGTAGAAACATTTTTTCTTCTTTCAGCATCTTTTCCTGTTTAAAGCAGAAGAAATATGAAATGGTAAATCTTATACATCTACAGGGGAAGCCAGTACATCCTACGCTCATGTATATAGATGCAATGCATGCATTCACATACACACTCTCTTGTAAACGCCTTTATTACAATCCAGGAGTTCATGTCTTAACAATTTTCTGGGGGAAGGCAGCAACAAATCAGAGCGCAATTCTTTGATGCATAGGGACAAAACAAAATTTGATTTCCTTTAGGCAACCATGATGACAAACTAACCGTCTTGCAAAAAATCTTTTAACATTAGTCAAATTACTAACCAGATTCTTTTTAATCTACTTCTATTCCAACTTTATAGGCAACATAGATTTTCTTCCCGTGATCAAACTTCAAGGAAGCAATTATATTGCTATGGAATTGTGAATATCGTTGACGTAGACTTCTCAACAACATGAACTAAGACTGGAGTAACAGAGTACATTAGAGAATATAATACAGTAATAGCAAACAAAAGTGGTACTATATTAGTATATATTATCCTTCACTTTGGAATAACATTTGTACTATAGATGATCTCGATTCTCTAGACTTCTGCTTAGCCTAGTTACCTTTTAGAAATAGGAAGAAACAGAGTTTTACAAAGGTTTCATGCTGCTAGAAGAACATTATGATACTATGAACAAGGACAGCAGAACTGCACGATTCCATTGTATCACATCTCTGTTCTTCCTTTTTAACCTGATTTGATCTTTTATGAGAAACTTGGAAATTCTTAAGTTGACACATTCTCGAGGACAAAAATAGACTGTAATAAAACAGAGAGATGAAATTCTGTGAAGTAAGGCATTAGATGGAAATACCTTGCTGGCAAACAACAGGATTCATCGGATAAACTTGAGGGAATAGCTAACAAACGTACCAGGGACATCATTCAGTTTTAACTGTTTTTCACGGCCAGCTAGTGCAGTTTAACAATTCACACACCATATTAGTTTCTTCTTTTTCATGAATATTTCTACTAGCTGGATTGAAACAATCATAGGGATGTAAATAATTCCTTTGTAGAGACATACACATCAAGTTAACAAAATGCAGGTTGAAAAGCTACTAGAGGTTAGGTTTTTTTTCATAAAAAATACATGTACAAACTTTCATACACACTTCTTACATACAACCTTATGTGATGTTAAAGCAGCAGAGCGAAAACATAAAAGTCAAAACCTTATGTGATGTGGCAACATAAAATACTCTTGCACGGTTTGAATGAAAATAATGTAGTTTTAATATTTTTTTCAAGAGTTATCAGGAATAAACAATTGTAATATTTGAAAAGTACTAGCATACCTTTTCTTGGAGGGTCTTTTTGTACTCCAACATATATTCTGTCTGCACCAGAAATAGCCAATCAGAATACCAATAGACCATCATGAGCAGCGGAATATGCCTCGTGTGGGTAGAGTGGGAGAACCACGGAAAAAATTATCAAAATAGGAATCTCAACTGATGATGCAATGTAAATAATTCCAAGTTCTAATAATCACATGATACAGAGTACGAATACACATTTGATGTTTCTGTTTGAATCAAATAAGAGCAGAAGGGCACCCCCCATTTCACTTGATGAAGGTAATTAGAAACTATTATTAAGACATGGTACTGTGAGTGACAAGAGTTGTGTGACTAGATAATCAGCTGCACTATTTGCTAGAAGGCGGATGTCAGAGCTACATATACCCTTATCATGTTTCAGTACCGGAATAGCTATAAGAAGAATACATATGTTTTACCCCTTCCATGTACGGGAAAAGCTGTAAAAGAGATGACATATATCTTATCCTTTTTAAGTATTGGAACAGCTGTGTATATAGGGCACACAAAACGAGAATAAAGTGTGCTTCACTATGTGATTTCTGTGGTAAAATCTCCAAAAGTTCTGCAGACAAGTGAACTTCGAGATAAACTGCTAAACCACAAAGAAGTGGTTGAATTTGCAGAGAAATATTCAAGAGATAAGATCAGAGTAATATACATTTTTCAGAGGTTAATATGGGTGAAATCAGAGCTACACTTATTGATGAAGATTTCAGATGCTTTGTTGTCTGTGGTTAAATGTAATAATACTGACATCAACCAGGTGATTAAGACTTGTCTATTAAAATCTCTTGGATATATCTGATTTGAAGATGAACCAAGATGGCAAAAGGCATAAATGCCAACAAGACAATAACCTAATTTCTTGTTAGCGGAAAGGACGTTGTCACCATCAATATTTAACATCAACCACATCTTTATGACTTTTAGTTATGAGCTTGTAGTAGTGAAACAGATATAAACCTGACCTTCTTAGCTCTAATTACTGTCAGGGTAACATCAAGTTGATTCTCTAGTTGCACAAGATCAGTCATGGTCAGCAGCTCAAAATTTGGCCCTTCAAGTTGCCTGTGAATGCACAACATAGAGTTCAATCAACATGAATATTGCCTCTTCAAGGAAAGTATAGGAGGCATAGAGAAATTGCCTTTGAACGATTTGCAGTAGATCAGCAAGTGAATGCAGGCTAGAAGGTTCAGAGTGAGAGTCCTGAAGAGAAAACAAGTTGCCCTTACTCATCATGTTAGTTATTGTAGGTAGAAGTTGTTTCCGTTACTCCCTTTTAAGCGGACAGAACATAGAAAACATTAAAGCAATGTTTACAAAAATTTGCCATAGAAAATTCTGATGATGTTCTATCCTGAAGTTTTGGCATCAAGGTCCAACTTTGGAGTGAGCTGAATATCATGCTCACCACAGAATTTACCTGATATGTATTTATAAGTGTAAGAACAACTTTTGTAGACAGGAAACTGGGGTTTTATGTATCTGACATAAACATGTAGTCTGAAATGTTATTCTGAAACTAAATATATAATTATCAATTAATATATCTAGGCCTCAATTAACATATAAGATGGTGATTACACTATTGAAGGCTGATATCTAGTGGTGGTTACCGAAACTGTATTTTTGCTGATACTAATTTGTCTTAGATCTGACCTAACAAGAGTTCTACCCATATCTTATCCCTCTCTCCTAAGTACAAAGCTTCTTTAGCTATTTGAACAAAGGTTGAGCCTGACGGTTGGTTGAACCAATATGTAGCTGGAAATTGACAAGCGCACTGCACACCAATTGTTGGACATATGCGCCAGGTTAGCCGCATTGATACTGTGCTTCAACAAATTGAGAAGGATCTAGGTTATTTTTGATTGATTTGGTTTAAGAGGAACATTTTACTTCAGGAAATATATATATATATATATATAGATTCTAGTGCTGATTTTTTTTGGAATATTCTTATAGCTCTTGTTTGCACACCACTTCCAGGAACAAGCTCAAAAACACCATTTTGTGCATTTTTTCACTCAGGTCAACTATCTACAGTTTGACGTATAGACTTGAAACCTAAATGTTACCTGATGCAAAGTAGGTTCACAGTAAGATAGGGTAGACATTGCACTTGTGTTCTCAACGACATGAAAGAACTGTTTACCTCTGCATTAAGTGCCCCAAAAGTCGCAGTGTCCTCTTCAACACGACTCCAATAGCGCTTGATGATGCTGGTCAGACTGTATCATAGAAATTTACTAATTAAAAGTTCTTAATCATCCAAAAAAATAAGTAGAACAAAATTAATTAGTTTGTGAAAAAAATAATAGGTTCCATGAAATAAAAAAAAAAAAAACTAATCTGGGATTAGTAGGAGAATACAAGAGCATCCCATTTCAGTGTATACTTTAAATTGCCAAAATAGTGTTGCAGAACTTTGAAAGGGAATTAAATCTAGAATAGCATTTAGTTAAATGCCATCTCAAAATCCAATTTTTGAGAACTTCATAAGAATAGCAGATTGAACTACTTCAGCAATCTTAAGTGCTTTTGCCCTTGCAAACATTTCTTCCATTAGGAATCCCCTTTCCACCAGCACTGCCAACCCAAAAAACCTTACTAAATTTACCTAAAAAACCTATTGTTAGATGCCCTGCAGCCCAAAGATTGTACATATGGATATTTGCTCATAAGTCCAGATGAATTCCTGGAAGCCCCAACTCGACCATTTTGCATTTGCCAATTGGACCTAGGCATCAATTACCTTTCAACTAGATCAATGCATAAAGGTTGGCATTACCTATCTAGAACATGGCATAAGTAGGAGATAAAGAACAGCTATACAAGCTACTTTCAACACAAAGCATCCTGCTAGAAGGAAACATGCGACTCATTGTCAACCAGGAAAGGAAAAATTTCAGAGAAAAATATAGTTCTAACACACACACACACACACACACACACACACACACACACACACACACACACAAAAGGGCCAAAGCTATTCCTAAGCTCGCCTTTCAATGCCACTCATCATCAACTAGGAGAGAAAAATATAGTTCAAACACATACAGATGCCCAACTCCATACAAATGCTTCACCAATCAGTGCGTCATTGTATTCTCCCATATCAACCTTTGGAGAAAACATTAATCCCTGAAAGCTTGCATAATCCTCGGTGCATTTGAACAGGAATATCCAGATTATAGAGAACTGTACGTGTTCCGAAAAAAATCTAATGATTGTCATATTTATGTATTACCATAGAGCAAGCCACAATATCAGCATAAAACTACTCATACACCATAACACCATACATGCATGTTGGGTGCAGAAACCATCTTGTTTTGAGGCATTCTAATTATTTAGTCCCTTAGTGTATCCTAACTGCAGGCGTCCTATGACTTGTTATCAGACTACACTAGCATAAAGTAGAAAAAAAAAAAAAAAAAAAAAAAACCAATGAGAAGATTATGAGCAACTAAAGTGAATCTAGTTTCGTAGTGAGGCAGAACTCGAAAAGGAAATATAGAACTAGAAAGAAAAAAAAAGCCAATAAAATGGAGATAAAAAGGGAGATGATAATAATTTTACTTGCATTAGCTTTATTGGTTCAAGATAAAAGCATCAAGTTGGCTACAAAAATTAGAAAGGAAACAGAATCCAGCTCCAAGAAAGAAATCTTGTATCCGAACCTATAGCAGCAAAAAAGCCAGTCAACCTTGGTAAAAGTTATTCTCTTTGGTTTCTCAGGCTGTTTTCAGTTTCTTTTTTTACAAATTTTTTAAGCTTTTATGCTTTTTAATCTTCTTAGGAGCTTTTAGGGTTTTTTTTAATTTATTATTGTTTATCATTTAGGTTTTTTAAATCTCTTAGGCTCTTTTCGGTCTCTCTTATTTTTTTCAACTCTTTTGGGCCTCTCTTCTCTCTCAAGCACTTTTAGACTATTTGGTTTTGCAATTAGGCTTTTTTGAGTCTCTTGATTTGTTTGGCTAGTTCTTTTAGGCTTCTCTAGTTTTGTCTCAGGCTTTTCTAAGCTTCTTGGGCTTTGTTCGCTCTTAAGTTACAACCTTAAGAATGACCTTTTGGATTTTCTTCTCAACAACTTTGAGATTCTCAAATTTATAAATTCAAACTTGCTTTACAACTCATCTTGAGTTTGAGAGGGAGTTTTAAAAATTAAAATAGAAAGTAACTAGAATCTTATTAAATTGTCTTATTATTTATATTATGTTTAGTTTTAATAGGGTAAAGTTTCTCCTAATTTGTTTTGGTTTCCCCTTATGTCTTATATAAGAACATATTCTATGTAGTAAATATTAGTTGCAACTAACACAAGGTATGATTATTTTCCCAATCTAACTCAATAACCTAACCAAATGAATAATATATAAACTCCACATTACCCTAGCTTAATGATTGAAGCTTTTTCATTTTGAGTGAAGTAAATAAACTAAGAAATTGTTAAAGTTTTTGAGTTCTTAATACCAAGTTTTCATAACCCAATATAGAGAATTTTGCAGTAAAATGTGTGCCATTAGATCGAGGGGACAAAAAAATGAAAACATGAACAACATATTCTTTTCTTTATATGACATGAAGGCTTATGGGAGGCACAAAAAAATTTGCATAGGAGAAAAGTTACTGGAAATAGAGGAGAAACAAGTAAAATCTCAAGGTATAAAAAAGGTGTAGAAGTGTTGGTCAAGAGATAGAAGGAAGTTCCAACTATTGTATGGTAAATGTTTGATGAAAGGTTTCTCTATCAATAAGTAAGAAACTAAATAGAGAAATAGAAAGAGAGAGAAATAGAAGAGGACTTTCACTCATTTATGGGAAAGGGTGTCACGTATCGATACCCTATTCGAAAAGGGGGAGGAGGCTGTTTCCCTATTATTAGTCTTTTTCCAAAGGATATGCTAGATTTGCATGACATTAACAAGAGAAAATAGAATCTTCAAATGTTTTCCTAGAATAATTATATCAAAAGCTGATTACAACAATAAAATTTGGACAAGATATTGTGTACCATATCTTAGAAACATTGAATTGGTTTCACAACCACATTGATGCTTAATTGTACATGTTAGCCATCTCAAAATTGAAAACTAATTCAAAGGCCATTTTTGTGTATGAAAACAAAATTGGCCTATTCAACAATGACTACATAGTTGGTACTACCCATTGCTAACTATACAATTACCCTTCCAACTTTACTTTTGCTTACTAAACTAGTTCTAAGTTGATCCAAAGCTCAGTTAAGCTCTAGTTAAACACCAGGCTACAGGTTGTATTGTGAGTACAATATATTGCAGTTTGTGTAGAAAGAGAGTATTATCTAGCTTTAGAGAACATATTGCATAAGCAAAGTCTAATAAAGATATGATAAAATTGTATGTAACATCTATATAAAGAAAGAAAGGGGAAACATTGCTCTGTATAAAAAATTAATGTTTTATAAGCTCTAGCAAGCAAAGGCTACAAGTTCCTTGCCTTTTTTTGATTAGGAAGGAAGAAGGGTGTTGAATTACCATTCAACTTTTAAAGCTTGTGTTGATAAATATGGGTATTATAACTTTAATGCATTGTGGATTGAAACATAGCACATTAAAAACATAACTACAACTCATCACAATTAAATTAATGATATCACAATACTACCTAGTCAAATTAGCTGTGGGATGACAGGAAACATACACATTCGATTTTGAAAAGAAGGGAGGATTTAGGCTGTTAAGGGTATAAGATCTTATCCTAAATTTTCTTTTGCTAGGCCTAGAGTTTGAAGTGGGTTTCTGACACCAAATTGATGTTGCACATAACATACTGTATTGCGACTTGATAGCATTATATAAAGATCTTAAGATATAAAAACTCAAAAGAAATTATATCTATACATGGGTGGAAGTTCATTCAAGGATTAAAAAAAGGGTATAATTTACCAAAAATAAAAAAATGAATGCCAAAGAACAGTTAATTTTAAAAAAGGTATACAATTTTTTAATTTTCTTAAAATGCAATAGCATTTGCCACATTAAAAATAATAATAAAAAAACTAATCCCAGATTATAAACATGGCATCTTTTATAATTATTTTGGTAAGTATTGGTATATTAGAATAACTACTCTCTTTTATATTGTCACTAGTTTGAATAGAAGTCAAAAGAGTATAATAGTCATTTTGAGTGCAAAACCTAAGTGAAGGTAAAAAGTAAACAAGACTAAGACCTCATCTTGTATAAGTGTTGGACAAAAGAAAAAGATGAATCTACCACATTTAAAGGCCTTGTTTAAAATGATGTATGGTGTGGTAAGTTAAGAAAAACAAATGAAAACAAAAGTATGAGTAAAGGGTACAAAGTTCTTTTATCATCCTTGCAACAAGTGTACTGTCAGCAACTAGGGCATAATTTTAAGGGCAATTATGATTGAAAAGATATGAGAGATAAATCATGTATTTTAAGCAAGTAGGAAGATAAATACTAGTTTTTCATTACTTTAGATAAGGTGTCAAACTATTTAATTTGTTAACCATTATATAAATGTAAAGCATCCCATCTTCAACTATAGTATGAAATATCTTGCATTATCTCAAAAGATCCTACTAGTTGAACCAATACACACTCGGCGAATAGTTGGATCTATTAAGCTTATACAAACTTAATAAACCACAACTTGGTACACAGGCATGTTCAAGAGTCAAGAAGGCCAAAAATTGGTATAAAAACATGTTCAAGAGTCTACATAAGCAACTTAAGATTGATTGGATTCCACATTATACTTGAACTTTTTTGTTACTAAGGCAAAATGAATGAAATCCTATGAAACTGAGCTTAAGCCATTTTAATTTGATAATTTTTAATAGAATGGAAAAAGAACTCGTAACTTTGCAAAAAGATTTGTGCCCCATTAAAAACATACAAAACCAACATATTCCAAGATTATCACTTGTGTATAAAATAATTTGAAGTTTGATTTTCAAGCAAGGATCTTTAAGATTATTTTTGTAAGGTATAGGGGATGGGAATCTGCATTAACATAATTGAAAAGGGTTAGGATATTGATTTGGAGGTGAAAGATACCACTATGTGGTGTCTAGCTTTTATCAAGGTAGTTTCAACCAAGCTAAGGACAAAAGAGAAATTTTTTTCATTTTAAAAAAAGATCCAAGGAATCTTTATACATGAGCTAACACACATGTAAGACAAAATGGTGTAATAAATCAATGATGAATAATTAAGGATGATAGAATATTATTTTTTAGTTGAAAGATATATATTTTTTCATGTCTTTCATTAGAAATAGAGAAAAAAAGGGGGGGAAAAAATAGATGAAGCAAAATAAGATATTAGAAAACCTTGCACTTCTTCATATGGCATTTGTTTTTGGTTCACCCACAATTTGCTTTTTTTATTTCAAGTTCTTTTAACTTGCAAGTAATAAAGGGAAATTACATTAAAAGTAAATTACTTTCAGCAGAGAGTATTTGTTTTTGGTCACCCATAATTTGTTTTCATTCTTTCAAATTCTTTTAATTGACAAGAAAAACAAAGAGAAATCAGTTACAAAAGTAAATTACTTTAAGCAAAGAGTTTATTGTAGTTAATGGTAATTATAAGCCTTTGAAATATAATTCAATTTCTATCTCTTGAATACTTTATAAAACCAAAATATGATAGTGAAGACAAACTTCATATGCTATGGCTACTAAACTAGACTATTTGATACAAAAACTATCTTACTCCATGTGTTCCTATATTTTTTCCAACTAATGTTACTTAATTTTCTTAGATATTTGGAGATGAAGAAAAATTGTTTGTGTCTAGAGATAATTTTTTACTAATTTATAAAAAAAAATTTATGCGTACCTTTAAGAAGATCACTTGTAAACTTTTTTAATTATGTGTCACACACATAAAATCTTAGATATTCAAGTAAATTTACAGTTATTTATGTGTGCGTTAATATAGAGAACTTAAATATAAATAATGTAGGGACAAACTGAATTTAAGAACTCTAAATTAGTTTTATTTGAAAATCTATTTTATATACAAAGATTTCAAACTAATTGTCATTGTTCATAAATTAAATTTCACGCATTTGCAAACATACGAAATTAGAAATTAGTTCAAAATATTTCCCATTTATTAGGTATAGTGTTTGTTGTTTACGCCCTCCAATATATGTAAGAGGAATGATAACGTCAAAAGCTTGTGATGCCACTCCTATATATTTCATGCTCTCTTTATAGAATGATTTTATCCCTTTCTCTTCTTCTCATTTTGATTTCTCTAAGTTGAAATCTTCCATAACTTAATAAGCCATGAAAAAGAATGAGAATATGTTGAAAAGTTAGACAATTTGGGAATAATTTTGTTAAACTATCCTAGAGGTTTGGTATTAGTTAAGCTGAGTTTCAAACTTTAGATATTAGATAGTTTGTATTTTAAATTTGTATTTTAAAGTTAAGAAGAAATTATCTAGGAGTCAAGTTTTTTACCTATAAATAATATCTATTGTATTTGATATTTTCAGACCAAATAAAAATACTTGCATCTCATATCTAATTAGACAGTATCAGGTCGTGCTTTAAGTCTTAGATTTTTAACTGGGCCTTTATATAAGTTACACAATATTTCCTTTGAGATTTCTCTCTAAACAATCATGTCAAGGGTAAGCTCAAGAGGACCATCTCAATACACTGCATCACACATGGTACATTAGTTTGTGAGTCATAACCTTTCATTTTAAATTATAACACTCTAATTGAATGGTTAAAGTTTTTAACCTTAATTACCGTTTGTGAAGATATATGTATGAGGTAGAGGAAATTTGACCATATCCCTTAGCGATACCCATCAATCCAAGAGGTGTTTGCTTATATTCAATGAGAGGAAAAGTTATAGATGTGTGATGATGAATGGACCGCATGCCAATATCTCGCTAAAGACCTCTGCTTCAGTCACTATCACACCAGAAAATGCATTGGTAGGTGGGAATTGTGAAAGGGACTAATACACAGAAAAAGTACTTTTGTAGGAGGATAATTGCAAGCCTTAAAGAAAGGAGAAGTAAGAAACAAAATTTGTTGTGACAACTGCAATAGATCAATGAATTTAATAATGTTAAGGTGAATCTCAAAAACAATGAATTTTTATGAATTATATGTGTATTAGCTTAATTTCTAGTCTCTAAAAGGTTATTACTACAGTAAAATCTAAGAGTAATATTAAATTGGTGTTACATGATATAAGTAGATGAAAAAAAAAATGTAAATCACATTTTCATTTATTGAATCATATCATGGCACATTAGTGTATATGGATAAGTTGCATATATACTTTGTGTGTGTAGTGTTGCTTAATTTTCAAAGTTGATGAAGGTTTTAATCTAAAGGAGTTTATACAAAAAGAAACGACGAAAGATTGAGATGTTGTTCGTCTTACTAATAAGGTTGTGAAAGAGCACATAATGAAATACATGATCTTTTTTCTAAACACATTAAGAAAAGAAAATAACAACTATATATACATATTGGTATTCCTTATATATGAAGCATATAGTTATATTGAATAAAATTATTAAGAGATTTTAAATCAAAATATACTCATTAAGATTGTGAAAATTGCTTTTCTCTTTGGTGTTTTAGAAAATTTTGTAAATTTATTAAAAGATTTCTCTTGATTTTCTTTTTTTAAAACATTTTTGGTTCATAATTAGTTAATTATTAGGACAAGGTTTTTACCACTGGTTATTAGATATTTTAATCATTAAGCTAACGTTATTTAATATGAATTTTAACTTTCTTAGCGTTTGAATTTCAATTCCAGTTGGATTTCAAAATTTGTTTTTAGGGTTTGAAATTTAATTCTTATACTTTCAAGATTGATATTCTTGCGTTTGCATCATTATTTTTAAAGATTGACTTGAAAAAAATTTATGATAGAGTAATTCAAGGTTCTTGGATATTATCTTAAAACTAAAAAGTCAAAGATACGGAAAAGATCAAATTGTCATTGTTTTTATTGGCAATCATTTGGTAAATTTGGTGCTTTTTAAAGATAGGGGTAAGGATCAAAAGACATTTTTTTCATTGGCAATCACTTTATAAATTTAGTTCTTCAAAGATAGAGAAAAAGATCAAAAGTCATTGTTTTTATTGGTAATTGATTGATAAATTTGATGTTTCATCAATAGATGTTAATTTGCTTCAGCTGTTAAGACAAAGTTTGAAGAACTTTTAACTTTTCAGTAAATAGAGTCCTTTTGCTATAAGTTTTTGAACTTCGCTCATTCTATGTGTAATTTGATTTCGTGAAATAAATAGTTTGAAAGTTCTTTTAGCCTGGTCAAGAGCTAATCTAAATATCATAAGCTATATTCTATTAATTGTGTTTTCACTATGGATTTTGTTTTCTTTGTTACTTTATCTTATTTTCATAAGTCATAATTTTATTCAATATAACAACTTATGATACTTTGGTTTTACAACTTCTATTGACTTTTAAATTACATAATGTAGCTTAAACTACGAGCCAGGATTCTCCCATGAGAATGCCTTCACTCTACTCCTAGTTTCATCACTTATGAACCTATGGAAAAGGTACGATGCGATGTCAATGGTAAAACAAAGGAAGAAAGCTACGAGGCAAAGCTATTTTGCTAATGCTTTTCTCTATAAATTATATTTATTTTAGAAGGAAAATTTATCATAATATTATTATCTCATCCGACATATGTGTTCATTGATTTCAACTACACTATGTTTGCAGAAGAATGTACCTTATTAGTTTAACTTAAGTTATTGTTGAAAAACACTAATTGACTATTTCACATCGATAAGAGAAATTTTGATAAGTCAATCAACTAATTGAAGATAATTAAGTTTAATATTTATCACTATGGGAGCTAGAGGTGGCTTGAAGACCATGACAAGTGACTAATTGGGCCTCAAAATTTGACTTATTTTTTCAACTTAACATTAGGTTCGATAGAAATCACACTTCAAGCATTCGCTTAGGATCCCAAAAATTTAGGGTCATCCTTAATAAGAGCTAGATTCTCATTGGCCAACTACAATGATTGATGTATCTAATAAAAAAAACAAATGACAAGGATGCCTAAGAATAATAAAAACAAGAGGATTATTTTAGTAAGTTAATGAAGTAATAACTTAAATAGATAAGAATAATGAAAGTATTTAGTTGAAGATGCAACAATATTTGAAGAGTTTGACTAAGGGTTTAGGTTTAATACAAATGAGATGGCACTTTTAGTGGTAGACAGAAGGAGCATGTGCTTTATTTAGATAAACATATGAAATGACAAATATAAAGTGAATTGCAATTTGAAGGAAGATGGTCAATTTGTTTTTGCTTATTTGCAACTACTAGTTAGTTAATTTTTGACTTATTTACAACTACTTTGTGGTGTATCATATACTTGCATCAATAAATTTTACTCTTTTCATTCTCTAAAATTTTGAAAACCTTTACTTTTGAATACTTATGATTTGAGCACTGTGATGTCCTTTCTAGATGCACAATCAGAATTTTAGATATTACAGGAGATTTGACAAGCATTTTGGAGGTATTTTTGCTCTTTATCTTTAAAATTTGTAATTTGTTGGTTAATTTAACTAGTAAAATCTCTCTTAAGTTGATAGAAAAGGCTTAGAATTTGAATTTCCCTTACACTAGGCTTTAGGAAAAGTTTAGTGTATGTTTATATAATAAAATTTAAAAATAAAAAAATTTCCTTCAAACTAAATGAAGATTTTGTTCCTCAAATACAACTTTTAAGTAATCATGAAAACCTTCAATATCACATTGAGATTTATTATGAAGTCACCAATTATATTGGTCACTTTTAACTACCTGGAATGAAAAAGACGAAAATAGTTAGTAGGAATAAATTTGGCTATGTATAAGCCTCTTATAGCCAAAAATGCTTCTTGCCACCTTTCTTATTGCATTTGTTCTTTCTTTATTGTTCAAGATGACTCGATCTTATGAGAGATCAAAACACAAGCCTAAAAAATTAGTTTGTTCTTATACAAAACTCTATAAATTTATAATAGCATGAGAAATCTTGTAAAAGGTGTAAGATGGCAACTGATTGTTGCAAATTGTTACTTGACCCAAAATCTTTAGTAGGTATTTTTCAAACAAGAACATTATATGAAAGGCTCCAATGAGCTCTTCACGTGAAATATCAAGGATATTGTAACATCAACTAAGGCTAAATAAAGATAGATGCAATGACAAGACAAGAATGAATACAAATGCAAACATGTGGATGATTTCAAACACAAGACGCTTGGTCAAAAACTAGCTCTAATATCCTATTAGTGTTATCAGCTATCACTTAACAGAAAAATTTATAATAGGTAATGAAACAAAAGTGTTAACATGCTCTAACAATACTTCACACACTCTATTTGATTCTCATATAAATTGTTTAATTCTCATTATATGTAATTGAAAACTATCCACACTATTTAAATTCGTAAAATTTGGCCACACAACCAAGTCCATCCCCTCTATTTTGTTGGTTTTACATTGTCCTCCTTAACCCTATTGCCTTAAGACTTTATTTATCAGTTATTAACATTAGTTATATGTTCCTTTTTTCTCCTCCTAGTTGTGATACAATAAGTACAAAGGCTATTACCAATGAAATGTGTACCATCTAAAACATGTGTCGCAATTTTGATATATCTTTCCTTCTATTAATTTACCAAAACTAATGCATTGCATTCTATGGTCCAATTGGATATAATAATGACTTAAAGCAATTTTTTCATTACCATCGGGACCATTTGCACCAAACCATTGCATAAACACAGTACCAAATTTGCTCTAAATCATTGTTTATCCAACAATAAAAATTGCTTCCCAAACTTTGCCTCCTTATTTCTAGGGATAACAATTTATGATACGATCCATCAATCTTGTACAAATTTAATAGTAAATTTGCAAACTTGGGTTGACATAAGATAACACAATTGTTAATACATAATACAATATAACACAATATGATTAATAATCGTGCTAAGTTTAAGTTAATAGCTTTGACAAATAAATCTAATTACAATGTGATTAACTATTTTGAGTAATCATATCGTGTTAATTTATTTATAATTTAATAAATTTATTTATAATTTTTTAGTTTAATTTTTTTAATAATCTTTATTTATTTTTAAAAAATATTTAGTTATATTTAGAACAAGTTAATTGTTATTTGCGAAAATGTTATAAAAATGTCATATAAATTTTATTTAAATATAAATAAAAAATTAAATGAATAATATAATTACAATTCATTTAACTGTTTAATAATAATGTCGAGTTAAGATTTTTACTTGACACAATTATTAAATCAGTTAGATTCGTGTGGACGTTTTTAACACAACACAATTTCTCAAATATTACCCCAACTTTATCCTCATCATTGGATTGCATTATCTTCAATTGAAACTTCATGAAAGATGTTTTCCTTTTATCACTCAGGGGCTTCAGTTCAAATTAAGTGTACTCATCCAATGTTGGACTAATTAGATCTAACATGGAATTGTGACCCTTTCAAGTTAGTTGGCAAAGAAATGTGTACAAGAACCTCCAACTGTAGATTTTCTAATAAACAATTTTCCTTTTCAATGTTAGAGACTTAATTTGAAAATTGTTGACTATAAAATCTAAAGTTATTCATCTTTTGATATCTTCTTGAAATACTAAATGATTTGGGGCTCCCAAGTTCATTGAACTAACTTATAAAAAATATTCAAGGTTTATTTTAATTGGCAATCTAAATACAAAAATTATCATGAAAATGTGTCCAATAAGAATTAAAAAATTTTAAGAAAAAAAGTTTTTCAGTATAATCCTGAAACGAAAGCAACTACTGCCTCTCTTTTTCGTCCAAATTCGAAAAGAATTTCTAAGTCTTACTTGAAGTAATTGCACCTTAAATATCTACAGTATGGAAGGAAGAAAATCACAGTGCGGTAAGTGTAAGTGGTTTGAAGCTAATCGCGCAAAGCTACACCGCTGAACCCCCAAAATATCCTAAATCAAATGGTTCAGCGCAGCCAGGAACGCGTGGAGAGGAATCTTGTCGCACATCAAGGATGCAAACACGATAAGATCCCATGCAGCAGCAAACTGTAACTGTACCACCCCCAACCAGACAATTTTTTTTTTTTTTTGGTAAAAACCGTGACGCCATTATCAAACAAACCAACTAAAAGACCTCGATTCTAAAGTCTAAAGTTCCCGACGCCGCGAAGCGATTAACTAACTAATAAACGACGAGTATAAACAGAAACGAAATCAGTCTAGTCATACAACAGTTAAACCAACCGTTTAAGCATATAATTTGTCGATGAATTTTAAGAACAAAAGAAAGTTGCCTGGCTTTCATTATCCAATTTTGTAATTTTGATTTGTTACTAGTTATTGGCAAGAGAAACAGGATGAGGTGTGGCGTACCTGTCGGAGCTACAGAACTCGTAGAGCTTGCCGCGGCTGGAGAAGATAACGAGAGCGACGTCGACGTCGCAGAGAACGGAGAGTTCACGAGCCTTCTTGATCAATCCGCCACGCCTCTTTGAAAATGTCACTTGACGACTACTCTTGTTTTCGATTCGCTTCATCTGCACCTTTTTACGACCCATCTTCGGCCCAATTCCGACCTAATTGGAATAAAAATCGAGTTATTTTAATATTTTTGAATTAATATTTAAATTCTAACATATTCATTCCACAACAATTCTGTTTTAGAAAAGGAAGCTATGATCGATCGGAGCCGAGAAACAGAGGAATTAGGTCACTTGTTGACGCAGGTAAAAGAGGGAGACACAGATCTAAAAGTCGGGGAGCGTCTGAGTAGTCGACACGTGTCTTGTTGTGCTTCGTTGCGGCTGAGGCTGGTGGGCTGCCATTATTATTTAAAGTAATTTTCCTATTTTGGGTGCTCCTAAATTACTAATTTATTGGATCCCATCCCTTTTCAGTAAATTACATTACTCCATTTGGAAAGATTGAGGCTGATTGGATGGGGCCTGTGTCAACTAGATGAAAAAGTAACCACACTGAAATCAAATCTATCTAAATATCTATTTGGGAGCACGCGTTTAATATTTATTATAATTAAATAATAAATAATTTAAATAATATTTTAATTTTTTAATTTATATTATAAAATATAAAATTAATTTAAAATTTTTATTTAAATTATATTACATCTAGAAAAATTAAAAATAAAAAATTTTATCCTTCTTTAAAATTTATATCAATAACAAATGTATTTCTTTTTAAACACAAAAGATGTAATTTTAACATCATAATTAAAATATTAAATAAAATTAAAATTTTGTAAAATTAAAATTATTTTTAAAAAATTAACCACCTTACTTTTCAATTGGATATTTCTTTTAAGGAAAATGATATTTGCACCAAATCTTTGAAACAAACCACAGCTAAATCTGCCTGAGTTGAACAATAAAATGCAAAAAGTTTATTGCAAAATTTCATTTACATCCCTAAGTAACAGAATTGTTTAGTCCTTTACCGACTTGATTATCCTTGCATACACCAGAAATAGTTGGTGCAGCGGCGTCTACGTGGCATTGGCGGGTTACCGACATCATTTCCCTTGCATAAACCAGAAATGTTTATGCATCCACAACTACTACGTGGCGCTGGCAGGCCAATTCTGCGTCTGCAAGAACAAATATGAAAGACTGAGGACCAAACGTCACGTCGTTTCAACTCTGCATCTCATCATGAACCGGCCTCAATTTTCCCCGGTGTGTATTTCCACGTGCTTTCTCATTTATTATTATTATTATTATTATTATTATTATTATTATTTATGGCCGTCAAGTCCAAGCATTTGGTCATGGCGTTTAGATTTTATCTGTTTATTTATTGATGTTAACGCTGACGCGTGGAGACAAGTGGTTGGTAGTGAGAAAGATGAATTATAACGACAGACTTTTGGTACCATAGACTCCCCCGCACGGAATCATTCAATAAGATAAAAGAAAAATAAATATAAATTTCTCACCTATTTATTTCTTTTATTAATTTTTTATTTATTTTCAATAAATTCTTTTTCTTTCTTCCCTAATTGAATGAATATTTTCGTTGTATTGTGGTAGGATTATAGCTCTCTCAATTATAATACATAGTCTTAATGAGAAAGAAAAACAAGAATAAATTATTTTTATCTAACTTCACTTAGATAGATATATTATATATTATATATGTTAACGTAAAATAAAAAATTTAAAATAGTTAATAATAATTTTAAAATAAACAATATAAAAAATTTAAAATATAAAACGAAAAAGTTAAAATAATTAATAAAAAACTTAAAAATATATTAATGTAGAAAAATTTAAAACACAAATATAAAACTTGGAATAATTAATACAATGATTAAAAAATTATATATAATTTAGATCAAATTTATTGTAAATTAGATATAACAATTATTAATTTTTCTCATATTTTAGATTCACAGTTAGTATGACCAAAAAATAACTTCATGTATGAAGAGGAAGTTATTTAGATATTGAACACCATAGAATAAAAGTTACATAACAAAATGATCTTATTAGTGAAAATATTATGGAAAAATAATGTAATTGATAAAGTTACAGAAGAGTGAGAGGATTAGATACAAGCTTGATATTCATATTTATTTCAATTAAATACATGAATTTTAAAATTTTTATAAGAGGAAAAGATTAAAACATATAGTTTGTATGAAAGAAAATGTCATGCCCTAATTCAGAGGCCACTGTCTTATTGTTCAGGGAGGGTGCACACTTTCTTATTAGTCCTCACTTGTGCTTCAATCTCCTTTTGAGATGTTGGCACTTAAAAAACACATATATATTTATATTAAATACCAAACTCTAATAAAATATTTATTTATCCAATATATAATATGCATGCATGATAAATATTAATCTCTAGGTTATCAAATATGCTGAGACTTAAGTCTACACAAAATGACTTATAAAAATAGTAAAATCTTTAATTGAAATTGATCTTTAAAGATAATTTATAATTTCAAAAAAGGAAAAGTTAAAATTTCACAAAGTGCTTCTTAGAAAATTAAACTAAACTCTCTAAACTTTCAAACAATTTTTAAATCACTTGATTTAGAAGTCATTTAGGGTTTTAATATAGATTTATAAAACTGGCAGATAAAAGGCTTAGTTTCACAGTGCGCTATAGTGACTTGCTACAATATTCGTGCTATAGTACTCACTACAATCATATGAATTTGGCGAAAAGTAAAAGCTTGAACACCTTGACACTATATCAAATTTTCACACAGTAAAAATGAGAAAAAAAATAGGAAATAGGTACTTTTAACGAGGCAAATGAACATCAAACTAGCCTTATAAATATTCATTGAAAATGTTTTTAAATATACTATAACTCTGTCTCTAATGGAGTTTTCTCAAAAATACTTTAATTTTTCATAAATTAAGGAAAACCACAATAAGGTTAAAATTTATAAAAAGTTCTTAATCTGTACTTAATTTTAAATTCGACTACAATCAAATCGAGTTGAAACAAAACTTTAAACCTAGTTTCTAAAACTCAAAAATAACACTTCTAAGTTATAATTTAAGCTTTAAAACACTTTTCAAATTAAAATCCAACTCTATATAAACAAAAATTCAAATTTAATTCAATAGTGAAATTATTGTCATTAACCGATATCTACGCAACAAAATCCTAAGATAAGCTTTTCTCATTCTCATACACCTCATAATCAATCTTCAATATCATAATTAAGTTCAATTACTAAAAAGAAAATAAACAACAATGTAAAAATACCCTATTTAATATAATTATCATAGGCTCTCAATTAAAATAGAAATTGACAGAATTAGAGGTTAAAGAATATATACTCAAACTCCATACTAGTGATAAAAATGAATTTTAATGGTGAAAATTCAGTATATGAGTTTTAAATATTTGAAAACCTATGTACTTTGATTTGAAGATTTGTAACTAAAATAAAAATTTTTTCTTAGTTTCTCTAAGAATATATGAAGTTAAACGCTTGAAAAATGATTTTATAAAGTTGATTTCACAAAAATATGGTTTGAAAATGTCAAAACCTTAGAGAAAATGGGCAAGAAAAATAAAAGAAGGAGAAAAAGAGAATGAAATGGGTATCGATGGATGGGGTGAAGGAGAAGTAAAAATGGGTTTTATAAAATTCAAAAAAATATCATTCAAGTCCTTATATTTTAATTACATAAAACTGTTAATTCATTATTTTTTTCTACATTTAGGCCTTTCAAATAAAATAAAAATAAATTTATAATTTTTTAAAATATTTTTCTTATAAAATTTTTAAATAATAACTTTATATTTAATAAAGATGTATAGTAAATAAATAAATAAACAAACAATTACATAATTAAAAATAATTTCAAACTCATAAAAAAATTAACAAACCTTAATAATATGTAAATTTGTTATCAAATATATACATGAAAAAAAAATACAGTCTAAGCATAAAAAGACTAAATTATGTCTAAAGTTGAAAGGACAAATTTTACGCGAAAAGAATAAATGATGAAGTATGTATATAACCCATGGCTTTTTACAAAGAAAAAAAGAAAGCTTACACATGCAGGTCTTTCGAATTTCAATCAGTGGCATATATATAAATAAATCAACATGCTTATTTTACATTTTAAAATGGAATTGAGAAAAGAGGCAAAAGCAACACTGAAGTAAAGAAAGAAAAGAAAGAAAGAAAAAAGATATAAAAAGAAAAAGAAAATGGAGGCAAAAATTGTGGATGGACAAAAAGGAAGGTTATAAGAAATATGTTTGAGAAATTAAAAACACATGCAGACGATATAGTTATAAAATTAAAATATTTATATTTTTATATTTATAACATATATCAAATTTTGATTCAATTTTAATGATTAATTTTTTAATGTTGTGTTTAGAAGCAAGAGCAATAATAAAAAGTTTAGGAGATCTTGAAATCACTTAAGATTGACTATCAAATTATAAGTAAACACTTTTAATAGTTATATATTTTAATAAAGTAAAATATATTATAATTTGAATTCATGTGATTACATTTATTCATGTGCATGACTAATATGATAGAAAATGATATTTTAGATATTCATATTACATATTTGATGTATAAATTATTTGTGAAATAATATGAAAATGATTATGAAACCTTGGCAAGAATATAAGGCTATAAGATATTAGTATAACTTTCTAGACAAAAGTACAAGACTCTCCAATATGCTTTGATATGATTATGAAATTATGATGAGAATACAAGATTACAAAGTATGATTATAATTGTTCAAATAAGGATACAAGGTCATCGAATATATATTTTTATATAATTATGAAATTCTGGCGAGAATACGAGACTACATAATATGATTATGATTATCTAAACGAGAATACAAGATCATTAGATTTTTTTTATATGATTATGATTATGAGACTCTTACCAAAATACGAGGTTATGAAGTATAATTATAACTACTCGAATGATGATATAAACTATCAGATATGTTTATAATATGGTTATGAAATCATGGCCAGAAGATGAAATCGAAAGGGGTGATTATCACTACTGACACGAAGATACAATACTGTTAAGTATGTTAAGCATGATATGTTCTTTTGGGTACTCGTTTTTTGAGTACTTATTTGATGTAAATTGAATTGTAAAATATATTCACCATGTAATTGATATTTAAATTGTGTATGAGTTTAAATAATTTCATAATTATTTACAAAAAAGTATTTTCTTATAAATTATATCTACTTGTTGAGTCGTAAGCTCATTATTTTTTTTATTTATTTTTCTCCTGGTCGCACAAGGCTCGTGTAATGTACAATTTAACATTTGAAATTAAAAATACTAAACAATACTGCGTAAGTCATTCTATAAGCATATTATATTCATATGTATATATAGAACATCTGAATATGTGTATGTAATATATATAGAACATTTTCATGTGTGTGTGTTGTGGTGAGGTATAGAGCCTCAATGTATAATAATTGTAAACATTTGAGGCCGTTGTTGTTTATTAATAAAATTTTATTACGCAAGAATTATGAAATAAAAAAAATGTAAAAGTTGGATACATATGTTTTTAATAGAATTTAAAAAGGGTTGAAGTGCTAACTTTTACTAAATAAAGCAAGATATAGGTTTTGATAATGTTTATAATCAGGTGCTGGATTCAAACAAGCTGTAAGGATGAAAGATGAGGTGGTTGAGGTGGTTGAAGTGGTCGATATACATTTTTGAGTTAAAGAATCTATAAAAATTTAGTTAAAGCTTAATTGAATTTTGAGCTAAAGAAATCTATTAAATTTCATTGTTAACCAGCTGTATATTCAAATTAGTTAAAAAGTTTGTTAATTGTAATTAGTTCTGTTATAATTAATATTGAATTGGATAGCCAACATCTATTTTGTAATCTAAAATGTTCATTAACTATGATAAATATACTAAGCTTGTAAATATTTTATACGTGAAGAAATAAAGAAATCTTAGTAGAGTTTTTTCAAACTTGTTTTTCTTTGTTTGTTCTGTCATTGAAATCTATGTACATGATCAAAGAAGGGGATGAATTGGGTTTTTTAAAAAAATAATTTTCTCAACACAATATAGCTCAAAAATATTCAACAACAATTAATATAAAATAAAGTGAAGAAACAAGAAGCATCTACAAGATTTATAATAGTTTAACAACTCCACAGCCTACATCCACTCTATAGGGTCTAACCTTTTGATTTTTCACTAAATTCGTCTTGCAATCTTGAAGATACTCAAATATAACAAAAGGATATTTTCATTTCTTTCATAAACTTACAAGAGTATAACAACTTTGCCTAACACTTTTTTTATATTTAAGTAAATAATTACTAGTAAATGTTACACATAAAAGAATTTCTCTATAAGAAAAATGTATACAAATAAAAGAGCAAGATGTATACATGTTTGTAGTAATTTGTAAGTTTAATAATGATTTTAAAATTCAAAGGATGTTTGTAAGTATTTAGGATGCTTGAGAAAATGTTCGAAACCAATCTCAATATGTGTATGACTTATATTTATTGATAAGATTCAAAAATTAATCGTTAGACATATAAAAAAAAAAATTTCATGCGTAAATAGCCAACATTTTTCTTCAATCAACCAGCTTACTAAAAATAAAGGGTACAAAAAAATTTTCAAGCAACTAAGAGGCCGATTTCTACAAATCTATGGGTCGGTTGACAAAAATCGACTAACCGATAAGAAAAACTAAGAGCTAGTTGCTGTATGCATTCTGTTTTCAAAATTTTTTAAAATCTTGCATCTTGATCCCCATAATCTTACAAATTAGTTTCAATTCCAACTTTCAAATAAACTATTAAATTTATATCATAAATTTTAAAAGTATGTTTCTTTAAGAATTTTACAAGTATTCATTTATACAAAATATATGAACTTACATAATCACTACAATTACACATACAAAAGTATACAATTTTAAATTTTACCATTATTGTCTTAAGCTTGTGCTTGATTCTTTGATTTGAGTTTCTGATGCTTTTTTTTTTTATTTACATATTTTATTATCGTCAAATATGAGTTTATGTGATATTAAGGACAACAATTTTTTACTTTTTGATGATAACAAAATAATTAAACTAGGTAAAATTTTATTGAATAAAATGTAAAAAGTTCCTCCTTTAAATTTGAATGAAATGCCCTATAAAAAGTAGAACAAGTGTAAACCAAAAGAAGAGAAGCACTTCTAAATCCACAATTATCAACATATACTCCTTTTCTTAAACATATAAGCATTTATTTTTCTTCTTTCTCTTTGGCATCGATACTTCTTCCTTATAACCATTTATATCTCTTCTTTTTTGACATCATCAAAAAGAATATAACATATATAAACATGTTGCATAAGTAAGCATCAAGTATGTCAAACATATAAATGAGCATTAAAAGCATGAATTCCATTAGGATGCAAAGTTCAAAACATAAAAGTTTACAGTACAATTATAATATGAAAATCAAAAGTGAAGTACTAGTTAAAACATAAAATGAAAATGGAATGTGTCATGATAAGATATATGAAAAAGAAAGTATGTGTTTAAGGATCAGGAAGAGATGTCTCAAATTGATTGTAAAAATGTTGTAGAATTTAAATAATGTCACTTTACATTTCATCCATTTGGCTTTCCATTTTAGGAAACCAGTCACCATACCATTTTGCAAACCATAGACATCTTTATGTAAAAGAGACAATTGTGTTTGCAAGGATTCCATAGAAAATCCTTTTGTTGCTCTTGATGATTGTTCATCATTTGAAGAAATTTTAGTTGATTTTCATGTCAAAAAAGCCATAACATCTTTCTTAATCCAATGATCATGACAATCTTACTCAAAGCCCATTTGAATAATCGTGGTAAAGGTAAAGAAATTTTATTTTAAGATTCTTATAGTTTTCTCACTATCAAGAGGAACACCAAAGTTTTTAAGAACGAGGGTAAGGATTTCGCTAAAATGTAGAGATGCCATATCATGGTGTAAAGTCTTAACCAAATCTTAAATTGTGACATAGCTTAATCTAATAGAATAATTAGACAATATTGCCCAAATTAAAAATTTCTCCATATTTTCAATACCTTACATTGTCCCGCTGTTGGTAGAAAAGCAATTGTGACAATCTAAGTAAGAATTTTGCTTTTCATAGACAATTATAAATTCTTAGACTTATATCCCTCAACTGATACATAATCTAGATCATCAATAATCTCATAAACATCATTACGGGACAAATTTAAACTATTTACAAAATTTATTTTACCATAGAATTTATCTCCATTGTTATGAATTTCAATAAGTGCGATAAGTATATCACAATGAAGATTTATAAAGATCCCTTTTATTTTTTATGTAATAATACACTTACGAATATTGAAATTAAGATTATTATAAAATAATCTCATTAAATTAGGATAAACATTTTCATTAAGGTACACTAACTATTCATATCATTAATTACTTAATAAAGTCTTTAATCAGAGCAACTAAGCACTCTTAGATCAATTAATCTAACTGAATTAATAAGCCCTTTATTAAAAATAGTTTTAAACTTCTTAACTTGTAAAATTGAATCAAAGAAAAAGTGATCAAACCTTGTCTTAATGCATAAATCACATGTATCGGCTATTTGTCATTTTTCTTTTCTTTTCCTTAATGAGCTAGCCATAATATGAGATGTAATGAATCAAAAATCATCAAGTAAAAAACTTAAAAATTCGGCCGAATAAGAAGATGAACCTAAAATTAGGGCATTTTCAATTTGAGCACTAATTGGAATAATATTCAGTAGATAGTAAAGACTTGCAATAGAAAAGTGTTTGAAAACTTCAATTTTAAGAAATATTAATTTCTAGTAAAGCAATTTCAAATCTCGGAATGGATAAGGTTTAAAATTTAAAAGAGAAATTTTCGATTTAGACATAAAAATATGAATTTGATATGTTACAAAGTGTATAAAAATTATAGAAAAGTGTTTAGAAAATCAATTTGGTGAAAAAAATTTAACTTTTAAGGAAAAGAGGAGGTTTTGGTTTGAAAAGAAAAGTGCAAAAGGGCATGAAATAAAGGATAAAAGGGAGATGGTTAAAACGTAGCCAATCGGTTAATCAATTTTTGCATCTTTTCTATCGGTCAACCAGTTTGCATGATCCGATTAGTCAGTTCCTTCAATGTTACTAATGGTCAGCCGATTTGAAGAAACCGGTCGATCAATTTCTTCATTCTACTTGTTGTTTGGCCGATTTTCAAAATTTATCCTCCTTTTTTACAATTTGCATGATAAAGTAGTCAATTTTTCTTTTTAATTCCTTATTTTCAAGTTTGAATCTAAAACATTTATTGAGTAAGGTTCTATTACTTTAATTAAAGTGTTTAAAAATCAAATTATGAAGCTTTCTTTATCTTCAATCCCTAATCTTAAAACATTAATGTTTAACTTAAATGAAAAGAAATTTTTACCATAATCAATTTAATTTTTTTCATAGCCATTTTGAATATTACATAAAGATTCAAGTATATAAATGTACTGATACCTGAATTTAAGCAATTCTAAAATACATAATCAAGCTTATAGAGAACAAATAACATCATTCACTTTTAATATATATATATATATATATTCACACAAAAATCAAGTATTAATTGTGTAAACACACATAACAATTAAAAAGCAATAGTTATTATAATATTTGTAATATTCCAAACTCTTGTTTTAGAGAGCAAAATCTCTCTTCATTAAGGGGTTTTATGTGGATATCAGTTGATTGCTTATCCATATAAATATATTCTATTGAAGTATCCATATTTTGAACATAATCTCTAAAAAAATAGTGCTTAATTTCTATATATTTAGTTATTGAATGACAAACCAAATTTTTTGAAAGATTGAAAGTACTTCTGTTATTACACAAAATAGATGAATTGCCAAAGAAAAAAATCATAGTTTGTAAATATATATTGCATCTAAAGTGTTTGAGTAAACAACTACTGACAACTATATATTCAGCTTCGATGGTGAAAATGGCAATCGAGTTTTGTTTTTTACAAAATCATAATATTAATAAGTTCTTAGTAAATGACAAGTCCTATTAATGCTTTTCTTATCAAATTTATAACGATAAAGTTAACATCAAAATAGCTAGTCAAATCAAAATGGGTGCCTCCAAGATACCATAAACTTAAATTAATTATGCCAATCAACTATTTAAAAATTATTTTGACAGCAACTAAAAGTGATTTCTTAGGACAAGATTGAAATATAACACACAAGCATATGATAAACATA
This sequence comes from Khaya senegalensis, assembly GCA_032402905.1. Classification (NCBI taxonomy): domain Eukaryota; kingdom Viridiplantae; phylum Streptophyta; class Magnoliopsida; order Sapindales; family Meliaceae; genus Khaya; species Khaya senegalensis. Next base: position 6,441,267 of record CP135537.1, on the reverse strand, counting down.
ATATTAAGCCTACTTACAGTTAAGTACAATAAGGATCCTATCAAACCTCTATATTTCTTTATGTTCACATCAGTACCTTTTTCATCTTTATCAAGTTTGAAAGTTGAGTTTATTAAAGTTATGGCACTTTTTGAGTTCTTCATTCTAAACTCTTAAGTAAAGCTTTAATGTACTTAGATTGATTAACAAAATTCTATTTTTTAATTATTTGATTTATAGACCAAAAAAGAATTTAAATTCTCCCATCATGCTCATCTCAAATTCATTGCTTATGTATTTGAAAAATTCTTCACATAAGAAATTATTAGTAGTATCAAAAATAATGTTATTAACATGGGTTTGACTATGGCACCCACGAGTATCTTATAGCCATTTTGTCAAATCTTTCATGGGCTATTTCAATTTTTTCATTCACATTTCAAGTATTATTCACTACATGTTTTAAGTTTTTTTAACACATTTCAAGTTTTCTATTATTTGTTTTAAATACCATTTGTCGTTTGTCTTATATGTTTCAACATTTTTTTCTTTATTTCAAATTTTACAAATGTCATTTCAAGTTCTATAACTACAAAATTTTTAAATTGTAATGTTATCCATAGGTAACTTAGCTAACCTTTTTTAACATATATTTGTATAATGAGTAAATCAAGACCTTTATGGTTGATGAATAGCATAATGTCCACTTTACTTGTGTTAAAATTATTTTTCAAAGAAAATTTGCTAAGCATTTCATACCAAGCTCGAAAGGCTTATTTTAGTCAATACAAGACCTTAGATAATTTAAATACATTATTTGAAAAAGTTTTACTTTCAAAATCTAGAGGTTTTTCTATATATACTTTCTCTATAATTAGAAATGCATTTTTTATATCCATTTAAAATAATATAAAATTCTTACGGCATGCAAATGCCAGCAACATTATAGTGAATTCTAGTCTAGTTATTAAAGCAAATGCCTTATTAAATCAATCCCTTCTTTTTGGTTGTAACCTTTAACCACTAATCTAACTTTATTTCTAACAACCACACTGAATTCATCTATTTTGTTCCTAAACACCCATTTAATGCCAATAACAAATTTATGTTTTAGTTTAAGGACTAATTTCTAAATTTTATTTCTCTCAAACTAATTTAACTCTTCTTAAATTGCCATAATCCAATATTTATCTTTTTTGGCCTTAAGAAAAGTCTTAAGTTCAATTTAATATATGAATGTCATGTTATTACTAATGTTCCTAATAGATTATCTAGTTTTGATGCCATGAGACCGATACTCAATAACTAAATCTTTTGGGGTAAGATTTTGCAAATCTCCACTCTTTGGGAATTGATTGAACAATTTCCTCTTTATTCTTTCCCATTTGCTCTTTTTTCAGCACAATTGTCTCTTTTTATTGAGTGGAAGCTTTTAATATAACTTTGCTTGACTTTTTAACAGTATCTTTTTCCTTAGAGAAATGATTTGTTTCATCAAATGTGACATATATGAATTCCTTAACAATTAATGTTCAGTTATTAAACACACTATAAACTTGCAATCATTGTATAACCGAGAAAAATTCAAACATCGAATTTTGAGTCAAATTTTTTCAAGCTTTCCTTAGTATTTAAAATAAAATATTTTAAACTAGAACTTTGAAATGTTTAATGTTAGATTTTTTATTATTCCAAAACTTATATGGTCTTACTAAGAAAATGTCTAACTCTCAAAAATATTAAAGTAAAGAATTTTTATGAAGTATTGTCCTAACCATTTCTTAAAGAATATTATTTTTTTCTTTCAGTTACAACATTTTGTTAAGTAGTTCTAAGAGATGAAAATTGATGCTCAATGACATGTTTTTTACAAAGAATTTTAAATGCATGATTTTCAAATTCACCACCATGACCACTCTTTATGCATGTAATTGTGAATCTCTTTTTATTTGAACTCTTTTTGGAAACTTAAAAAAAAAAACATATATAACCTCATTGTTTGTTGCCAAAAATAAAATATAGTGTTCCACTAAGACTTCAAATTCTTGATGGCTCAAATAAGTCCATATGAATAAGTTCCAAAAGTCTAGAAGTTGAAATATGTATTTTTGACTTGAAAAAAGTTTTGACTTGTTTTTCAAATTGACATGCATCAAAAGTTTTGTCCTTCACAAAATCAATCTTTGGAAAACCATTTATAAAATCCTTTTTAAGAATTTGTGAAATAAACTCCATGCTTATATGCTTTGGTCTTCTATGCCATAGCCAACTATTTTTAAGTAATGTCAAAGTATAATTATCAACATTTAATGTATTATCAATATCAATAGTGTATATGTTTTCGTTTATAATACTTACGAAAATGATTTGATCATCAAGTATGCTCTTAACCACACAACGTGTAAATTCAAAAATAAATTTGTATCCTTTGTTACACAATTGACTAATGCTAAAGAGATTATACTTCAAATTGTTAACTAATTTCTTCTTTTTCTTCTCAACCAAACAAGATCTAATTGATCTTTTACAAGTTTGTAGTGATGCGTGTAATTTAGGCGTTGGACATGAGCTTGTTGTTTGAGCCTAAAAAAATATTACCCTTGACAAATACAATAGTAGGATAAAAGGTTTGGTGTGCAAATGTTAAATAGATGTGCTTTTTACCTTACTTTCATTACCGGTAAAACTACAGTACATAATAGAAATATGTTTATTGCATTCTATAGATGCGAGAAGATATGTGCACTCACATGTTTATTACAGTTAAATGTTATATAAAAATTTATACTATAGAATGACTTGAGTGTTAAAATTTTGTTACTTAGTTAATTTTTATTTGTTAAAAGATTAAAAGATTAAAAATAAAAAAATTAATTAAAATAAAATTTTAAATCTTTTATACTCATATATCACTAAATTTTTAAAAGTTAAGGATACAAAAAAATTAAAAAAGGATCCTTATCCCTTAAATAATGAGTAGTAATATCTCTAATCAACACCCTATCTTAAAAATATTTAGACAAAATTTTTTGTCAAAATATATCAAACCAAACCAATCAATCTTTTTTTTTTTCCCCCTATTTGTTACATATCAAGACTGAGAGAATAAATATATACTCCCAAACAGTTAGGCTACGCAACTTCTTGCCCGTTGTATTCCATTACATAAAATCATATGCAAAACGGAGAATTTTTGTAATTTCTTACATTTTTTGTTAATTCAATTGATTTGAAAATCGTATGATTGATTTATCTGCTAGAGCATAAAAGATGGAGACAATATACATATATACACTAGCTTTTCGGTTGGCACTAGTTTCAAAGCATAAGTATTTGCAATTCTGAAATGGATTCTCATACTGTCACTTCAAGCTTATCGGGAGATTATTCCACCCACATTTCCCCTCAGGCCAGCCTGCAGGAGTTACTGACAATCTGTTTCATATTTCTCATTTTAATTTCTGAACACATTGTCACCTAGATTTGGGCTGACACTGAAGCCCAAATCCACAGGTCCATGTTCCTGAGACCGGAATTCAATAAGCTGCTGCCATAAGTCGATGGTCCTTGTGTTTAAGAGCAGAGTGGCCATGCAAACATACCATGACACCTACCTTGTAATCTAATGAATAATATTTAGATGAAATGAATGAAAAAAGGAAACACCAATCTACGTGTTTTATTCACATCGACAGAGACGGTAATTAATTAATATGCAACCAACAATTATTTTCAAACAGGCCTTTAAATCTAGTTCATGCGAAGGGAAGCACCTTCCCCCCCATCGCAAGCTTACATAACATCGCTTCCAGTGTCGTCCTAAGGTTCAGACTGCAGAGTCCAATTTATATATAAATCCATAACATTCATTGCGTGTTTCAAATAAGGTGCTTACAAATTAAAGGGATAAATTTACTGCTTCTTACGAATTGGATGCATACCAATACCGTGCATGGCTGACATGACAATCCTAGCTGCTCAGCATGGTAACCATCCTGTCATGTAGTTATTCACACTCGGCCCTGCACTCACCACTGATATTGGATCTGTAGGCTGATACCTGCAATCCAATATATAGTAAGGAAATCCGTACCTTATTACCATGAACGTAAAATCTTATATGAAGGCATACAATTCGTCTCACATATATTATTATTCTCTCTCTCTCTCTATAAACACATGCCCAGATCATCGGCCAGCTTTCTTATAATATGCACTTTATTGCAATGGGGACTTACCCAATTTGCAATGTGGGCTCACATTCCAAGGGATGAAAGAAGGTGTCACCCTGATGGGGTTGAGCTGGTTTGAGGACATACCCAACGTCTTCTACACCAGGATTCAACTGATGTGTGTTTACTTGGTATCCTTCCATCAACTGCAAAACAGCATTAATCAGGAAGAATCAACTGCAAAAAAGCCTTTGTTCGTGTATTACTATTCTGTGACATTATCTCATCCCGTAAATTCATTTATCATAGTTACTAATTTATCTGATAATTTTTAAAATAAATATTTAAATAGCAGAACATTATTGAATTACTGTATAAATAACTTGGTACCACGTAAGCATTCTAAACTTTTTCAATGACTAGGCATTATAACGAGAATGACATAAGACCATTTCTTTCTCTAGAATAAATCTTGCTGGAAAGGAAAATTTTACTAAAGAAAAGAAATTAAACTTAAGATTAATACAGTTAAAAAAATAACAAATAATCTAAAGGTCCTGAAGCAAAACTATGATAACCGACAACTATAACATTCAAACCTAAAGGATCTTTAGATAGTAAACTTAGAATGGCCGCAGAGAAACTATCCCACCATGTAAAATGAGACCAATCTGCAATGAACTTGACATTTTAAGTGCATAACTAGCTTCTAGGTATATATAAATATTAGAATTACTAGTCATATTACCACATGGCTGAAAAGGCAATTCCTTTAATAATTTCAGTATTTAGCTGTATCAGTATGAGAGAAGATTTTCACCTAATATTTAAGAGTAGAAATGGCTGAATATGAACTCAGGTATTTGGTTGTTTGTGCCATAACAAATTTAAAAGCCTATGTAGGAGTTTAGGCAGCCACTTGAAAAATGTAAGAATTAAAAATCAGGTAGTTGACAGCATAACTTACCCTTTGTTTGAGGGTCTTATTTGCTTCGATTAGCAAGTGTTCCTGCATTTGCAAGAATTGAAAATGATGTGATGGAAAAAGAAACTGATTAGTAATAAATAACTAACTAGCTAGCAAGCTTAAGATCATACCTTATGTTGAAGATCAGTAAGCGTATCCAGCATGTACTGAGTCTGTAGTAGCATATATCATATGAATGTCAGATATACATCTCTAAATTGCGTTTATAATTAAGTACCCTTTACTCGAGTACATAGGCAAATGCTTTGCCTTTATATATTTTCTAGTTGCATCATTATTTCCTCGTAATATTTCTAGAATACATCGTTTTCATCTTCATGTTCCACATATATGCATTCAATCGAGAATGACGAAATGACATAGATATCAAATGTGCTGAAGGAAACATCTTCATGAAATTCCATGCTCACAATAAATATGAGGAAACCCATGCATGCATCGTAACATTCAAATTTGACTTGAAAAGTCTTTATCGAAATTCAGAATTCAAGCAAGGCAGAAACATCGCCAGTACATAAAATTTGAATCTGATGGGATTGAATTCAGCACTTATTTAGTTATAAACTTACTTACAATATGTATTTATAAGTCACGTGCTTCAGCAAACTTATCTCTCTGTAATTCCAAAATTGTAAAAGTTAATAATAAAGTGGTAATTGTTGAGACCAAATACCCTTGTTGATCTGATCTGCTTCAATGACATATCAAGCTGCCTTTCAAGAGATTCAAGCTCTTTGGTGCTTAAAGGGCCAAGTTCTTCTCCAAGGAGATTCCTATTAATACAAATTAAAATCAGTTTGTATTTGCTCATGCATGCACAATATCATATATTAATTAATTTGAATGTCCCAACTGATTTACCTTTGGGATCTTTGTAGGGCTTCATATCTTGCTTTAAGCTTCAGATATTCCTGCTGGCTACTTAGCTCCTACAAACAAAAACAGAATAACATATTTCCAGCATGAACAACTCACACTTTGCAACACAAACACACCATAAAACAGTGAGTCCATGCAGGCTCTTGCAGCACAGATACATGAAAAATATATGCCCAAAACAAAAGGGAGAAACTTTGCGGAGCAAGTACCTTGCTATTTCTCCTTAATTTTAATAAGTATTATAAATTTGATACATTTTTCCATAGTGTTGACAAATATTAATATCTCTCCTAAACTATTGTATTTTTAAATTAATAATGTTAACCTAATTCCACCTACTCACTCAAATGCAAGCCTCAAATTCTATATCATGGGATGAGATGATTTTTGGGTTGTGAATGGACAACAATCCATATTATCTCTCTCTGCTTATAAATATTTTCAAAAATAAAGAAATTTGTAAAATTCACAAAAGAATATGCAAGATGTATAAACTGTAGGTTTATATATTTGTGAGCCTAATCAATTGAGCTTTAAATACTATACAACAACTTAAAATGATAGACACACAATAATGATAACTGTTTGCTACAGAAGCAAACATATCATTCCAAGGAGTGTCTTGCTCCTAACTTCATAACATCGTATATATGTCAATTAGACACAACCTAATTAAAATAACAAACTATTTTATTTATAGGGTAGAGCATACATGAGCAAAATTGAGTCAGATGCATTTGAGGTTAGGTTGGGCCAAGTGAGCTTCTTCACACTTTCAAAATACAACAGATGAAAGTGTTTGATAAGCACTTATTTTTATTTTAAAAAAAAAATAAAAGGAAAATAACATTTTTTTAACCCAGGCCCTTACCTATCCCCAAGTTTGGAACACTGGTGGCCAACTAAATAAAGGATTGTTTAATCACTTAGATTTCATTTATTTTTGCTTGATAACTAACATCTATCATTGACTCACACACTTGTACTCCACACGTAATAATATTATTTTGACATCGTTTATAGTTTCAGAGTCACAACATAGTTGCACCAAACATAGCCTGAATCATAAAAGAACTGTTTATACATATGAATGTTGTTTGGATATTTGTCTCCTATTTTAATGGTAAGTTCTGAAAGCAGCCTTTTCTAGTGGCTCTCACACAAAACATATAACATCATGATCTACCAAAGTAGATTAACCTAAGATTACATCTCAAAACATTTCGTTATTTTTATGTAGCTCATCTATAGCAATTGTTCTTTCTGTTTAGTTGATCAAACTGTAATTCTTACGAAATAACTTTGACCTTCACATAAATATGGGGTCGTAAGCATAAACATGCCTGATTTGCAAAGTATTTTTCTGGTTGGCTTCATCTACTTGTTTTAATTTGAAAAAAAAATATATGGATGTACATACAAAAACAGCATAAACAACCATTATCTTTGAACGATGCTTGCAGAATCAATAAGTTCAGCCTAATATGCAGTCATATTAATAAAAAAAACATCAGAATTATGACATCATTGAGATGGCTATACTCCTATACAGTTAATAAAAATTTGATATGCAGCAAATTCATGTACTAAATTGAAAAAGGATACACGGATTTTGGCAGAGTAAGCAATCAGATCAGTAGAAAAGAGGGCAATTTGCCAAAAAAATTCACCATTACCAGGGCCTCCCTTGTGGACGCATTTGGTTCTGGTGCTCCATAGTTGCACTTTTGGTACCTCTCCAGCGTTTTGAGCATGCTAGACAGTTCACATATATCATATGAGAAGGAATAAATTAACACTCAAGAAACATAAATATTTGACCGTATATCTAATCAACGATCAATTACAGAATATCCCTTTAATTTATTTCAATCATTTTATTTTCATACAACTCAAAAGATCGCAACAATTAAACCCAGATCATGCTCTATTAAAACTCAAAGGAGGTTAAATTTTATTGCTGATTATACATGCAAGTGTTTGAACATGAAGCCCTAATAATTATCAATGAATACACTGTGTTAAATTACTATTAATTAACCACAAAAAACACTTTCCTCAAAACACACACACACACACACATATATATATATATATATATATTATATCATAAATTCAGATCTGATTCATCTGTCTCTCGGTGAGTGAAAGAGAGAGAAAAGAGTAAATTAATTTTTAAGAATGGAAAGCTTTGGGAAGATCAAACCCTAAGCAGATAAGGAGATGTCTCCATAAGAAGGAGAACATTATGATCCACTGGAAAGAAGCAAAACTCTTATAGAAAAGATCGAGGACTAACCAGTTGAAGAAGAGAAACTGCTGCGTAAATCGCTAAAAATGTCTCATTTGGCTTTGATTTGATCAGACGCATGAAGCAGAAAAGCATCGAAGTAAATACAAACAAGTTACTAGCTGCTGTCGATTATTTCATAAAGGGATTGAACAAAAAGTGACAGAAACTCAAGCTCACAGATTGAAATGAAAGACAAAGAAAGAGTTATTCAAACCCAGTTTGATGTTACAGCTAAGAAGGGTTTTATTTTCTTTTAAAGAACAAAAATGGGGATGGAGCTTCTTGAATTAAGTAGAAAGGTCCAAATTAGGTTTTAAAAACTTGTAAATGAATAGATCGGAGGCACTAACATTATTCTAACAAAAAAGAAACATCAAAAAGAGTCTTGGGAAATATAACAGTGAGTAATACATAAAAATATATATGTATTTATCTTCTTTTGAAAAATTTTTCCAGTTGCAGATCTAACAAGAATAAGAAGACCAAAACACTCAACCTGCTAAAAACGCCGAGACATTCATGAAAACGGCAAAAAACTCAACTCCAAAGAAACATCTTTCTCTCTTTTCAATTTTAGATCATATAAATCATCTATTATCACTGAAAACAGCAATCTCTCGCAAGCTTTCAAGATCCAAAGTCAGAATTCAAAGCAAGGAATCAAGAAAAACAACCTCTCTAGACTAGTGTATAGCTAGAAAGACAGACAAAGAAAGAAAGAGAAAAACCAATAGCTTTTTTTAAATAGGGTTCAAAAGGGTTTAGTTAGTTTTGATGATAATATACCTTGAACTACTGCAAAACTCGTACAGCTTTCCTCTATTAGAGAAGATGATGAGTGCAACCTCAGCATCACATAGAACAGAAAGCTCATAAGCTTTCTTCAATAGCCCATTTCTTCTCTTTGCAAATGTCACTTGCCTGTTGATCTTGTTCTCTATCCTCTTCAACTCAACCCTACCCCTTCCCATTTTCTTTCTCTTTCTCTTTTTCTTCCCTCACACACTCAACAACAACAATAACAACAACTACAGCAATCCTAAACAAACCTAAAAGCTTTTTCTCATCTATAATACTGAAACCCTTTTTCCCTTTTCGCCCTATTTATAACCACAAATAGATATATACATATACATACATACATATATATATATATATATATATGAATATGATGTATATATGACTTCATTTGACTTTCAGCTCTGATTATTTTCTTTAATTACTTCAAACACTGTCAACAAGGAGAATAATATGGATGGTTATTATATCTTGAGTGTTGCAGTTTAATTCCTGTACCTTTTACGTGTATTATGTGTGATCTTGATGAGACGGTGGAAAATCGATGTGAGAGGGACGCGTGTCGGGAGGAGAAGTGAACGATGTCTACCTGAACATTTCTTCGGGCTCGAGCAATCATGCTATCTAACCTTAATTAAGAAGGTGAACCTTCGTAGTTCGTAATGTTCCAGATATTAACGGATTTACCCCTCTGGTTGTCCGAAAAGTTGCTGATTTCGTCTTAAAACCCCGCCCCACGGTCTCAAAAGGTTACCTCGTGACGATGCAAGCAAGCAAGCAAATGCAAGCTGAACACTGAGAGTTTGCCTAATCGATGACACCCTGGGTATTGTAACTAAATTGTTTGTTATTAAGATGATTAAGTGAAAGATAAATATTAATAATAAAATTAAATTAGTAATTCTAGATTTTTTGTTCATAATTAAGTTAATTTAAATTAGTATATTTCCCCCAATTTCACCCCATAATTATACTGATGTAAATGCATCTTAATTTTCCCTAGTCTATTCCTAATTTAATTATCATTTCCTAAATTAAATTTGGTGGTGCTAGCACTCTTCATCTCAAAAATAACAACGTCGTTGTATATTAAAATTAATAATATTATTAAAATTAATTTATTTAAAATTGATTAACATTAATAATATTATGAGAACGAAATACTTGTTATCAATTAAAAAAAAATTAATTTACTCAATAATATTATCTACTCATTTTTATAAACTTAAAATTAATATCTATTTTATTATATATGAGACATAACGTAAGATATGCACTCTTTTTTAATTATGTGATTAAAATTTAAAAGTTCACCATATATATAACGGATGTGCGCATATATATATATATATATATCATTTAGTTTCTTCAATTAAAATGAAAATTATATTATAACATGGGAAAATTCAAACATGTTTTTTCTTTCAATGCCCAGACAAGTGTGGGTTATATTGGATAGTTCTGTCAGGTTTTTTTTTTTATAAATTTTGATTGTTGTCAGTTAAAAACATTGTAGTTTCCTCTAAGCGGATTGCTTAATAAGATAGGATTGAGTGAAATAAAGTTAACCTACCTGGTCAAATTAATTAGGTAAAGTAATGAAATGATTTTCTTCAGGAACCAACAGCAATATATTAATATTCTTACTTGTCAATTGGGGTTTGTGTTAAAAATGGTAAATTTCCATTGGAACTTTCAGAAAAGCTCTTTCCTGAAACGTTAAGGATTAGTTTCATTGGACTAAGCACTTTTTAAGTTATGAAGTGCTTATGTAACTGCTTTTGACTCAAAGAGCCTTCGATGAACCGTGGAAAATGTGGGATAATGGGATTGTCTATCATATACATTTCATTTACCTTACATATTATTTTTTTTTTAATTTAATTTGTACTAAAGATTAAGTGGCCTTTCGTTGTGTAAAAATTTGAAGATTAATAATAATAATTAATTTTTGTTCTTATCATAACTAACAGGGAAATGGAAAATATAAGTATTTGGTCATTTGCTATATGAAGGATGGAAGCCATCACCACCCATCAACTGATTAAATGTAACACACATAATCCAAGATGGGGTCATCCTGGTCCTGTTAATTTAGAGAAAGGATTAATAAATCATCTAATTTTGATGGCATATATTCAACATTAAGTCATTGAAAAGAATAATACATGGAAGAACACAGTGTGTATGTGTATGTCTTCCATTTCACGAGTTGGAAATTAACCCCCTAGTAATTATAAAGTTGGTGAGGCCACATCAAAGTTGCATATCGAGACAAAAAAAAAAAAAACCATGTGGGTTCAACGATTACGATCACAAGAACAGGTAACAGTGTTGAAAGTCCAGAAAATAACCTTTTGTATTGGCCTTCCTGCCTGCTGTCAAACTGTGCGCATTTCAGCTTTATATATTATTACTGAAGAATGCATACAGTTACTCTCATTTTCATATAGCATGATGCTTTTGACTTCAAAAATTAAAAGCAATTCCTAATCCCTGCTTATAGATTTAATTTTAGAAACTAAAAATTGAATGAGTGAAACTACAACAGCACCACTCACAATTCCCTGCCTATCTAACTGATTGCGACTCCTCCTTCAATCTTCAATCAACAGTAAACAACAATGGGACCATTATTGCACGGTACAAATGACTTGTTCTGGCTCATCAATTGCAGGTCATTCATACAGTTAAACAAAATAGAGAGAGTTGTGGTCCAAATTACTCCTCCCATTTCCCATTTCCTTTTTTTACTTACCCACTTCTCTAAACATAGTTGCTTCTCTCTCATCTCCTAATTCATTGTAATATATATATATATATATATATATATACACACACACACACTCGCGCGTATTTAGTGTTTGTTTTTAAAAGTAGTCCTTACATTTTAACCCATTTGTTCATATACCCAGAGCTGGCCACTAAGAAAAAGCAATAACCTATTTAAAATTAATATAATATTAAATTTTATAAGAGTTGCGCCTCAAAATTTCTTTCAATATCTCAAAAAATTTAAGAAAACTCTGGTCCTTATCATCATCATCATCTTCTTCTTCTTCAGTATAAACAAGGAATCTGTCTAACTCTATTGCATAAATTTAGATCTTGTTCATGCATAGAGTTTTTCTCAACTGTCGTTTTGTCATGCTTTTCCCTCGTCACCTGGACTTTAATAAGATATGCGAGCAGCAAACAGTGGGCCGGCTAGATAGTGGGGACCGTCGGTGATGGAGAATCAAATCAAATCAAATGGTTGGAGTTGAATGATGTGAGTCCCACACAAACAAAACTTTTATCAATGTCAGATTATACATTCTCTTTTAAGGCAGACAAATGTCAAAATCATAATAATGACGCGTGTACTACATACTAAAATTGGCTACTCCTCTTCAAGGAGGTCACGTCTGGTCCTATCACTAGAGAAAACAAGTGGGTGGCTGACTAGCTGGCTGGAATTTCTTTTTCTTTTCTGCTTCATTTTAGCCCCAAGTGCACAGTTTTCCCACTCCTCCTCTCTTGGTTTTGATCGTGTGGTGCCAAACCCACATTGGTAAAATGAAAACAACCATATCTGGACTGCCTATGGTCCTGATTGGTTTTATCATCATCATCATCATCATCATCATCAATCAATATGTAGTTGATTGATGACAGTAGCTTTTTTCAACCACCCCACATGGGAAAAGCAGAAAGATAACAGCGACACATATTCTCAACCAAATTTTAGCAGAGAAAGTAATTGTCTTTGACACGTTGGCTCGGTTTTTTCTTATAAAAGTAAAAAGAAAAAATAAAATTAACAACTTCCTTCATTACAACTTTTTAAAAATACCTAATCAAATTCTTTGTTAATAATTTTATGAATACTCTAATCCAACAAAATTTATTAACAGATGATTTTAATTAGATATTTATAAAAGATTAAAGTAAAATAATATATATAAAAAAAATTTAAACTCATAATATACACAAATAATGTTGTCTTTTTAAAAAAAATTATTAATTTAATATACAAAGAGTAGTACAACATGTTCGGGTGCCAAATTTTTTATTTTTAAAATAAAACTAATTATCCAATTCATATTATTCAATTAATAAAAGATACATCACTTGTTGAGTTACTTCTTAGTAAGTGTAATATTTTTTATTGGTAAAAAAAATCTTAGACTATTAATTTTGTAAATTATAACAATGTATTAGTGTTTTAAATACATTAATTGTACTTGAATTTTTTTTTATTATTACTTAATTTAACTCATAAGAATATATCAAAAATAAAAAGTAAATAAATAAATTTGTCGTAATTTTAGAAAGCATGTTATGATAAATGAAGGAGACAAAATAAGTAAAGACAAGATACAAAATATTTCTAAATGTACATTTATTTAAGACTTAATCCAAAACTCAAAGGTTGTCCATTAGAGTTTTAAGTAGAGGCTTTTGAATAAAGAATCAGGGTTAAAAGTACTTATAAAGAAGATTGTTGCAACAGGACCAATTTTGGACAAAGAAACGTCACCTCTTTAAGGTTAAACAATTTGGTTGTAAATTGAAAAGCATAAACCCAAATGAATGTTAGGCCGACCGAATTGTCTGTGTCAATTTGTTGTGACCACAAAAGTTATGCAACAATCAAACAACTGGGTTTTGATTTTGATAGCAGCCTGTGGACAAGTGACAGGTTCATCCCATCTTTTATCTTGTGCATGGCTTTTGCTTCTCCGCAACTAACGCCTAATTTCAACCCCTTTTTCGTCCCATTTTCCTATCATATAACACATACCATTTCCATTTTAGCTTATTTATTTATTTATTTATGTTATTATTTATATTTATTGACTATAGTATATTAGATATAATATATATTTAATTTTTTTAATTATTATATTATGTATTTTTTAAAAATTTTATATTTATATTTTAAATTTGTATGAATAAGTTCTAATATGTAATATTATACTATTAAAAATTAAATAACCTAATTATTTATCATCAAATAGAAATGGGTTAATTATTATATTTTAAAAAATTAAGTAAAAATAATTAAAATGTGTCAAAATAATAGAGAATAGTGGATGAGCAGAGGTGAGCAGCCAGTCACACGAAAGACATATGGCATTATGTGCATGTTACAGTCAGCTTCTTTGTAAGTGGGAATAAACAAGCAAATCATATTCCCATTTCCAACCATACATCAAATAATTGAGTACTTCATCATAACTTGATGATATCATTATGCTATAATATATCTCATATATATTACATTATTTAATATAAAATTTTAAAATAAATTTAAAATTTAAAACAATGAATATAAAATAAAATTTTAAAAAATTAAATATATCTTAAATTTAATATATTATAACTATACCATGTAATAACATGTAAAATAAAACTTTTTAAAAAAATGCACATTTCTTTGGATGAAGATGTCTCAGAATTTTAAAGAACAAAGAGTTGAGGTTGTGCAAAGTGTAGTGTTGCCATAACACTTTTAAAAGCAAAATTTAAAAGAATGCTTTCAAAAGAAGCAGCAAAGAATAAAGAAATAAGTATGAAATTGATATGATGTATTCTTTAAATTAAGAATGAACTCAACCATTCTTCTAGTCCCAATCTATAAGATTTTTGTTTCCAAAAAGATATTTTATGTGAACATTAGATGAATTTTTGTTTTTTTTTTTCATTTGTAAAGTGGGGTGGTTGTGATATTTTTTCTGCAACCAACCCCACCATTTACTAACATACTTTAAACAAAGGGATATTTATCTCATTAAATAACAATATTCTTTTTGTATTACATGAGATATGAGATGGGTCAGTTGAAGCCCAATGGGCCTTGGCATTAGTTTGGCAAGCTAGGCCCATAAAAAGTTTTGGAACAAGATGAGGAAGAAAAAATCTGATTGTATGGGATGGGCTTGATTTCCTAATACACAAAGTTGGACTGCAAGATTTGGTCTATTAAATTTGCAACAACCCTTTAAAACTAAGGGCCCGTTATCCATGAGATTTTCTCAGCAAAAAAGTTTAATTAAACAGAACATTTTATTAATAAAAAAATTATTAATTAAAAAAAAAATTAATTCCATCATTCAATTATTTTTTAATTCTTTTTTATTTTTAACAATACATATTTTTTTTAATTAGACTAATTAAATAATTTCATTCCTGTCAATTATGCGAGATTGTCCTGTGCATGTAATTGCAGAAGACAAGAGAGATTCATTCTCTACCGTGCAATGATATGTAGAGAGAGCTATAAAATTTTATATTGTGGTTTCCATTAACGAACAAACACTTCAGATAACATCTGAAAAACTCAAACTCAAGTTATTAGACCGACGCTAAAGGATAGTATAGTGGTACACCTAACCAGTGCCATACACGTACGTACGTATCGTACGACGGATACAGCTAATTGTCAGCTACGTAAAATGCATTAGCATCGACTCTCTCTTGTTTGAGTCTCTCTCGAACATACAAAATATACTTAGCAGCCTTCAGGTCTATGTTCTCATCACAGCCACCGTAATCAGGAGTGCCATTGCTGCCCCATTGATGACTGTTCATCGGCTTATTGTAAGAACTTGTCGTCGGCACCCTCTGCACCGGTGAATCGTTTGGCAATTCCTGATGACGAGATAAACTATAAATTACAGAACCATTTCGAGCAGACGGCGTAAGCGTAGGCATAGGCCTAGGCGTCACCTTATAGTTGCTAACGCCTTGCACTAGCGAACTTCGCTTGGTCACACGTTGAAATGTCCTCGCCAGCTTATTTCTCACGTACCCTCTTGGCTTGTTCTGGCCTGAAGTCTCCATGTATATTAAGCGAGAAGACAATCTGCTCAGCTAACTGCTTATGTTTATGTCTCCCAAGTCTGGTCTCTATTTATAGAAAGTTAATGTTTTTCAACCCGGCCAAGCCGAAAGAGTGAAGAGTTAAAAGGTGATTTCCTGGCTGGAAATTAACATCTGTTGAGGATAGAGATGAAGCATGCGGTTGGCCCTACTTTATAAAATTCCATCAGATATATTAGGCACATTTATCTAGGAATCATGCATCAACATATTTCCAGATTGTGTAGGGGTTGGGTGATATTCCCAGCTGATTTTTGGATAATTTTTAAAGCTTGGAAATGTGGATTATGGAGAACTTGTTGAGGAAACCTCCACCACCGGCTGGCTAGAAAGGTATGTGCTTCTCTTTTCCTTTCCTTTAGATGTGATTTGATTTTGGCCGAAAGATTTGAGCTCTAGCTTCCCTAACGTATAATGCCAATAAAGAGAAGCATTAATCCATTTAGGTACCGAAAGAAAGGATCTAACTCACATTGGCAATTTGGCATTATGTTTTGCGCAGCAAATTAGCACAATAGTAGGTGGGTAATGACTCAAATTTCGTAATCTCTAAAGAGTGAAGACAGAATCAAAACATAGCTAGTCTTTCTGTCAATCAATTTGACGCTTTATTCTTGATTAAATAGTGATGTGAAAGAATGTGTTCTGGTGCTGTGTCTAAAGATGTTACAAGGCATAAACTATCAAAGTGTCTGATATCGGCACCCTTTTTGTGGTGGCAACGTACATCATGATGTGAGAGAATATGCTAATGGCATCTGGACGTCGCCGTTTTGCAGCACCACCATAAACCACAATGTGAGAGCATATGCTTACAGTACTAGATCATGCCATTTTCCCAAGCACTATCCTAAAGATGTAATGTCCTCATTTTTAACGTTTCTTTGTTTTTAGTAACAAAATAATAGAATAAACCATTGGGATGGTGAGTACCATTCAATTTTTTTTCTTTTTTTTTTTTTTTTATATAACGGATAAATTATGAGTCTATATGCTATACACGTGATGTTTATTTTAATAAACTTCAAGCCATTAATGGACTCAATATTGTTAATTCCTTCAAGCAATTACATGTACCTTTCTTTGTTGCAGACCAATCTTCTTAATGACTATTGAGTACAGAAATTTGGCAGGTTTATGGATCTAACAAT
This sequence comes from Khaya senegalensis, assembly GCA_032402905.1. Taxonomy (NCBI): domain Eukaryota; kingdom Viridiplantae; phylum Streptophyta; class Magnoliopsida; order Sapindales; family Meliaceae; genus Khaya; species Khaya senegalensis. Next base: position 6,424,140 of record CP135537.1, on the reverse strand, counting down.
AAGAATATCAACCCACTGTTTGTTGGGTACAAGTTCAATGATTGGAGAGAAAATTCAAACGGTAGCAAGTAAACAATATCTCTGTTTATGAGGCTACATAATTAATGCAGTCATATCAGAAATCTTATTGCTTTGAACAATGGTTTATTTTAATTTCAACCAGGTTAAGTGGTCAGAAGGAAATCTATAGATGGTAACTGCTACTCCCAAGAGAAAGAGAGTGTTTGGTTAGTTTCAGTTGCAGATGCCCCATCAGCACCGATCTGAAATGTATCCTGGCCATGGCCATCGAGGTGGGCATGACTTCTGCTATCGGCGACCAAAGCAGATCCTAATGGCTCACCATCCATGCCTACCCCACTGTAATTCAGGCTTGGAATCAAGGACTGAGCTGCTGCTGGGATTGAGTCAGTCTGCACCAGATGGCTCAAATCAATCTCCCGAGTCTGAGACTGGGGCGATGACAGAAGAGAGAGAGCACGACTAGATTCGACAACTCTGTTTAATCCATTGGAGAACATTTTCTGGCTGCCATCACCATTGCCTACTGAGGTGTTGGCAGTGAGAAGTGGTTGACAGAAAGATGGTCCATGGAGTGTGGAATTCGTGCCACCTTCTAAGAATGGGAACTGCTTCCCTCCTTTGTAGTTGTAAGAGGAGGATCCATGAAACAAGTTCCTGTTACTGAAGTCTATATTGTTGTGAAGCATAACATCAGTCTTGGCAATGACAATTCCGGACCAAGCAGGTGTTACTGCACCTGCAGAAAATACTTGAGGGCTACCAAATGGTAAAAATTTAGTACCTGCGTATGAAAGTTTTCTGTTAATGCAAACCAGATTAATCAGCTATGCTAATGCCTGGAAGGGTCGAAACCCCATTCAGTTCTGAAATCAATAACAATCTAGGGACTTGCTCTAAATGGGGATCCAAAATCTATTGATTCAAACTCAGAAACCAAAATAAAAATTTGACCTTGGTGTTCAGTAAAAAACCTCCCAGAATTTATGGACAGAGAATCTGGTCGAGGTTTCCTACGGCGCCGATTATGTCCATCAAGCCGTTTCCTGCAGCTTCTCTTTCCCTCGTCAAACTCCACCAACGAATGAAACCTGATAAAGTGTATTCAATAGAAATAGTGCAAATCTAAGTAATCCATCTATTATGCAGCTTGATTTTATTAGGAGTAGTCCATTGGATAGAAAATCTGACCGAATTACAGAGAGTTGACGGCTACTATTATTGCTTTAGAGAATCAAACAGTAAGAAAAAGATAACGCCTCATCTAGACTTGGGTGCTAAGAACATTTTCTGCAAATATATTCAACTTCCTTCACATAATTTAACCCTAAAAAAAAATTAAAAAAAAAACTATAATCGGCACTCTTTATGTGTTTGTTCACTCCATTTTACAAAGTAATTTATTCAGATCATTTGGTCCAGACTAAACAAACCAATTTCAAGGCCATTAGAGAAAGAAATGCTAAACAGCAAATAGAATTTACTCATCGAAGCTCAAGAGTATGAAGTATTGGTATTATGTAAATGTAATATGCTCTGGACAGTAGAAGCTAGCAAATAATATAACCTGAATATGTTCGAGTCAACTCATGGGACCTAAATAAGCAATTGAACAAAAAATGGCAAGAGTCGTGGCGGGCCTGGCCAGCAGACGCAACCCCTATTATTTACTATATGCAATAGAAAGAGATGGCAAGCACGATGAAAAATACAATACGCTATGCTAAAATTAAATTAAAAAGGAAATAAAGTGTATGGTTAAAACAATAGATTCTTCAACTCAAACCTGCTGCACTGCTGGCAGAACCGTTGTTCCTGACCCTGAATAGTAACTTTTGGGGTCTTAGAGTGGAGCTCGCATACTTTATGGCGTCTATGATAGTCTCTGCGTTTAGATAGGTCTGCTATGCATCCATCAACCAAGCAAGAAGGAACTCGAGTGCCATTGCCAGGAGTTCTCGCCCTCTTTGAAGAACCAGATGCTGATGATTCCATTTGAGTCCCCAGAATACTTCAATTTCCCTTCTAGCTTGTCCCCCAATTCAACCTAACTTCCACGTTTTAATTCCAAAAAGCAATAACTACTAGCCCGGAACACTCTCAAGCTAAAGCATTCTAAAACAATTTACCATGGAAAATTTTACTTTCTAAATACCCTTTTTTGTTCTCCTCAAATTCAATTCCTAGTCATCATATTAAATATATATCAGTACACTACACATCAAGAATAAAAATCAAATACATAATGACTAAGCTTCTTAGTTTACTGTGAACGAATTATCAACACTATAGAAAGAGTTCGAAGGACAATAGAGGGTGATGTCATGAATATTCAAGGGACATGACAAAACTTCATCTCAAATGAATGGCTGTTTCGTCCCCAAAATAGAAGGATATTACAAGTGAAAATTGCAGAAATGAGCGAAATAATAGAATTAGGAGACAGGGCTTTGACAGTCATTGCACTTTTACAGTATGGTGAATTCTCATAAGTGTATACCAGTCACATCACAGGAGTCAGCACAATAATCCCAGCCATACAAAAACAGCGGCTTTACAGCAGATTTTTTCTTTAAACAAAGCTACAACTACTCTCATGTTTTCCTTATTAACAAAAATTATTTCATTAAGGTGTATAAATAAAACAAATAATTTTAAATGGGCTGGGAGCGGAGACAGACAGAATTTATCCTTGAATAAATTAAACGTCTAAACAAGCTAATAATAGATATCTGTCATAACAGCTAAGACTTGGGAAGTTATATTTCCCAAATTTCTGTCCGAGTTATCCTAAGAAGGAGAATGATGATTTTTTCGAAGTCTAGCCAAAGTTTGTACTCATGACTACTAGCAAATTTCATTTTTCCTCAAGAAGGAGAGAGAAAAAGTTAAAAAACTTTAGCATCAACAAGAACAGCATGTAACAAAATAAAACAAATGACAAGAATTTAAATGCAACATGCAGAGTGCAAAGAAACCCAAAAACAAATACACCAAATTGTAAGAATTCATACAATGCTGTACTCAGAAAACGTCAAGTAGAAATACATATTTTATCTTAAAAACAGAAGAAAAGAAAACTAAAAAAAAAAAAAGAAAAGTTGGCATTAAGGTAACCTGAGAGTCCCAGAAATCAACCAGAGAAGAGGCAAGATTTTTATCTAGGGAATTTCCACTTCTGCCCGGTTGTATAGACACCTGAAAAATGGTGGGAAGATTATTATTAAATGTACGGCAATGAAGCAAGAACCGAAAAATTAAAACAGTATTTAAGAGGAGAAACGAGAAGAAGAAAAAGGCATCATTAATAGATCAAAGTACTTGTAGACAAAGTACTTTAAGTTGAAAGAAAAAGAAGACGACAACGCTAACAGAACTCAACTTATTGGCAGCATTAATTCACTTACCAAAGTCCCATCAAAACAGCCTACAGAAAAAAGAAAGAAAGCTTTGCTACTTGCTAGCAACAACAGAAGAAGAACAAGAACAGATGGGTCAATCTTGTCAACAGGGATGGATAATGTATTCAACTACAGATGCGAGTCTGAAAATGTTTAGAGAGAGAGTGTGACAAGTTAGAAGATCAAAATGAAAGGCAAGGGAATAGTAGCTCCAAGTCTTCTCTCCACCCTTTTTGAGCTTGCAGCCTTGTAAGAAGATAAAGAGAAATATGTAAAATAATGTCGAAAAAAAGGATAAAAAACAGAAGGCAAAGAAACGAGTGGCAGACGAAAGAGACAGCGTAGTTGCTTAACCTTTCAGGTGAGGAAAAAAGCAAAGTAGGAAAAGGAAAAGATGTGTTGGACTTCTTGTGCTCCCTCCGCATTGCATGGCGTTCTTAATTTTCGTGGGGTATGGATTTTGAGTTTTATTAATATGGGAATCCCACCACCACAAAATTGTTGTTGGACCCATTTTTTATCCACTGGATTTTAAACTGTACAAGTTCCAAGGTTCGAAAATGTTATCAATTTAGTGAGGTCAAGTCAACCCCCCATCCCCCCAAGTCTTTGTCTGACAGATGACAACCAAACCAAAAGCAAAATCACCATTATTATGTTCTGGAAAAATATTGCTGACTTTAAAGCATGACGACAGTCTTTTGCCTCTCACGGGTAGAATTTTGGGCTAGCAAATTGACAGGAGATGGGCAAAAGAATGATCACAATCATATAATCATATACAGTTCATTAGTTTTCGAATCTTTTTCACTTGAGTCTATATTCCAATTCATTTTCAAAATAAATTTTATTTCATCAAACATTTAAAAAAAAAGGGGGAATAGCATCGGATGAGGGCTCTATTTTCATATGTTTAATTCAATATAATTTATTAAGTACCCAAAAATTTTAAAAAACAAAAAATTGCAATACTTGTTTATGGTGACTCTCCAGTAATAATTAGTCTTCAGAATTAACTCTAGATCACATTGTAGGTGTGGTTGCAAGGCACTGAAGTTAATCCCTAGCGGCCGTTGGATGAATGACAGTTTCCAAGTTGAATTCAGATTAAAAGTTATGGTTTTCAACAATCACCAAGGTCCTTTTTCGGACATCCAATTGTATTGCCAACCAAACAAGCTACGAAGACGGAAACATTGGCAATGGTCCAGGGTAGCAAATCCTCCTTTCTTCTTCTTGTTCTTCCTTTTTTCTTTTTTTTTTTTTGTTTTTTGCAGAATCCCAAAGTCATAAAGAACATGCACCCCTTTTTTTCGTCGTAGGCTATCCCTTGCAAGTAGTCTTTAGCTAATAGCTACCATATAGACTAGGGATATTGACAGTAAGAGTAGTCCATGATTTGTTACAATGTACTATGTAAAATATAATCAATCAAAAACCATAAAACTAAAATATAAAAATCTTAAATGCAGATGCATCCATAGTAGAGGCTATGCAGTAAGGATGTGGTTGCATATTTGCTTAACAATGTGAAGAGAAAACAGAGAATATAAAACAAATTAGCAGATGTCCCAACGTTCCTTCCAACTCCAAAGGAGTTGGCACCCCTACTTTCGTTGAAGAAGAGAAGAGGACAGAACTTTCGTTGAAGAAGAGAAGATAACAGACTTTTAAATTGTTACATAAATAAAATAGGTCTCAACTAAGCACTTTTAATTTAGGTCCCCATGACAGCCATACTATAATCACCACCTTTCATGCAAGCTGCAGGCGGTTATTTATTGCTCAGAAAGTATACTGTTGAAATGATTATTGCCTCCGACCTATATTACTCTCTTCCTTTTCAAAAGGAATATTCCCTTCCCCACGCAGGCCTCATCCTAGAAACTCATGCACGCAAGCAAGCACAGTTTGGTTGTTATATAGAATTAGCAGGGAACACCAATAGTAAAAGTTCAGCGCTAAACAAAGGGCGATGAAAACTCTTCTTTTGCTGGCTCAAGGCATAATTAAAAGTGTTACCAAACTTTATGCCTTTCTTCCAAAGCCTTAATATATTATAGCCACCCGCTCCATTGGTTTCTCAAGGATCACTCAAATTCCATATAAAATAATTATAAAGTATCTTGTAAATTTCCTAATTCGGGATCAAGAATGGCAACAGCATCATCTCAGAAATAGAAACATGAAATTTCTAATATTTACAAGCATAGGCAAGCTGAGCAACATAATATAATACTAGATAACCAATTACCCCGCAACATACTTTGGTATCTTGAGGGCAATGCGAATACCAATTATTGCATACTCCAAGTTTCTCACCTGAAAACAAGTTTAATAAATAATTTTAACAGTTGAACAGACTATTCTAATTTTACAGAAATTATGTTTTTTTTTTCCATGCAGGTAGGTGAGGTGATGCTGTATTATACATAATGTAACACATTATAGCTACAAACCATCCGCTTGTCATATATACGCAAGATCAACGCTGTCAAACAGTCAGTAATTCACTCCAAATTTTAAACAGAATCTGATCCATGGCTATATTCATTATTCATGGGCAATAAGATTTTAACATTAAAGCATGCAAGTACTTATCAATCTTTAATTTATTTCAAAATACGACTAGAATTAAAGTACTAATGCCAGAGAGAAAACATACTGCTGTTTGGAATGTTCAGACTATTTGGTTAAACCTACTTGCAATTAACCCACTGTTAACTAAACTAATCCAATACAAATCAATCTTCAAAAGAAAATGAACCAGCCGAACACCTGGCAAAAACTGGTGAAATTTAAGAGCAGGTCCCAAACAGCAACAGTTGTTGCCAGAATCCCTTTTTCCCATCCCATGAACACAGCAAAAGTCTTTATTAGATGCTCACCAACTAACCACAATTAAAGGATTGATAGGTGAAACATTTACCATCAACCAACCAACCAAATACTTGGGGCAAAGAGGGGCAACCATCGATGCGTCATTTTAATCTCATTGGTAGTTTCTAAGATATAAACCATGCTTTTCAAAGCCAAACAGAGCCCAACAGTTCCACATTTAAATTTAAATGCAGATGGGTCACCTCTTAAGTAGTGGTAGGGTAGACAATTGCTTTTATTAGTTCCACAAGTAAATATGCCATTTTGCATCTCTAGGCTATCAAAACAACTTGGAGGGCTAGGGGTTCCTTGAGTATTAATATCTAAATAATTAAGATAAAATATTAGTTCAATTCAATTCATACTCATTTTAATTAGAATACATTAGTCCTTCAACTCACCTAACACATATACTCATATAAATGAACAATTTTGAAAAAGCAAAAGGTTATTTAGGGACTTGGTCCACATAATAAATATACAAACCTCAGAAGGGCCACAGCATTTAAAGTTCCTAGATGCCCAAAACTTCAGCTTCTTTATGCGGTAGCATTGTTCTGAAAATTAAAAAGAAAAATGTAAACACATAATTAAGGCACATAGTTACCTCCACATAATCAAGGTTTTCATGTCTGCAGATATAAGGATCTAAAAACCAATCATTTCAGCATGAGACTTAGGATTTGTTTAGGATTTTGACACTTCTGGTATCCTTTGAAAACATAGCAAGTAAAGTATTTGGTAAACAGCAAGTTCTGATGGGGACCACTTACTTTTTTCACTTAAATTTGATATCAAGTGATTTAACTACACAACAGCCGCAACTTCAAAACAACACTACTATACCAAACAAAACCTTTTACTGTGATCAACCAATAGTAAAGAATTAGTTCTGTTTACATAATAAAAATTGAATTCCATAAGAAAAAGGGCTGGCTGGCTCAAATGTGTTTTGTGATAAAAATAATAGCCAAGATTGTGAGAATTATATTATAGGTCCTAGACTGGATTTAAATTGCCTTAAAAGTTCATTGAGCTGAAGAAAATGAGAAGCACAAGTTTGGAACTGATTTGGAACAAACTTTCTTGATCCAATATAACCTCAGCCTGTCTTATACAAGTTACTAACCCCTGTTTGGGGTTAGTGACTATCCATCCTGGAGCCAAGTCATTCAAATGCATTCAGAATAAGTTAAAAAATCTAAAATTTTCCACACTCAATATTTACTCAAGCCCAGAGGCTACCACAAGCTAAAAGCCTAAAACCATAGCAGAAAGGAAGAATCTTTAACAGGTTTAGTTTCACAAATAATGCAAGAGAGGAAACAAAAGTGTAAAATTACACCTCTGTACTTAGTTGGACCTTGAATGGATGTGACTTTTGGACCAAGGGCCAGGGATCATACATCTAATGCCAACACACACGTCATGTTAGATCTGGTACAGCCTAAACAACAATAATGTCCACGTATAGGTAGCCTAGTCAAACAAAGGGACAAGCATCCTGTTCCCACAAAGAAATCCCAATGGCATTATTCAAGTTCTTTAGCAAGTGCAGATACAAAAATATTTGGATTCTTTGTAAATGGCCAGAGTCATCAAACATGCAGTTTTGCATACCAAAATAATCTTTTGACTCCAAAACAAGTTCATAATATGAGGAAAGAAGTGAATTGAATATTAATACAAGCGTCTACCTTTGGTTTCAGGATCTTCTGGCTGTCATTGAAGTATTGGTTTGGATGATTAATCCCAGCATCACATGACGAGCTGTGAACAGCTTCAAACGTTAAGGTGCATGCCAACTGCACATATTTTACAACATTGTTCACAGGTAGAGGTTAAGACATAAGTAAAGGCATCTAGAAGAAAATTTATTAGATATCGGGCAATTAATGACCTGATAGTGTCTATTTCGCACTTTATCCATCACATCCTCCACTGCTCGACTACCAACCCCCATTCTACCAACTGCAGCTCTTAAATTTTCCTCACTGTTGGATAGATGTAACAAGCCAATAAAGATTCATAGGACATTTAAAAAATGCATTCCATAATTACCTGGTTACAAAAGTCATAGTATCACCACAATTCAATTGTTGATAACAACAAATAAAATCAATAACTTGAATAAATAGGATAATTTAGAGTAAAAATTTTAAGCCATTAAAGGAAGCTACTTCAAGCAAGTTTTTCAAGAGAGTCAACTTTCCATTGTGCCTTGGTAGATTATTCGTTGAAAATAAAACAAAATAATAATAGTACGTTACATAATTTACCTGAAATGACGATAGGGGCAGCCATGGTGATCTCCCACACCAGGGGTCAATGAAATGATCTTTTGACAAGAATAAGGTGTATAATCCTGCAATACAATAGCATGCATTTATTGTAAGATGTTGAAATAGACATGCACAAGCACACATAAAGTGAGAAGTTTCAAAGAATAAAGAGTGGATAGAGGTTAAGGCATGTCAGAATAATATCAATTGGTATAATTCTAAAGCCACTTTTGTTTCCGATACAATTGCAAATAAAAATAATGACGTCGAGCAAATTGTTATTGAAGTTACATGAACTCCCATTGCATATGATCTAGTCAAAGATTCAATTCTAAACAAGGTTTACCAGACCAGTTATAAAAACATGGCATCTACAAAGTCTTTTAAATTATGCTAACTTAGAGATCTTACCGTTCTCTTCCCCTCCTTTCCGTAATTATGGCGTATGCTGTATGCATATTCTTTGTCAAACCTCTCTGCACCAACCTTTTACAGAAAAGATTAGATTTTAACTGTCCAAATTCTAGAAGCTCTAGCTTGCAGGCACCAACCAAGGAATTGTATTTCAAACACAACAACTGCATGATCTTCATGTATGAACAGGGAGTGAAGAGAAGGGCAGAAAAAAAATAATAGAGAGAAGGTGCTTCTGATGCACAATTATCGTTAATCAAATGAATCATGCAGACTTGCTTTTCCAGTGACACTTGAAATCAGAGATGAAAAAACCATCAATATAGTGCTTATGTACTAGTATCACTAAAAAGACATGATATTTTTCAATAGTAGAAGACAAAGGAAACCACAGTTATATTGACAAAGAAAATACCAATATCACCAATGTACACTGTACTTACCTTTTGGGAGAACTCAGCTTTCCAAAATGCTAGGGCATCTTCTAGCTTCAACCCAACACCCTAAGTATAAAAGGGTAACAGCAAGAAGAGTTAGAGTGCCAGAAAATAAAGAGTTTTTGGAAAACATATTACTTTACTAACAAACATATTTGAAGTCTCCGTCATAATTATATGTAATTCTTCTCTTTTTTTCTCTCACTGCCTTTTTTTTGGAGTCATGTTGGAGATGTGCAGATCGTTAAGCATGTCTATTGAGGCTTAAACTTACCAAATTATTTGTCCTCAAGTTATATGTAGATAAAACATTTGTGCATGACTGTGTAAACATTTAAGTTGTATGCATATAAAAGACAAAAATGCAATTACAGATGCCCATGATTGATGCAGCAAATTCAAACAAAATAAACTGAAACATAAGAATTAATTCCCAAACTGTTAATATGCATATGCAATGAACATGTAAAAACATTCCAAGATAAGAGTTCCGTGCTTCATGCATCAAAATTTGTTAAGCTGGCTACAATATAAAACAGAAATTCATATACATGTATAAAGTGAAATGCAACCTTAAGAAAGAGTCCTAATTGCATTCTCCCTCCATGCTTTAAATGATGATCTTCTCTCAGCTGCATGCAAGTGGCATAAAACAATTTATTAGAAGAAACATTGAGGCAATATTGGAAAGCAGTAGATCACAGGAGATAAAGAGAAAAGATAATAAAGACAGAAAATAACTTGGAGAACAGAAAGTAAGTTGAGTTTACAGCCATTTATCTTACTTTGTCAAATAGGTGGTGCATACATAGAGGAAACGAGCTCTTAGATAATTGATCAAGGTCTTTGACCGATATCTCGCCAAACTCCTTTGGCTGCAGAGGCAGTCAACTTTTGTAAGAATGAACTTGAACATCTGTGACCGAAGTGATAATATTTGATAAATCACCTGAGAATAGTCAGGACCCAAATAGCTGGTGCACAGGGCTTCCACAATCTAAACAGTAGCAGGAGATAAAAAATTGTCATTATAAAAAAGCTCATATTAACATACAAGAGTCACAATCCAATACTCACAGGAGTCAACCGATCCTTCTCTTGTTCTCTGCTGGTAGATGTCCACTTTCTGCATTCAAAAGCTAAAACATATTAGAGTTTGAATGAATAAGAGATGTAAACACTGTATTAACAATACAGAAGAATGCATGCGTATAAATATCTATTGATAATAGCAGTAGCCACAATGCTGCAGCTAATGACAAAATGATGATGATGGTGGTGTTGGTGGTGGCAGAATGAGTTATAATCCTATAGCAAGTACATTAACCTCCCATTCTAATCATTTCTCTCACCACTTGCTTAACAACAGTCATCAGGATAAAGTCATTTACTGTTTCCTCAAAAGTACAGATTTTATTGCAGCTATAGATTATCTCTAAAATGTAAGTTGTTCTTGCCAATGTAAGCGGCATATTATGAAGTATGTTTTGTTGCCTACCTTTTCTTACCACAATGGAGATGAAAAAGACTTGAGGCAGATATTCCAAACATCATAAAATAAAAGGAGTTTGAAACTAATAACCTGTTTGTTAAAATGAGTGCCTTTGATAGATAACTGCGGAACTGAGTAACTACAAGTGAAACCACCTACAAAATAGGAAAAAGACATGTGCCAATAATATTTGGAACATCCAACACTTAATAAAGTCCAAAATGTAATAAGCAACAATAATACTCACCTGATGCATAGCAACATAAGCATGCCCTTTATGGATAAATACTGTACGACCAGCTACAAGTTCTGGAACTTCTTCAAAAGGTACCTTCATTTGGGTGGGACGAGTAAATAGACATGAGTGAAATAAAACTAGAAACATCAGATGATTTTTTTTTCTTTCCAGGACTATAAAATAGGGAAGATTCTCATTCTCAGAGACACCAAACTTCAAATTTAGAAGATAGACCCAACTTCTGATGGAAATATTGAAGACTGTGCTAAATAATTTCTAACATCTATCCACAAGACAACACAATGACCAGAGCAATTTAACTGTGTTAATATTGGTCAAAAAAATTACACAGGACAGAGGGATCTTTGTCCAATACACTTCATTGCTCATTACATACACATTATAGGAAACTGCTTCCTTTGATCCTTTGCTCAATACACTTCATTGCTCATTACATACACATTATAGGAAACTTCTTCCTTTGATCCTTTCACATGATGCAATTCTCTTCAGCCCATACCATTTGCATTTACAAAACTGATAATAGGTAGTCCAGCAAAGGTGAACATACCTTGTAGAATATAGCATCAGCTGCAAAAGGGAGAGGGAAAGGGAGAAAAGAGATAAATGAAGTGCATTAGAAGATAAACATGACATTATGTACAAAGAATAATGTATGCTTATCAATGCTATGCTATAGCTGTTACCAAACCAAATGGACTTAATAATCAGGGATGAAATTTTGTTCAAGAATAAGCATATAATTCTACTGCTTAAGAAAGCAAAACCAATGTTTGCATCACACAAAAAGAAATACTGAACCAATCTTTAAACGGACATATTTTTTATTATCTTCAAATCTAAGAGAACTCCATTTAAAGTTCTAGTTAATTTCTTCCAATATTCTTGTTTTATTTTTGCCTAACTATGTGGCTATTGATATGATTTATAGACATGTAAATTTCACACATAATAAATTACTCAAGTGTGATATTTCCAGCTTTATAATCAGAACCAAAACAAACAAATATGAAAACCCATCCATAGAAAAGCAGCCAACAAAGCCAAGGAAAAATCTGCTCACCGGTGGGTAAAGGCTGAAGAATGGAACGTGCAACTTGTTCCAATTTGTCCTTTACATTCTGTGGAGGAAAACATGTAACAGAAGTCTTTGTAACTTAGTCAAAACATATGAAAAGCTCATTCACTGTATGTTCCAGAAAGCAGAAGAGGTTAAGATTGTTGTATGAAGATGTGTATCCTTCATATGGAATTTATTGCAAGTGTTTGCAAAGATCCAGGGACATCTGTTGACACATGTTTACAATAAATCAACGGAAGATGATTACCTCAAACTCTGAATTGCTAATAGCCTTGCATGGAAGGTCAAACTCTGCCATCAATGCCCTCTGCCAATTCAAAAATATAATATACATTCAGTATATAACAAAATCAGGAATCCAATAACTAAGGGAAACAGAAACCCTACTTGAGCTTCAGATCTTTCAAGCCGAAAAGGATGTCGAAATAGAGTAGTCTCCATGGAAAGAAACCATTTTCTCAAGTCCTCCCTAAACACATAGGAGAACAACAATAAGCCAGAAATTCAGGAGAAGCAACACGCATTATAGATATTAAAAATTTTCATAAGCTTACGTTCTACAATACACAAGACGCAGAACAAAGTGAGATATTATATCCTTGTTGACCAGTTCAGATGGATTAGGATGCCTCATATTAGCCTTCCACAAATCACTTACCTATGAAAAAGCCAACAGTCAACTTGAGAAACAGAAGTTCTGATATGAGAACATTAAAACCAAATCTATAAGTTTTTTACCAATTTTTCCATTTCTTCAGGTTTCTTCCCTCGGGACAACCCATCAGAGATTCCCTTAAGAACTGCATCAAGGTCAAGCAATAACAGCCACCGTAGGTCAACTTTAAACTCAAAAGAACTGATAAAAATTTAACAAATCTATTGAACTGATAAAAATGGATGTTATTAGCAACCCATAGATGAGAAACTAACTAAATTTTGATCCTTTTAAAGTTGATATTTCAGTATCCTTATGTCCCAAAAATTGAAATGCCAGTATCATCTTCTCAAAGGAAGAAGTAAAAAAGGTGAATTCTTTTCAAATATTTTTACAGTAATTAAGTTGAGCATCGGACTTAGTTCGTAAGATCGCCTCATTTTTTGTTAACGGTTGAAACGCTAAATGTCAATAATTCGACAGAGGTTGAAAGTCATGAAACATAATCCCTATGTTACGCGCTTCCTCTATTATTTCCTTTCATTTATTCTCCAACATTTCCTCAGGCCTAAACAGTAACTGAATCAACAGCCAAATTAACGAAAAAGAACACCAAATTGTCCCCTATGCATGTGAACAATATTAAGACAGGAAGGAAGCTTCGAATCAAAAGTTAATTTAAATCATATTGAGAAATTAAGTACCTCGGAGGCGATCCATGGCGAAGAGCTCGAAATCTTCGAGTCTGACTTCAAGTTGAGGAGCAGAGCGGTAGAGAGGCAGGGTTGAAACGACATCGTTTGGGGGATTTGTTCTCGTTCTGTGAGTTCGAACTATTTCCATTGTTGTTCTCGCCCTCTATCTGACTGCAGTCTGAAGCGCTAATTGAAAAACCGCTAGATTCGACTGTGTTTTTTCTTTTTTTATTTTAACCCTCTCTCTTCTTGTCTATGGGAGCGCGCCAAACTAGCAAAATGGCGGGAAATGATGAGGGACTGCCTGGGGGCTGTCCGATGGGCAATGGCCCGTTGGGTTGACCTCGGAGTCAGTTTAGTCCGCGTGGCATTTTCAAAAGGCCGACCAAAAGGATTCAAATTTTAATAAATAATTATTTAACAACAATATATTTCTATTTGAATTATTTTTTAAATATATATATATGTAATTTTAAATATTCATGAGAATTATAAGAAAATTAATTAATTAATATTATTAATGCATGGGAATTGTTTTAAAATTTTATAAATTTATTAAGGACATTTTAAAAATCACAATAATTTTATTAAAATTATTATGTGCAGACAATTGAATGCAAGTTGACAAACAAGTGTCTCTCATCGTATAGGATCCCATTTATAGAGTATAAAAAACTCATACTAAAAAAGTAAGAATAATTGTACCAACGAGATTCATTGATACATTTATCTCAACGATAGATTGATTATACATAATAAAACGAAACACTTGCATGACCATTGTGTTTGATAATAATCATCAATCATAATTTTATCCATACTCCATAGAATAAAATTCCAAATATTTTATAAAATATACATATAAAAATTGAACACACAAGACAGATGTTAGCCCTTCATAAGCTTGAAAATGCCCTCTCAAATCAATTCCGTTGGGTTTTTTCACACATCTCTTCAACAGCCAAGTGATCAAAATGTGCATAAAATACTGCAATCAGAGAATAGAATAGTTGGCTGTTTGATGGAAAGAGCAAAATCCCAGTCCCACCACCCGACCAACTTTAACTACTGTAAGAAAGCATATTACATATGCCATTCACATGAAAACAAAATCATTGGTCACAGTATATAATTTTCTTCTAGTCTCAAGAGTGAGGCTATTATAGTCCAGTAGACAGATTAAATTTGAGTGGACATACAACTCGTGCCTGTCAAAGTTCGCTTTTCCCTATTGCCCTGCCAAAACCCCTATATTCATATTGACAAAAGAAAATGTAAAAAGAATAAGGCTTTCCTCCATTGTTATGCATAACAATAATGAAATCAATTGTAACTCTTAATTTTATTAAGAGTATCTCTACAAAAACTCGGTGGTACCCAGAGTCCAATTTCCATCATTTGGCCTGGGCACTACAGCAATTCAAGGGAAGGACTAAGGCAGCCCCAGCTAATTTTTGATGGCCTTCTCCTCAAAGAAGAGTACAACTATTTATTGTATACATACATCAATGGTAGTCAGTGCACGACACCCTCAGCATTGTTGTACACTTGAAAGCACTTGTTGTGCCACTGTATTTGTTGCACTCCACTGTCTTCTCAAGACTGAACCACTAAGAGGTCTACCAAGCAAACCATTACTTGAAGACCAATTGTTTATGTCCTCTGCAGCTCCTATCCCGTTAGAAACTTTCAGACTCCTTGATGACTCACCCACTGGCAAAACTCCATTAAACTCCTATAAACAAATTGGAGATCACTGAGACTTGATAAACATGAATGAAAGGAAAAATAGAACTAAAATATTTTAGGTTTACCTTCAGGCCAGAGTCTGAGACAGAAGGCTGAAGGGACCGCTCAACCTGCAAATGGTCAAAATGAATAAGTCAGCTTCAAATGAAAATGTTGGAAGAAGAACACATTCTCTGTTTATTTCTGTTTCAACAGACAAGATTTCTCAAGAGAAAGTATCTCACCAAGAGTTATAAAAAGTCACAGAGCATATCCAACAATAAGAAAATAACAAAAAAAATATCCCCACAGGGTAATTTATATGTAAACAAATTAGAGCCAATCATTTTTCAAATGCACCAAAGAATCATTGGAAAAGAAATTATTTATATCTTGCAATAGTTGCTAGATTTCTAATGACTAGCATGCCCCGTTTGGCCAAGATGGTCAAAACAACCAGATCGACATGCATAACCTGATCATGCTGCATGAGCAGGCCAGCACAACATGGTCCAGCATGCTGGGGTGTCATTGGGTATTTTCTTCAACGTTTATGCAGAGAAATTATAAAACTTAAGAATTTGACAAATACAATATGTAGTAATCTACATAAATAATAACAAAATTAACATTTTCTTCAACTCTTAGCACATGCAAATATTTTATTTTTGTCAAATATAATTAAAAAAATTGAAGAAAGCTCCCAAAACAAGCCACAAGGACCTTGCCTACAGATCATGCTGGGCCTATACCCAGCAACCATTCCCACCATGGGCCAAGGAGAAACTGGCCATGCCAGTTACAAACCTACTGTCAATATGTGAAGCGGAAACCAGAAATGCTTTCTCATATTTCAACCCATCAAAAATTTATATCCCCAACCAAGTTCATGTTAGTGGAAAGTCAACAAACCTTCTGAGATCCATTGGAATCATATGGAGATGGTGGTTTGAGGGGCAAAGCGGGAGGCAAAGACCCAGTCTGCTAAAGCACAAGTAAAAACTAGTCAGCATAATAAGAGTGATAACTAAGCATATAAATATTATTACAAGCAATTTCATCTACAGAAGTTTTGGTTATGACTGTTGGAATGGTTAAACGGATTGTGAACATCACATGGACAAGGCAGGGCAATTGAACAAACAACACATCAAACAAGAATAATTTACACTTCAATTTTTAGGACCGATCTCCCAATTCAGCGAAAGCACTGAACTGACCTCCTAACTTTCCAAAAGCACAAAGTACCATCAGGAACTGAACAATTTGAAACGGCCAACAAGAAATTATTCTTCTTGGTGGCCCATATTAGTTAACAGTAGAGAACCACCGTGATATTAAGAAGAAAAAAGAATCCGACTGAAAAGATTAATATTTAATAAAAAAAAGGAAAAATACTCTTAAAATCTAATTCGTGAAAAGCACAAATATCCTACACAATTAAAAAAGCACAATATGCACAGCCAAATTGATCTTATACCCGGATATTCAAGAAAAAGAACTAAAAAATACCCTTGCTGACGGTGTAATTCCTGGCAATTCAAGATATGTCCTCGAAGAACTGTAACGCAGAGCCTACAGGAATGAAAGAGCATAGTTAAATAAAAATACTAATTGACCGAAGAAGATGAAAAAAAGCACTCTAGAAAAAGAGCCAATTATGGAGACTATAAGGTAAAGAAGTTGCTAGGACCTAGGTATCCAACCCACTTGAAAATTTTCAATGGATTATACAGTTTAATTTTCAACAATATAATTACAACACCAATTGACAATGTAAATTGATTTGACATAAATATCACTTCAACAATGAAAAATGATTTGATAAATAAAATCAATTCAATCATTGTGAATCTGAAAAATAACATCAATAGGAAAAAAGTAAGTTGAGTTCATGCCTGATTGAACTCTGTTGTTCTGTCTTTCTCCTGCCTCCAGACACAATCGCACAATTTCTTTACTCCTAAGCTTGTGATATCCTAGGCAGACAATCACAAGCCATGCCAATTAACATAAAGCAATCTAAACAAATCAAATAACATGTCAGAGAATCATGTTGTTAATATAAAAGTTACCTGTTTGCCTTCAATTACACTAAGTTTACTTTCCTGTAAAAAACAAAAAGAGTGGGAAAACCTTAGCCTCCCATCCAGCCTTAAATATTTAAAATAGTAAAGCAGGAAAACAAACTTATAGTCATACAGATTGCTCACCAGAGTTTGAACCACGTCACGAACAGATTGAAATTCCTCGCCAATCATTCTCGATCTTCCTCGTAATAGATGAACCTGAAGCATAAGTCCATTAAAAAACTTGAAATGTCTATAAAGATACACACAGTCCCCACGTACACAGAAGGCAATGTCCATATTGGACCCACCTCTTCCTTTGTAGCCTGAGAGATTTCTACAATCTTATTCACATCACGGTCCACATTTGTAATCTTGGAAGACAACTGCCGCTGAGCAGCCTGGAATAAAAAAAAAAAAATTTAAATCACAGTTACACTCATAATAACACCTATACCAAATAGCAAGCATCTTACAACCAAGTGTAGAAGACAACAGCTACGCCAGTAAAATAACAGGATCTATTTTGGACAGACAACTTGCTAGTCCTCAATGACCAGTATCAAAACGACTCAACTTCAACAGAAGCTTTCATAAAATAAACAAATAACATGTGACATGAAATAAAAATAAAAATAAACAGAAAGTGAATAGGGCTTAAATCCACAATAAATAAAAATAAATCAAGTATCACAAATTTTTAGTTAGTGCAGAGTTTGATAAACTATACTATTTCCAGTTCTACAAATATATTTATTGATTACTATAAAAACATCCAAACAAATCTAAGTTTACACTATTGTAATGACAATCATGACATGAATAAATTAAAAACTTGCCAAGATTGACGAATAAATGTCCTCAAGCTGTCTGGCTACTGAATTACAAGCATCTGATAAACTACGTTTCGTTGCAAACATCATATCTGGAAGCTTCCAGCCCTGACAACATTCAAGGAATGAAAAGTAAATTTAGCCTATGCCAAAATAGAAGGTTATGAAGCACAAAACAAATGATAAGAATAGCAGTAATTCAAACGAGCTACAGAGGTAGACATCCAGCATGATTATAATACTGAAAAAACAAAAGGCAGAAGTACAAAGCTGGAGGGATAGCAATCATGTTTCGTGCAATTCTATAAAGTCATCTGTATGGAACATGGACTTGGAATTTGTTGGTGCATTCAAGTTACTTAACTAAAATGATTGAAGAAGTAGATAGAATCATTTCAAGATTAGAAAACCACAGAAGTTTGAAGATAAATTGATTACAAAAGTAATTAGGCAATTTAAAGATTATTCTTTCCCTGGAGTATTTGGCTAGTAGGTTTTACTTCCTTTTTTTTTTTTTTTCATGGTGAACGACAGTATTAGTTATGGACATACAATGACGAGTTGGTAGATCCATACCATTATTACCTCACTGTCATGGCACCAGGAATTAATGGCTGTCTCCTTTTCCCTACTTGGGTTAAAAGGAGCAAGAACTACCGCTAAATGCTTGCTAGTAGAGGGGAAAAAAAAATGGAGGCGGCAGAGAATCACATAGTTTGGATAGAATTTCATCAGTCTAATGCAGAGCATATGATATGAGAAATAAAGGCATATATTAATGGGCTGCAAAATTTTCATAGAAAGAACTAAATCTCCTGTCTCTGAGACCATTTTTCAGATGATTGCCTTCCTGAGGGCAATATCAATTTTGCTTCTGTTTATCAATACCTGAATAGTAGTAATTTGAGCATTATATTGTTGTTATTCTATTCTTTTACATTGTCCCCAGGGGATATCTGATGTAAACTTTCATTGAACTTAACTTATAGCCCTTGTACTTTCTTCACTAAATTATGTTAATCCAAAAAGAACATTTGGGAAATTACCATTACAAGTAAATTAAACTAAAAATTGAACAGTCAATCTGCAAACTATCCACTTCAATAACTGAGCAGTCATATGACACTCAAAATAAATTTCACCAACCCACATCACACAAATAAATCCAGATGTAAGGTAACATTTAATAAGACAACATCTACTATATATGTGTATATGAACCTGGGGGATTGACATATCTAAAGATTGTACAACAACACTTTTATATCTGAACAGAAACACTAGGCATAAAAAAGGCCATGTTCCCATATCATTCACTACCTTCCACCAAACGTAGCCATATCCAGCCACTATGATAACAATAATCACACCATATTTTTGAGCACCTGGACATGATAATACAAGTCAGAGAATGCTAGAAAGTGATGTACTACAAAAACTTTAGAAAGCTAATTACGGTTCAAGAGTGTCACCACATGTCATGTATAAAACTAAAAACTCAGGGATAAAAGATTTCACAAGATGTCATAACCTAATGATTTAGCAAAAACAAGGCAATTCCATGCACAAAGGTGAGAGAAGTTGATGATTAAGAGAAGCAATCAATGCCAGTCATATGCTATTGAGCAACCATATGTTGACCATCTTTTCTAGAAAGAAGGTTAAGAGAACTCAGCAAATATGGAACCCACATCACATCAACGCTCTTTTCTATGTTCATTCATTTTGTTCTCTAATCGGTGTTAGACATAGCAAAGGCAAAAAATGACCCAAAAAAAAATGTTAATCAGCAAAAGTGTAATCTCAAAAATCTAGGCAGCACATATGCAGGGTAGAATAAGATGGCAAATTGCAAATCTCTCCTTCATATGTAAGATAGGGTCTACAAGTAGAACCTGTTCTACTTGCAGTTACAATTGTAACTGGTCTGCTTGAGAAAAACAGTGACATCTCTTCTCGGAGACTGTTAACCTGCAAAAGTGAAAAGTTTGGTAACAATCACATATTCAGCTTTCTTAAAATAACATGCTCATTCGACAAACAAATAGACTGAGGTAAGCATTATAGACACTTAAATAATCAAAACTCAAAAGTAGATATAGGGTTCAAAAATAGACAGACAAGAGTTTCAAAGATGGTACTGGAGAGGTTTTGAGCTATAACATCATTTCATGAGGAAATGCATACATGAAAAGAATGACTTTGTAACAATTTCTGGGCTGAGGAATTGATGCTTAATTAAAATTTTGAGATTTAAGTTAAGAAATTTTAAAGTTTAATAGGTGTTTACAAACATTGAATGCAGAAGACAAAATAATAAAACACATTTGCAAGAAAATCAAAGAAATTAGAATGAAAGAGCAAAAGAAGAAGGAAAACTTAACCCTTCAATGCCAACCACAAACCTTATCATTTAGCTCTAAGAGTCTCTTAAGCAAACGAGATTATTTTCATGGGTCATTGATGCCTCCCTATCCTAGTAAAACTGCAAAAATGGGAACTACTTCATTTTGGGAATGTCGCTAGGTCTACTTGATAGGCCTTATTTCTATGTTACAAATTAGAAGCATGATAATAAAGTAAAAAATAAATATTTATTTTCAAGAACAAGAGACTTTCTAAAATCCCAAGTAAAAAATCATAAATTATAGAGCAAAAATTTATCCCTCCTCCCTGCATGAAAAGAAAAAGGTAGGATATGTATTTTCATCACCTGCCAAATTCATGGCAGATCTCACTCATATGCAACTGGAAAAGTCAAAGACCACTCATGCTCCTAGCCCTCACTAGATAAACATCTAGGAATGAGCAATTAAAATGACAAGTCAAATAAGAACCTCAGCTGACAAGTTGTAAGAGCTGGGTTTCCTATCCAATGGACTGGTATCATCTTGTTTAATCATCTTTGAGACAATCTGTAGTAGAAGAAAATCACAATATTAACAGTAAAAAAGAAAATTGGCAATGAATTTACAAGTTTGAAATTTTCAGGTTTCATTCAATGAATAAATTGAACCCACAACCAGAAACAGAATATAATGCTCTAAATGCAACACATCATAACAATGATTTTTACGACAGCCAATTGAGGTTTTAAAGTCATTCATCTCAAAGAATGTCTGGTCCTCTTGACCAAACGAAAACAAAATTACGGAAGAAAACATATATGACAGATTAACATTGCTAATGACTAGCAAAAAATATCTTCACAAAAAGATATAAATCAATGCACGAATATACACAAATAGCATTAAATATGTTTTTAGGCAACCATAACTAGGTTTAGCTTTTGGTAAAAAAAAAAAATACCTTCCAAGCATCTCCAACAACATCCGAAACAGTTGAGAGACGCCCTTCCTTTACAAGTGCTGAGGTTACAATACCTAAGAGATGCACGATAACTAATTTAGTGAGTACAAATGTTCTTTTTGTCCACAAATATCTCATCAAAAATGAAACTGACTTCTATAGAAGAGGGAAAAAATGAAAGAAACACTAGAAAGAAAAGATGGGAGATAAAAAATAAAAATAACCACAAAATAATTAATATCCAAATTACACATTAGTGCTGCATTCAAACATGTAAAACCAAGTGCAAAGCATGTAGGACTTGGGATATGCCAGCAACACATAATCTACAAGAAGCCTTTTGATTAGGCCAAGAAGCCGCAATGGCAAAGGGAGTAGAGCAAAGGAAAGATGACATGAAGATGCATACAACACTATGCTCACACAAAATAATTCATTTCCTAAACAAACATCCAGACAGAGGAATAAATCATTGTTCTTAATCATAGATACACCACTATCATGTTAAAACAAATATTACAACAACATAACTCTATGAGTAGTGTTCGTCTGGAAAGTTGTGCACTCATTTCGTAAAGTATTTCACCTAGTCTAGCCACAGCAACCCAAAATATGGAGTTCACAAATCTTTTTAAGATCCTTTCTTTTTGCCGCTCTATATTCAAAACAAAAGTATCATGCCAGGTTACAACAGTGAAAACTTATAAAACTGCACTTGTAACTAGCAGCCCATACAATGTATATCAATCCCCTTTGATTCTATCAATTCTAGTCCATAAGTTCTCTTCCACCAAAAATAGCATTTAATTTCATTCCCTTCATTATAAAAGACATAACCACGCTCTTAAATCCTACACTAAGAAGTCAGCCACATACCCCAGAAATATTCCCAGTCTCTGGGACAAACTAAACCACGTATCTGGTGAATCGCACCGCTCAAAACGGCCGAGCCAGCGCATTTGATCGTTATCACTACCTAATTAAACTCAGGATATCATAAACCATAACTTCAAATTCGACTATCAACACGACTGTCAATTCGGTACGAGACACAGCTAATCAATCAAAACAAAAGTAAGTAGAGAGCTAAGCAATTGGGGAAACAAACAAAGGAGAATCAGAGAAAATTGTACGGACCGGCGCCGACGAGGAAAGTTAACTTGCCGAAAGGAAGAGCCATGACCGGGAATTATTCAGTTGTTTATTTATATTTATTTATTTATATGCGTATGTTCATGTAGGTCTGCGTCAAGACTCTACAACATGAGAAAAGCCGATAAAATCGCTCCGTCGAGTCCTGGTCTGGGCAGGTTCCACGAGCAAAGCATCAGGCGAACAGCCCTATTCGTGAGCTGATTGGATAAAAGACCTTGGTTTTGTGAATAATTACAGGAAGAACCCGGATAGATGAATCGAATATTCGTTTTCTAGTTTCTGTCTCTCTTTGTAATTACACTACATTATGGAGGCCACTCTGTTAGGCATTCATTGCAAGCTCTTATTATAATCCACTTAGAGAGTCGTACGACCGTCGTTACGTTAGCAATAAAGACTATATAATAAACAAATAAAGACTATACAGTAAATAAATAAATAATAGTTAATATAACGAAATTATACTATTTAATATTTTTTTAAAAAAATATTATTTAATATTTACTTTGAATAATCTTTTTGATTTCCTTACTTTAAAATAAAGATAATAATTTAAATTATTATGTCATGTTATATAAAAATCAAATCGACTCAATTCGTTTAATAATTATGTCAAAAATTAAAATTTTTATTCTAATACAATTAACAAATAATTAAATAAATTATAATCTTATCATTCATTTAATATATTTTGTTACATATTATAATATATTTTTATAATATTTATGATATTATAAGCATATATATTAATATTAGTTTATTTTATACAAAACTAAATATTTTTAAAATATGATAAATATAATTAATTTATTTAAAAATATAAAATAAATTTATTAAATTGTAAATAATTGAATATATAATTAATTGTGTCAATAATTTTAAATTTAAATTTAAATACAATTATTAATTATATCGTATTTATTTATTTAATAATTATATCATTTTATGTAAATTAGAACATACAAAATTTGTGTTGATTTGGTAGATTATATTAATTGGAATTATATATTTTGGAGTCCAATTAAGTGATGGAAGCAATTGAGATAATTAATTGTAGGTTAAGTGGTAAACTCTATCTATTAGTTGAGAAGTCCCACCAAAGTTTGAACCACAATGCACATATACTTATCTTTGGTTATTTATAAAGTAAAAATTGTCTAATTGGAATTCAAGCACACCCAAACAATGGCATTATATTACAATATGAACTTCTATTAGACCCATAACCACGACATGATGTTGCATTAACTTATATTAGACTTGTAACTATACTCAAATTATACAGTACAATGTTATTATTTGTTATAGTAAAGGGTAGACACTTTTGAATTAAATCAATTCAAATGGATAATTTGAAAAAAAAAATAATAAATTTTAATTCATTATTTTTATATGGATTCAATTTATATTGACAAAATAAAATCATCTAATTATTTTAAAATTTATATTTTTTATTTATTTTAGTCAATAAAATAATTACTTATTTAAATTTAATTAATCTAAATTTTAAAAAATTTATTTTTGATTTAAATCAAATTAATAAACCTAATCAAAACAAACCAAACTTTATTTTAAGACTTTCAATATAAAACATCAAATATCAAATTTAAACTTTACAATTAAATTAATATTTTGGTTTTAGAGTTTAAATGAAAAAAATAAAATGGCGCTGATAGTTTTAAAATGGTTTACATTTTGGTTTAAACCAAATTTGTCACCTCTAGTTATAATACCATATAAACTTCTATTAGAAACCTTACCACACAATGCAATATCATCATAATACCATACAAACTCCTATTAGAACCCTTACCACTCTAAAATGGCTAACGTTACTGTTTTAAAATAATAATAATAATAAATAAATAAATAAAAAGTTTTGGGTATTTAAATCAAGCAAGTACGTAAAGTGCAGTTAATGGGCTTTTGCTCCACTTTAATGGGAGAAAATATGACAGGTTCCCCAGTCCAGAAGAAGTGCGGTATCCTTAGTCTGGGCCTCAAACATTGATCCTGTTTTGATTTGTTAAAATTTATTTAATGTATATAATATTTCTAATTATTTTTTTTTTATTTTACAACATATTTTGGAGGTAAAAAAATGAAGTAATTTTCTTATTGAAAATATTTCTATAATAATTTCAACATAAATCATATTAATTAATAGAGATAAGACTAAAAATTTATTTTTGAATCGGTTAAAAATAAATTAAATATGGTTTCTGAAGTTTTAATATTATAGAAAAATTTTATTTATAAAAAAATGCACTTTATAAAGAGAACATTATGAAATTTTTTTTATTAAAAATCACAATAAATTATTAAAATTATTCCCTATCATTATTTTTAAAGTATATAATTCATCCAATGGGACCAATACCAATTTGAATCAATACTCTAAATAAGTTCTCAAAACAAACGTGTAATTCACAAGAAATTTATCGTTTATTTTATTAAGAAATTTAATTTTGATACATTTCATAAATGAAAATGTCTATTGTGTCGTTGTTATATTCGTAATAAGTTTCAACACAAGGCGAATTTAATTTATTAATCAATAAGTAGTTTTCTGACTTTTCTCGGTTTCACACAGAACTCAAAAAAAATAAGAAACGAAAGTAACAAATATAAATCAATTTATATTTGGTGAAGACGGAAAAAATATGTACAAAATCGTTTATATTTTATTACAATAAAAAATACACTTTTTTTTTTTTAAAGTAAACTAATCTAGAAAATTTCTCGAGACAAAATAATTATTAACCATTTTATTTGTAATACTTTTAAAAAAATTAAATTATTAAATAATTTATTGTTTTTGAATAAATTATTTTATTTTTGAGTCCTGCTGACCCAAAGCACCCCTCTATACATCCTTGCTCTCTACACTTCACTATATTTTTTTTAACTACAATTAACAGTAATCATTTTAAAAATCACATCATTATGAAATTGATCATTATACTTTTGACATAAATTGATGGTTCATTTAGTTACTAGTTTTAATTTCTAATTAAAATTTTATAAGTAAATTGTTATAACATTATTTAACATTTAGTGTTTCTATTTTTTTATAGTAGAGATAGCTTTAAAAATTAGCACACCATAATACATACCAAACGAAATCATATAATATTCACTTTCCTTAGATTCTCTTATAACTAAAAGGACATAGGAAAAGTCGAAATAAGATTTGAAATGCACAAAGCAAACAAAATTTTGCAACAGCAACAAGTCTTTTGTATTCTTAATAATTGATGCTTAATATTGTTTCCAATAAAGAGTTCATCAAGAATTGAAAGAATCGACAGCAAGAGCAATAATACTATTTCCGGACAAGGAAATTTTTATTTGGAGGTTCAAATTCTTCAATAGCAGGTAATAGTAATGTACAACAATGTATTGATAATAATTAATCGAGTGTCTGGCCTTTCTGTGCTTTGTATTCGAAGCCTTAATATGAAGTGTAGATTTGCATATGGCTCAAGATATGCTCAAAGTTATCTGTCGACTTCTCGATCGGATGTGAATGCATTCCTTCATAGGTTGTCACCACAACTCCTTCATCTTTAGTTAATCGTTGAACTTGCTTCTTCACATTGCAGCCTTGGTGTGTACACCGATAGTAGCTTCTGCAGATAGTAATTAAATACAGAAACAGTGTTAGCGTATACATTTCTGGTCAATTTGGTTGTTGTAGGCGTATTAAAATAACATGGAAAGTCGTATTCGACCTAATCTAGAAGAGGGACATGAGGGTTTTAAATATTTATCTGAGTCCAAGTCCTTCGATCTCGAGTTCTTTATTGAGACGACAATAGCGTTAGTGTAGTTTAACTTTTCAACATGTGTTGGCTGCTTCAGCTTTATTAGAATATTGAAGGATTTGTTTTGTTTATTAATGGCATATATCATTCATTATGTTCTAGATATGACGATTGATCATGACAATAACGCCATGAGATCACAGCAGACTTTGAATTTTCTTCTGCATTTTAAGATATATCAATGACTCTCTCCTTAGTCCTTTCCATATTTCAGTGAGAAAATTTAACTTAAGATGTTGGCAAGTAACGAAAAGGAGCAAAACAGAAAATGACAACACAGTTTCAGTACGCGTTAGCATTACAGACATCGCAGTTGCAGTGTCTTATTCTCCACACCGCGGGAAGCAGAAAACTAACTGTTGCTTAACTTCGTTCATTATGTTTCTGTTGCGATCTCCCTATTAATAACTTAAACATGGAGCAACTAGACCAGTATAATTTCATATATACTGACGATCAAATTCAACGCATATGAACACCGCATGGTTTTAATCAGTAGCCGTGTATAAATTAATTAAACTCCCTATCAAGTAGGGACTCTCCGAAGAAACTAGTCAAATAGTAGATACTCGGATATCAGGTTTGGTAAAAGTTTTATCGGATATCAAAAGCAGAAAAACAAAAAAGACGAAAACTTTACAACAAGAGCAGAGTAGGAATACCGACCTTGGAAATTTGTTGTTTTTCACTGCTTTCTGGCCATACTTTCTCCATCTATACCCATCATCGAGTATATCAACTTGACTTCTTGTCTGAAAAGCATACCTAGGCTTTCTTACCTTCTTCTCTCCCTTTTTCTTACCTAATTTTTCTCCATTTCCAGACCCCAGAAAGCTTTTGTCCTGAGAGTTTTCGTCGTTATTACTTTTGCCGTTGCTGTTGTTGTTCACAGTTAAACTACCCGGAACCTCCATCTCTGTCATCAATCCCAGGAACCCACTTGACTTATTACCTTGAAATTCAGTATAAGCTTGAGAATTCACCATATCCAATGAAGCTGCAGACGATGTTGAAGATGAAGCATTGCCAGCTGCTGCCGGAAAATACGTTTGGTAGTTCTCCATTAGAAACAGAAAGATAAGGAACACAAAGAGAGAATGTGAGCAACAGGATCAAAGTAAGTTATAAAGGCAGGATTCAATTCGAATTTTGGAACAGTAAGGCGGCTTGAAATTTGACTGCTTCTAGGGCCGGGGCTACCATTTTCTTTATTGTGTTTGGTGTCGTAAACGGCACGTAAAATATATATCCAAAATATAGAGAAAAAAAAAGAAAAAAGAAAAAAAGAATCATCTAAGAATAAACTATATTAATTATTTCATTTTAAAAAGAAAATTAAATTAATTTCGTACAAGAGTACTCGTGTCTGAAACATGGATCATGGTTCTGGTTAAAAACTTACGATACTTGTGAACAGCAAACCGTACATACGTGTTTACATTTCTTTTACAATTAATTAAAGCAGCCCCTGTTGCCAGGACAGTGGTCAAATTTTATTTCTTGGTCAGAACGTGTGTTCTCAAAACTATTACTGTACTTTAATTTCCTCTGAGATAAACCAGATCAAAGAAATTTCTAGCTATCTTCTTGTTCTAAGTAAAAATGAAAATTATATAATTTATTCTAATTAATAACATAAAAAATATTCATAATTATTCTATTTAATTGACACCCAATTCTTTTTTTTTTAAATTAATTTATAAAGTTCGAATCTATTTTTATATTTCTTTGTTTTAGATAATTTGTCAATTTTTTATAAAATTTGTTTTATTATTTTTATTAATATTATACAATACATCTTAATATCAAACCAAATTTAGCGTAAATTTCTTATCCTTTAGTGTCAACTTCAACTAAAAACATATTTTATATAATAATTTAAAAATAAAACGTTAAACAATTAAAATAATATTAATGTACATTTGAGAATATATATCGAAAATAAATTATTTGATAATATATGCTTCTTGTATATTTAAATTTTTTTTTTTTTACTCTATATATATTACTTTTAAAGATATGGGATTTGCTAAAAAGTAGGCAAAAGAGTATTAAAACATAAATTATTAAAATATGTAATGATGTTTTTTTAGTAGAAATCAAAGGAAATATCTTCTAGGCAGGGATTTGGGATTGCTAATGGCTATTGATTTGTAGTGACGTAGACAAATCTTAGGCAGCTTATTTTCTTGTTTCCATTAACTAAGTCATATGGGATCATGGAATCCACGCGATTAGAGGCTAAAAACCATGCAATTAAGAGAACTTAAAGAGGGATTCAATGGATGTGGAAAAGCTTAGTTTACAACCATTGCTAGTCCACACAAGTTGACTACTCGTATTAAACAGAGAAAAAGAAAATAGATGTGGGTTTGAAATTGAAATCGAAATCGAAATCGAATTAGCAGCGGCCACCATTCTTGTATTTGTCCAATAAAATGGTAAAGTGGCTAAGTGCCTACTTTTATCTCTTTTTCTTTTTTCGTTTCTTCATATGAAACTGTCATGGCAGAGTGATGGCATAAAATCTAGTCAACTTATCTATTGGCCATTGCTGCTTGGGTTAGGTTGGTTTCCCTGTGTTAACATGTTCGTAGACAGGGCCATGCACTACTGGCACGGTGCCAAATCATACATTTACATAGGATTGTCACTGTATTATTGTCATCTATCTTTATCTTTTAAATAAAATGATAAATTTAATATAATATTAAAACTAATTTAACCTAATAATTTAATATTTAAATTATATCAAATATTAAAATTAAAATAATAATATCTATTAAATAAAATTAAACTTACTCAAAAGAAAAAATATTGAATTGGTCTTCATTTTTAAACTTATATTTTTAGTTTAAATTTTTAAATAAAATGTCAAATTCAACAAATTTACACCTTATATATAACATATTCTAAAAATTTAGTAAAATACAGCTATAATAAATACTCGAAAAATAAAAATAAGTGTATAAAAAATAAAAAATTCTCCACTTTGGATATCTATGAATTTAGTGGTCATAATGCAACAATTACAATTGTATCTTCAAAGCTTCTGTAGCTCTTCTCAAAATAAAATAATTAAAATATAATTACTATAATACAGTTATTTAATATTATTACATATATTATCAATTGTATATATAATTGACAGTTTCTATAATAAGAAGATATGTGATATTGACGGATAACATTTAAATGAATATATATTATTATTTTTAACTTAACGGGTGAATCCAAATTTGACAACCAATTCTAGCTGGCATGAATTATAGTCTGATTAATTAGTTCTCTTGATGTCCTTGAATAAAATTGGGATTTTATTATGATATAAATATTTATTAAGTTAAAAATAAAATTTTAATTTATAATTAATAAAATTAAATTAATAAAATAATTTTTAATTATATGTAATTAAGTAAATTTAAATTAAAAAGATTTACTTCTTTCAATATTTATTATATGAAATGATAACTTTTTAGTACAATAATGTTCGTAGTTATGTACATTTACATTATTTTTTTAAACATGATATCATATTTCGCTGTATCATATTATTTGTATAATAATTTAATTAAATTATGTTATGTATATATTTATTTTAAAATTATTGTACAAATTAATAATTATAATATATATATAATATAATATTATTAGATATATAATTAAACTATCATATAATTTTTTATTTTTTTTTTAAGGTGACGTGTGGTATTAACTCGGATAATATTATTGTACGTTTTAGAAGTGACCTGTCGGTTTATCAACAATGATAAAATACTATAATAAATTATAAATAGTTATCATTTAATCAAAGATGATAATGTCCTTTAACATAATACAAATTTTAAATAATACATTAAAAAAAAGGTATTACTTGAGCTCGAAGGGATTGAGAAGCTTGGTGTAGCTGGGGCTGGTTTAGGTTATCCCCACAAAAGCTGAAGGCGATGGAGATCGAAGAGACCCTTATTCCCATGACGAGTCATTTTCTTTTCTTTAAACTATTAGTATAAATTAAATTACATCAAAAAACTTTTTTTTTAAAAAAAATAGTTATTTATTAATTTTTAAAATACAAATAATGGGAATTTAACATTACATGATAAAAGAATTATTGTATAATAACATCTAATTAGATGATGCCAATTGAAAATTTTGTTGTTTATGTCAAATATAATTGTCTTTATTTTTAAATTTAAAATTTTAAGTTAAGTAGTAAATTTAACTTGATATCAGAGTCAATTTAATCTAATGATTTAGTATTCAAACTATTACAAATACTAAAAATTAAAATAATAATAATAATTATTTAAATTCACGTGATAAAATTTATAAAATAAAATTAGATTTGCATGTGAAGAGAATGTCAAATACAATTGTCAAATTCTTTACATCTAAATTTAAACTTTTAAGTCAAGTGATAACTTCAATAGTTTATACTATATAAGTTTTAAGTTATTTTATTAAAAACAAGAATGATCTAATATAAGCCTAATTATTTGGGTTATTTAATATTTCTCGAGTCATACTATAATAGATTTAATATTAATTGGAACGTATTTTAAGGTCATTTTTTTATTTGAATTTTGAATTTTGTAAATTTAGTTATTTTTAAGTAAATAAGTATATTTATTTTCTTAATTAACAATTTTTTTTTTAAATATTTTGTTTTCAGTTTTTTTTTTAAATAATTTTGTCTTAATAAGAGAAGTTTGAACAATTTTATTAATTAATTAACAAATATATTAGAGGCCATATTACATTCTTCAGATGAGATTGAATGGAATATTGGCAGATGTGAACTTTGAAGCAAAATTCATTCATGCCCCCTGGCCTTGTCTAAATCAAGTGAGTCGTGGGAAAGAAGGTAATATGAAAATGATACTTGATGACGACGTGGAGATGTATCGTGAATTCCACGAGTCAAATTTAACGTGCTGCAAAAGGGAAACGATCTGATTCAATGACACGAGATTGCGAGTGAAAGCAATTTAGATTTTGACTGAAATTGAGTTGATTCTACTTCATTTTCAAAATAAAATTAAAAAAAAATATTTATCATTTTAATTAAAATTTAATATTTTTATTCTATAATAATTGTGATTTAAAAATTATTATTTCTTAATGTTATATAAAATTTTAATTTTATTTCAATTACGCTCTTTATTTTACGTCTTTATTTTGATTGATAACGAAATTTGTAATTTTTTTCTTTATAATAAATTAATGTATTGTTGATATTTAATGTTTATAAATTATTTTAAAATTTTGTTATAAACAACTAAATTATGATAATTCAATTAATTACTTGGTGGTCATTGTCTTACACAAAATTCATATTATAAGCAAATAAAAAATAAAAGCGAGTATTGAAAAAATTTTAAGTGAGATAATTTTACTATGTCAATATAAATGATACAATAGAATTATCTAATTAATGAAAGAAGAGAGATTTATTTATTGATTGTAAATAAAAAAAATTAAAAAATAAATTTTTTAAATTTTTTTATCGTATTAATTAAAAATAAAATTATTTTTAATTTTTTTATTTAGATAATTAATAAATAATTTTTTATTAATTAAATAAATTTATTATATTATTTATATTCATTCAATAAGATTATTTAACTAAAAGATTTTGATATTGAAAAAGGATAAGGTTTTTGGAATGTAAGTTTGAATAATTGATATTGCATTGTTTCTAGATCTTGACTGGCCTCTGTGTAATTGGGTGACACCATTGCTGAGAAAATCGATTGCATGAGCTGGATGGATTATCCTGAGCCTTCTTCCAACAGTCAACCAAGTGATCAGACAGAAAATCTGGTTCTTGGAAGTTGGAAATATCAAATCAAATCTCTTGGAATAATTCTTCAAGTCTGAAGTCAAATTTAATAATGCAAATACAACACGTTTAGACTTTGTACAGATTGATAACAATGGTGGTTGTTGGTCAAAATTTTTGAAAAATTGTATGGTTTTACTGTTCTTTCTTGAAATCAATCAGAAGTTTCTGCGTTATGCAGCAGCAGCTTCCACATGAAGTAAGCGAGTACATCAGGTTTTTTGTAGTTACTGGACTCACTGAATCTCAGTCAAAATTTCAACCATCGTTTTTTAATGAATATAAAAGACTGCAATCTGAATGCTGGAAGAAGAAGAACAAGTCCCATTCCTAAGACTTCATTATGGTACTTACACGTACCTTACATTTAAGTATTAAAAAATTAAAATAAATTTTATAAAATTTAAAATTAAAAAACATTAAAATATATAAAATTTAAAATTAAAAAATTATTAAAATATATAAAATAAATAATAAATAATATAAATAAAAAATTTTAAAGAGTAAATTTTAAATAATTTTTAAAAAATGAATGTAAAGATAGATATATTCTAGTCTAAACCACCTGCGCTAACATGGGTTTTGATTGTTTGACTGTGTGCAATGTTTCAAAGGCAGAGAAAAATGTGTCTATTGAGTGTGTGAATGAAGAACAAGGATTAGATCACAAGCGAAGAGCCTACAGCATCTTGTGGAATTAATTGCGGAACATATTAGAAACACTGGCTGGCAACATTAACTAGCTGTAGCTGTAGGTGTTGGTTGTTTTAATCAACCTCTCTCTTGACCATTTGTTTTTCCAATTCCAAGTTATGTATGTGTAAAATCACCCATTCTTTTTATTGACTCTGAGCTTATCTATCTAGTTACCTTAAAACACATGGACACAGGGATATGGATTTTCCAGCCAATTGACTGAGTATTAGTCAAGTTAAATTAAATTTCTACCCTCCATTAGTTTGAAAAGGGATTTTGCACCTTGCTTTTTTCTTGGGAAATTTTTCTTCCGAGAAAAAAGTTTGAGGAAATTGTTTTTCAAGCGTAAAAAGTGTTTTTAACCACCAATTTGATGTAGAAAACTTCAGTTTTGTTTGATGTCGTGGTGGTTGTATTTAAATTTTCAATGTTCAAGCTCAAAAGTAAAGCTTTTAAGGGACACAAGATTAGAAATAAAATTACTTATGGATCCAAATTTATAAAACAAATGCCTATCAATCTATAACAAAGGAAATAAAGGACACAAAGTCAAAAAAACAAATGTAATTTTATCATAAGTGAACATTATATTTTCATTTAAATAAGACCAACCTCAAAAAAAGAAAGACCTCATAACTTTAAGTGGAGGTTTCAAAATAAATAGAATTTTAAAAAAAATTGATAATGTCTAATAAATTTTTACGAGACCTCATTGTTAAAACATAAGAGAGTACTTTCAAAAAGACAATAATTTCTTTAATTGTGAGGTATATTGTTATTTTTTAACAAAGACTTATATTTAAAGGTACAAATATTTATATAAAAGAGGAGACTTATATTTAAATATAATTTTCATGAATTCTTGTAGAGTCTTTACATTTAAATGTACAAAAAACGTTGTTAAGAAAAAAATAAAAAAAATAATTAAAATTAATTTCCTTACTTGAAAATTCGTAATTATCTTTAAAGGGTAAAAGATATATTACACAAATAAAAAAGAACCAATTAAAACGTTAATAATAAATATTCAATTATTTACAAAAAAAAGATAATGATAACAAATTTTACACCTGATCTAATACACAAGAAAATACACGTGATATGGTTTTAAGAAGTTACAAATGTTAGATGATATTAAAGTCATGATACTTGTTGAAAAGAATGATTGAATATAGTTAGATCAAAATACTATGTATAAAAGCATAAAATTTGATTGATAAGGTAAGAGAAAAAAAAAAAAAAACAGACTTTTAAACCTTCGCTTTAATTTATTTTACAAGAGAGATAACATCAACAAATCAAAGTAAAACAAGTCAGTAAATATCCATGTTATTAATTTTAGCAGGTTGGGCAAAAAATGGCATCAATAATATTGATTCTATTTAACTTTGAAAAAAAATTAAAAAAATATTTGATAATTTTGACTTTTAGCAAAATTTACCTTTTTTTATACTAATATTTAACATTTAGTACTTTTATATCAAATAAATAAAATTTACTTATTATTATACTAAAATTTACCTATTTTGAAGGGTGACCCTTTTCTATTATGTAGAATTTCAACATCAATTTTTCGTAATAGAGGGATTATTGTGCATCAAAATGCTTATTTACAACGACAATTCTAACAAACGGGTCTCAACAAATAGCAATCGGTGGCTAAATAGAACTGTCGAATTTAAATAGGCCCGGCCCAACATCCCAACCTCCCCACCTGCCTTTTTCATTTCTCTTGTGCTCGACGTCTCAGAATGAGATTTGAAAGGGAAAGAGAGAGAAAATAACAAAATTTTATAAATATATTTTTTCATTAATTTAATATTATTCAATTACTATTTTACCCTTTACTAGTCAACAGTGTGGGGGTGTGCTGATGACTTGCAGTAAATTATAATTAATTCTGAATATTATGAATACATAAAGGGGTGAAATGAAATTAACCCCAAAAATGGGAAGACAAATTATTAAATGGTGTCCTAAGTCCAGTGTAAACGCAACCCCGCCAAAATAATACCAAATGGACGTATCTTGCACGCGATAATAACAAAGACAGAATCGAAAATCCAAAATTGAATTGACTCTTCCCTTTAAACCCTAATCTCTTCCTTTTTCCATTGATTATTGGAATTGGATTCAGACTTGTTATTTGTTGCTAACTGCAAAGCATTGCAATCATAACGATGGATTTTTCCTTCGCCAAGTCCTTTTTGATTAGCTCTAGAGCTTCTGCCAATTCGTTCTTGTCACACTACGAGCCTCTCACTTTGCTTGTCGCTCCTCTACTCACTCTTCTCCTCGCGCGTATACTGCAATCGATTTTTCGTGCTGTTCACGAGAAAGGACTCAAGCTGACTCTCATAGGGTTTTTCATCTCCTCAATCAAGTAATTCATTTTTAATTTTTCTATTTTTATTACATGCTTATCTTTTGTGGATTTAGATGGCTTTTACTTTTTTTTTTTTTTTTTTGCTGTTTAAATTAAATTTGTGCATGCGACAGGTTGGTTCCTGGAGTTAACAGTTACTTTGCAGCTGAGAAACAGAAGGTTAGATGTATCGTCGATTTGATTTTAGTTTTTATAATTCTTTTAGATAAGTTGTTGTGGTGATATTTGTTTATGTATATATAACATTGTATTATCATGTTTGTGATTTGTGGGGTCGTTTCTGTTCTGCAACTGATATAAATACGAGTAAAGTATTTTGTCTGGCAATAATTGAAATACCTGTATTGCATTAAATGGGGGGTGGGTTGTTGGGGGGGTGTGGTTTATGAGTTGAAGTGAAACTATTTTCTGTTTAAGTCTGTTTATTGCTAGAAATGTACAGTTTGTAAACGGCTTGCTTTATGATTTTTTCATTATTGTTGTGGCTCTTAAATTGTGGCCAATTGTGAAGACCTGTTCTCATCTGATATTTGATTGAATTGGGGGAAACCTGCACCTGCAGAAATTATAGTGGATTGGTGTCAACATACCGAGCAAAAACTGATTTTTGGATTGATTAGTAAAATATGGGTCAGCAACGTGCATAGGTGGGTTTTGATCCTGTGAGATTAATGAACTTGGTTGAGCAGGTAATATTGACTTAGGGTTTTCAATTGATTGGTCCCATCACCATAGGTGTTATTTTAGAATGTCATATTGTCAGGCTGGGAAGTGACAGTGCTCTTTTGCGTATTGTTCTAGGTGAACAAGGTCTATGTATAACATAGGGTAGGAGTTTTTAGTTTACTCATTAAACTCAACCATGCAGACTTTAATTGTATTTATTACTCAAGACAAATGCCTGAATTATTTGATATTATTCATCTCTATTTGGAGGTATTTTATCATTCTCCAATACAGTGTGAACAACTCTTTCAAAATTGGTGTACATGCTGTCAAGTAGGATGAGGCTGCGTAACTTGATTTTGAAAATATCTTGCTACTGTCAGATGAGGGATATTTTTGCTATGTTTTGGAGTAATAGGGAGTTTCCTCTATATGACTTAGGAGTGGTAACTTTGTTGGGTTCTAGGGCAAATGGCTTATCTTAATCTATAGATACCTATATCCAAACAAAGCTTTGTTGTTTTATGGTCATATTTATTTACCATGAATATTGGCACAAGGCAATGTTTTCTTATTAATATAGGCCAAAGTCAAAGTAGGTTTATGCATGTGTTTTTATACCCGTGTCCATGATGCATAATTAATGCTTCCTTTTGTGTGTGCTTTGGAGGTTAGTACTTATTTTTTGTCTGTAATGTTTTCATCTTTACTTTTTGTTTGTGAATTGAGTATTTTGAAGGGTAAATTCATTTAATTGTTTGCTACTTTTTATTCATTGGATAAAATTTCTGAAACTAGCATTTTCATTTGTAAATGTGTTCACCAGGTTGTGGATAAGATGCAGTCTGGTATGAAATCTAAAAGAAGGGATTGGATGACAGAGTTGCCTAGGGAAGGCTTAGGAGCAGGAGTCATTGAGAAAATGAAAGAGGAAAAGAGAAAGGATGTTGTCTGGCAAGGGAAATGTTCTGGCACAGTGTATGTTTGTAATTATTAGCATGGTAACTATTTATGTGTGTTATTGCTCTCTAAATAATGAATATTAGATTCTGTTTCAAGTATGCTTGCTTGATATGCTTTGTTTTATTTTCTTGTTGCAGGTATATTGGAGGAAGTGAATCTGAAGGACATTTTTCCTTAATTAACGAGGCATGTTCGATGTTAGTAAGCTAATACATATTCATATGCATATATTTGCTTAAATTTTTTGTTATAAGCAACATAAAACAATGGTACAAGTAAGATATGGTACATTTATGATTTGCATTAGCATTCCCTTGAGCACCCTCTTGAACTTGCTTTTATTTAGGGTTTTAAAGTTATCTTCTGAACATGTAACCAGTGAAATGTGTTTATGCTGGGGATAGGAAGAATATAACTTGTTTGTTCACTGATTAATGCTTTCCCCCAGTATGCGCTGTTTGTGTTGACACCTACATGCTGTGGTATGGCTTAGTCTAATTATATTTCATACTTCACCCAAGATGGAAATGGTTGTTGTTTCAATTAATAATTGCAAACTTGTGCGTTGATAAGCTTACAGATGGTCATATGAGTGTGACAGTAGTGTGCTATCTGAAGCTTGTTTCCCACCCTCTAAAAGCTCAGGACTAATGTCTAAATCGTCTAAATTTGCATAGAAGCTTGCACATTAAAATCTCATTCTGGTGTTAATGTACAAACTTTGCACAAATTCAGAAAAATGTTCAAAAGCTTTTCTTCTGATTTAAAATTTTCAATTTGCTGAGAATTGCAAACGTAGAACATTGCCTGGGATAGTGTCTGTTTCCCTTTTTTGTCATCCTTCTAGGTGGGGTTGCCATATCATTTGTGTTAGAGGTTTTGATAATGTCAGGTCATCCTACCCATACCTGGGTTGAAATGCTCATGTTATCTCTCATATAACTTCTTTTAAATCCCTTTTCAGGTTTGCCCATACCAATCCGTTGCATTTAGATGTATTCCACAGTGTAGCCCAATTTGAGGCAGAAGTCATTGCTATGACAGCTGCTCTGCTTGGCAATAAAGAAAAGGCTTCTGGAGGACAAGTATGTGGAAACATGACTTCAGGAGGAACCGAAAGTATCTTATTAGCTATGAAATCATCTCGTGACTATATGAGGCATAAGAAGGGAATTATGACTCCTGAAATGTATGGGATTTCCGTTATTTTACTTTCACCTTTTTGCTAGTGTTTTTCTGATTAGAGAAATATAAATGTTGCTTCTTTCCCCAAGCACAGGATCATACCTGAATCTGCACATTCAGCATATGACAAAGCAGCACAGTATTTTAATATCAAGCTGTGGCGTGTTCCTGTCAATAAAGAATTCTGTGCTGATGTCAAAGCAATAAGGAAATGCATTAACAGAAACACCATTTTGGTAGATACTTCTACATCATGCTTTGTAACAAATTTCCATTCATTTTTCTTTCTTTTTAGTTAATCTGCGATGGTTTAATCCAAATCAGCTTTCTTGTTTCAAACATTTAACTGAGAAGAAAAAACTAGCCTCTTGGATGGTTATATTTCCATGTTAAAGTTGCAATTTAAAACTTGTGCTTTGTGTCATCTTGTAGACCTGACCAAAATTTCATGATACTGCAGATTGTTGGATCTGCACCTGGATATCCTCATGGAATCATTGATCCTATTGAGGTGTGTGACTACCTGCATGTTTTCTGGCAATTATAATAAACAAATAGTAAATTTGAATTCTGTGTGCAGTTGTTTTTAGCTTTTAATTTGCAATGTATTTTGTAGGAGCTTGGTGAACTGGCTTTTAGACATGGAATATGTCTCCATGTTGACCTTTGTCTTGGTGGCTTTGTGTTGCCTTTTGCTAAAAAACTTGGGTATGTCTTGCTGAGCTTTTTATTATCAGATCATCTCATAATTAGTTGTTACTAAGGGTTGTGCCGTGTCTTGCAATAACTCTTTTCACAAGGCCTTGTTTCTCTGTTTTGATATTGTTACCTGCTCTCAATAACTAAAAAGTTTTTATAGGTTAATAGAGTGCGATTTGGATAAGGCCAGAACTTCTTGTTCATTGCTGGCTACATAAGTCTTGTTTCTATATTTGGGGATTTGGGGAAATGTGCATGGTTTTGTGTCCTAAAAGTAGGTTCAAAAGATATATTTTGTCATTTTTGTGATTATTAATTAGGGGAAATGTATGACCTTTGAGCTATATTTCTCTCCTTCGAATTCACACCCATTTGCATGTGTACCTTTTCTTTTCTGAATTAGACAATGCTACTAGGAGAACAAGCTTTTAACAACATTCTCCAGTATGTATGGCATCTTCATATGCTGGCTATACTGGTTTGGCTAATATTGAATTTCTTTTTCTTCTCAGGTATCCAATTCCACCGTTTGACTTTTCTGTCCAAGGGGTAACCTCAATATCAGTGGATGTGCATAAATATGGATTGGCTCCAAAAGGAACCAGCGTGGTTTTGTACAGGAATCACGAAATTAGAAAGGTAAATGTTCAATTTTTTGAAACCTCTGTTTGGATCTGTAATTGGAGGCTGGTATGAGTATTAGCCTCTTTTTTGTAATATCAAGTATATTTATGTTGGTGGGCACATTTTAAAAGATTGAACATATTATTAGAGTGCTTTTTGAAGGCAAATTTCTTAGTGGAATTGTTGTACACTGTGGCTTTGTAAATTTGAATCAATTCATGGAGTAAGGTTAAGAATTCAGAGCTGAATTCTTATCATATTAGAGTTATATGCAATCATTGGCTGGATACAGATAGGAATAGTTTCAAACTTTTTCATGTTGCCTGTGCCTTGCAATAGTTGTTCGTTCATGTAATTAATTGGACTTGAGCACAATTCTGTGGTTTTGCTCTCTCATAAAATGAAATTATACAGTGCATGTATTGCCGGATTGATCTTGCCATGTTGCTTTTCCTTGCTATTAAAAATATGGGAAAACTAAGGTCCTAGAAAAATTCTAGATGTGCGTAATGATTTACTGTTTATTCAGTGTTTGCAAATGAATTGTATGGTTTCAACATTTCTATTGATGAGACTGGCTAATTATATGAGGGTATGCATGCTACTTGGTACTCTGAAGATGATTTGTTTTTTCCCATTTAATTAAAAGTTTTGAGATGGGCTGGTTGTCAGCATCAAGATCTGATAGCAATTATGTTCCTCCATTTGTAGGTTGTTTATACCAATTATTTAGTGCAGTTACTCATTCCTGCTTCTTATCAAAGTTTTGTTTTTTAATTTTGTTATTGGATTATGTCACCCAACTGTTACAAAATTGTGCAATTAAGGTTATCATATATATTATGTTCCTTCTAAAATATAGGTTATTTATCTATTTATTGATGATTCTCCTTAAATTCTTTCTGGTTTGCTTTTTCTGTCTCGGCATCTTGCTCATTGGGATACTTATGATGCATATCCTGGTTCCTGGCTTCATTCTCCAACAGCATCAATTTGTTGCTGGTAAGGTACTCCACCCTGAAAAGAAAAACATGCATACGCAGAGAGAGAGTACAACTCATTAAAACATTCATAGTGAAATCTCTGTCTTTTTGGCTTTGGTCAATGCTTTTTACGTGGACACACAGACTGATAGAGGAAGTAGAAACTTTTCATATTGTTTTATTTTGCATGGTAGCATGAAAGCAATACGTGAATACACAGAACCCCGCAGCCTTTCTCGTCATTGTTTCAAATTTTATATATTGGTTGGATGTGCTAATTGTGACTGATCATCCTGTTATGGTTAGTCATACCGATCATAATTTATAAAACTTCCACAAAGAGACCAGTGTAAATCAGCCTCAAAGATCATCCAAAATCAGCCACACCACTTCTAGTTGTAATTCTATGCCAACTCCAAAGAGCCTCTCTCTTGACCCTCCCTGCAGTACTTTCATCATATCACTTGCTGGTTTGGATAAATAGCTAGGTGTTACTCTGGTACTGGACGAAAGTCTTTATCAGCCTTACCATGGTTTTGAAACTCGTCTTTTTGCTTGTGTTAATGCTGCAGTTACTGAGTGGTCAGGTGGACTTTATGTGTCTCCAACGATAGCTGGAAGCAGGCCTGGGGGTTTGATTGCAGGGGCTTGGGCCGCAATGATGTCTCTGGGCCAAGAAGGTGACATAATATACTTATCTGTCTGAATTGATGTAGCAATTTAGTGATTGCTTTGTACCAGTGTTATTCCAGATAATTTCTTATGTTGATTATTGTTTTCTATCATTAACTGTAGGATACTTGGAGAACACAAAAGCTATCATGGAAGTGTCAAAGAGCATACAGAAGGGGTTAGTGTTGTTTTCAATTTCTCACCCTCTTTTTAAAAAATTTTGAACGACCAACAAGTGCTACTGTATGTGCAGAGTAAAGGAGATTCCTGAGTTATTTATCATTGGAAGACCAGACATGACAATTGTAGCAGTTGGATCTGATGTTGTTGATATATTTGAGGTCAACGATCTCATGTCTTCCAAGGGCTGGCATTTGAATGCGTTGCAGAGACCCAACAGGTGACCCAATGGGGAAATAGTGTATTGTTGTAGTTCTATCTTTTTCTTTCTTGTTTCACCTTTAATCCTGGGATGATGGCCGCCTCAAATTGCAAGCAAATGGTTAACATTGATATTGACCATTCAAATGTTCATTTTTTCAGTTTAAATTGACTATTAGATGATTCTAGTACATTGATTTTATATTCAGTGTCCAGAATGAATGCTCTTGACGTTGGGTTTATTTGAAGTACAGTTTCATTTT
Source organism: Khaya senegalensis (assembly GCA_032402905.1). Classification (NCBI taxonomy): domain Eukaryota; kingdom Viridiplantae; phylum Streptophyta; class Magnoliopsida; order Sapindales; family Meliaceae; genus Khaya; species Khaya senegalensis. The sequence continues at coordinate 6,382,239 of CP135537.1, read as the reverse complement.
GCTCACACTGAACTTGGTCAATTTATGAATCTGATGTTCATTTTTTTTTTATGTGTCGTTCTGTTCTTTTGCTTTAATCAGCATTCATATCTGTGTTACCCTTCAACATGTATCAGTAGCTGACGAGTTCATCAGGGATTTGAGGGAATCTGTGCAAACTGTAAGTTGTCTATCACAAAGCAAAACAACAAATAAAAATCTCTGCTATGAACTAATGTGTTTCCATCTCGGTGATTTATTATAATGTTTCAGGTAAAAGAAAATCCAGGTCCAATAAATGGTGGCCTAGCTCCTTTATACGGTGCTGCGGGGAGGATTCCGGATAGAGGCATGGTTCGGGAATTGTTGGTAGATTACATGGATAGTACTTGCTAATCACATTCTCCATGACCATCACATATTTAATCACCATTTGCATCATGTGTTCAAATTGGAATTGCAATAAAAATTCGGTTTGATTTGATTGACGTTCTTCATTCATTCCTCCCACAATTTACCCTTGGATGAGTTTTTGTTTGCTCCTGATTACTCTGTGAG
>CP135537.1:6325425-6371751 GCA_032402905.1 Khaya senegalensis | reverse complement strand
ATAAAATAAACTTTACTCTTTTAACAAAATTTTAAATAAATTAAATCTTAGATATAATTTAATTATTATTTTATATATTTTAAATTTTTTAATTTAATTTTTATGTAATATTACCAATCGCTAATTGTCCTCGTAGGCAGGCATCCCGGTTTTGCGAGTGGGGCTTACAAATGTTCAGGCAGTAAGAAAAAATTGTGACCAGTCTCACCACTGTTCGCCATTTTGTCCGCACTGCACAGAAATGACAGGTTGTATATCTTACCTTTTTTACCATACCATGACACAGTATCCGTACTTCATCAAAGAAGAAAACATTATTCCCGAAGGTTATACTTGTCTTTTCCTGAAAATATGGATAAGGACAACCGACCAAATCCAAGACCACCGAAAACGCTGCGAAAATTTGAAAGTAGCAGAAAAGAACGCGAAGTCTCCAAGACATGTAAGAAGGCTATTGGTCAAACAACAAGAATGGTGGATTGACCTTTTTCTTACACCCGCAGAACAAAGTTCTTGTTTCCTCTTTTATGTTTTTAATCAAAGGAAATGACTTCATTAATACTAATTAAATATTAATTAAGGACTTAAATACATGATTCGTTTAGCTACAAAAAGGCTGCTGATCTGCCGATTGATGATGAACCATCATAAAGCCCCCAAAGTTTGACTTGTAATCTCGATTATTCTCGGCACATGCAGCCATTCTAATTAATCTCTAATTGATATCAAAAGACTGATTTACTTAATTGTAATTGGACATGTCAAAACCTAATGTCGTTTCAGACATGTCCCACGTTGAAGTTGACGCATGCCTACGCTATTCTTTATTTACCTCCCACCCAAAACAAAGGAATTCCAATACCTTTGATTTCACCCCTTCAGCAATTAAAGAACTTTTCAAGACATTTTATTACAGGAAATTGGAAAATAAACCTTGTGATGAAAGCACATGATACAATCTTAACTATCATTGTAATCATGCCGATAAAGGGAATGCTTATGATTCGTGCTTAAAACAGAGATGTCTTTGTAAATTAAACAGTGTTCTAAGTGTTCTAACTTTAATCTATGCATAATAATTAATGAGAACGTGAACTTTTATGATTAATCAAACTTTGTAATAGCAAAAGCAAACCATACCAATGCTTTCAGAGAACGAGATCATTACACAGAAACCGAAACTATCTTTATGTAAAGTTTGCGGAAAATCAGGATATTTGAAAGCAAAGAGAAATTTAACACAGTTTACTACATAACAAGAAGATTTAGATGCAATGTACAAGAAGTTCTAACAACAACAGAGTGGTCAAAATTTATGTGACAGAGAAGTGTAGAGTTAATCAGCTTTCTTATCTGCTGGTATGGATTCCGATTTGCTTGCAGCCGCAGAACGTTTATCCTCTGTCGTCTTCCCCTGAATTTCATCCCTCTCCCTGAAGTATTTCTCAAAAGCCCGAGGAAGGAACTGTGGAATCAGAACGACAAACAGATTGACTGAGAAGTATACTAGATTGGCAACTGCAAGAATCCTTCCAAACCAATACCATACCATGTCCTGCACCACAAATAACATAGATTGGTTGTAAAGAGACCAAAAAGCAAAACGTTAATTACATAAATGACAAGAAAATTTTGGCTTAGAATGTACCTTAACTTCCGCATTTGCAGGGAGATTTTTGTTAAACCACACATCAATAATCCAATCAATGATAAGGAAGATCCTCCTCACTGTATAAAGCAATGGTACTAATGCCCTCACTGGCGGTGAAAACAACGATAACCCGCTCATAACATTCTCGGTTAGTATTTGAAATGAAAGCAAGAACAAATGGGGTGTTGCTGAGCGAACAGCGTGCTCATCACCCCTGGCAAACCCTCCCAACACATATGCTAGTGGCAAGAATAGCCCGATTGTGGTACCTACAACTACGTAGAGCCTAAAGAATCTTCTTGCTTGGAAAAGCCCCATTGAAGTAGTGGAAGAATTTCCATAGGCAGGGAAGGCGAAGCGCGAGAGAGCTAGAAGATAAGCTGAGGCAAAGGCAGGGAAGACTAAATCCAGGAGTGGGACAAGGCCGCTGGCCGAGAAAACTGTAATGAATGCCACCAATTGGAGTTCTATCACACGTAGCGATCCCATTGCATCGCCCCCAACTGTCTGTTGCTGCCGTCGATTGAGAGGGGGCTTCTGTTCCCTTTTTTGATCCTCGGTTGTGATTTTGTCCTGTTCATCATGAGGACTCACAGCAAGAGATACACCAGACATCTCTCCTTTCACTTGACAATTCTCCTTTCACTTGACAATAAACTTTGGTATAATGGATTTGGTTAACCTTCCGAAAGGTGGAAATAGAAACCTGTTTTGGCGACGGTGTTATTGAAACCTGAAGAGAAACATTAGCAGAGTTTAAAATCCACCGGAAATGGCCCAAACATTAAGAGTAGTCAGTCTAGTCACTATACTACAGAAGCTGAAATTAGAGTTTAATTAATTCCATTAATAAAACCAGATTGTACTCAACACACAGTAACATTTCACCATCAAGAGTTGCATTTACGGTCAAATCAACTCGAAACTCTCACTAAGTAAGAAGTTGGTAAGCTTATATACGTACCTTGTCTATAATAAACTAGTTAAACAATTTTTAATTTCTAACTACAGTTGAATACTGAAGAACAAAGCTGAGAAAAATTCATAATCACCGGCGCGGCACAGAGGAAATTAACAGTCGTTAAAAGACTGATTGCAAGCATGGACGAATATAGAGTAGAATTAATGAGAGAAAGAAATAAAGAGAGGAAGAACAGATCTTACCGATAAAAATGATTGCAGAGCAAAAATAGCTGCTTACGAAGACAAGAGGGTCGTGGAGTACTAAAAATAACATGGAGTCGGTGTACATGCTGCCGCGAAAAGGTTGTTTTCTTCCAAGGTGTAGTGTTTCTGCAGCGACACGTCGTTTTAATTCCACGTACCAATGCCATGTGTCGTTACACGTGGCAGGGTTCTGTCTTCTCTCTCTGTTGTGTTATGTGCCGCTTTGAATTTCAGGTTCGAGCTTATCGTTTGCCGCCTTCCCCGCAAACAGCCATTATTTAAATTACAACGTCTGAGAAAATTAAATGCTGGGAAGACACGGTCCATGGTAGCCAATTAAGCTACCACAAATGAGATTCAACGCCATAATTAATTATGCACTAACTCCCGGGCACGCCTCTCTTCTCCTGCATGCACCGCACTGCATACTAATGTATACATAAAACAGAAATCAAGGACGACAAACCGAATCAGTCAGAAAACAATGGACAAAATTTGGAAGAAGCTTCGGACCGCATCCTTCAAAAATACGGAGATCGAAGAACCGGTTTGTTAGCTTTAACTTGTATAACATTGAATGTAGTTTATAAAACTTAAATTGAATATACTTGTAGGTTTCCGAGGAAACCATTGTGGTGATGAAGTTCAATGTGCATTGTAACGCCTGTTGTAAGGATATCACCAAGTGCATCCGGAAAGCCCCAGGTGTGTGTGTGTGTGTGTGTGTGTGTGTTTATTTTATTCATTAATCGGAACGATCAGAAAGGGATTTGATTTGGGGGGTGTGTGTGTGTGTGTGTAAGGAGTCGAAAGCGTAGTTATGGATGAGGAAAATGAAGCGGCGACAGTGAAGGGTGCATTTGATGCAGAAAAGCTTAAAGAACACATCTTTAAGAAGCTTAAAAAGCGTAGGCAGATTCTGAGTCAACAGTTTCCTACCCGCGAAGGTGAAGGTGAAGGTGAAGGTGAAGGTGAAGGCTCCAATAACAAGAAGAAGGATGAAAATTTATGATACAATTTGCAAAGATATCTAATAACAAATAATAGGGGTAAAAGAATAATGTTGGGTTTGTTGTCTGCTACTAAAATTAATTATTTTTTTACTGCAAAATAGATAAAATACATTTATTTACAAAGATATGACAATATTTTTTTTAGACTTTATTTGAAATAATTAAAGCGTTTTATTCTGTTATTTTATAAAATTAGTATTTAATAATTAATAATTAATTTTATTTTATAATAATACAAAATGAAATTTTAATTATTATTTTATAAATTAATTTCATAAATATTAAAATAAATTTAATTTAATTAAGATTTATAATTTTTTATTTATTTTTCATATTTGTTAAGTTTAAAATTGCTTAAAAAAAGTAAATTTTTAGTGATTGTCCACCAATATTTTTCAAATGTTTTAATCACATATAAATATTGTCAACTAAGTTATTTAGTATAAAATTATAAAATTAATATTTTATTTATTTTTTCAAAATTTTTTTATTTTATATTTATTTTTTCACACACACATCGATAAATATATTTTAATTTAAGAAAAGATTTAGGATAGATGAAAAATAAGATTAATGTGGTGCATATATATAAATATATATTCTTAATTAGTATGAAATGTGATTTTATAAATATTTTAAATAAAATTACAATAAATTTGCATCAGATGTTTTAATGGGTGGGTGTAATCACACGTGCACACTACAACCCATTCATAAAAAATAGTTTAAAAAACATTTAACACGTGTAGATTTGAAACCCATTTTACACAAGCCCGGCCCACTTCTCATAATAAAAGTAGAAGTAGAATTTTGCTATGTCAGCCAACAAAGACAGATATTATTATAATGTAGTATGTCTTGCCTTTGTAGTCCCACTAGATTGACGAAAGCATAACTTTTATTCATGTTTGAAGGAAGCTTCATTCGTTCACCACCGCCTCCAAACAAATGTAGTCCGTCCGTCCATCCCTTCCTTTTCTCTCTTACATTAAGTAAAGGATCTTTTTTCATAAAGAGATTCTCAAGGATTCCTCCCATTTTTTACCAGAAAGCAATATACCCATTCACTGAACCTTCATTTTTGACGACTACCCATTAACACTTTTCATCTCACTGGCCTTTCTTCTATGTCTAGCTTCGCTTTGGATTATTGAGGAAATTTGTGTCATTTTTATGTGGGGTTTTACCCAAGTAATCAACAAACGTGCTATACCTACTCCTTCAATGATGGACGTTTAAGTGTTTTAGTGGAACAGAATGGCAACCTTGGCATTGCCAATTGGCACATTTTCATCAAAACTACCCAGTCTCTTCCGATGTGCACCCACTGGAGGCAAGCATGCTCTTTGATACAAAGTATACTCATCACACACTTCAAGTTCTAAACTAATTGAAATATATATGTAATTGGTACTAATTCTATTCAAAGCCATCAGCATTGAACGGCAACTCTGGAAAGCAGAGGGAGACTAATGAAACAAAAGCACCTAACAATGTGCACGTTTCTGAACCTGCCATGGCTTTTAATAATGTAATGAAAGCAACGCAAAATATCCTAAACGACTTTTCCTCCCACTATATAAATCATTCTTTACTGCCTCTGCTGTGTTCAGTGAGATGTGTGAATCCTCAGCAGCATCAGCAGTAAGCATTTTTAACCAATTCCTCTCTCAATTTTTATCCTGGATTCATTTTTCTTTCCCGAAAATTTCCCTGGAAAAGCAATTACTTCAACAATGGATTTAGAAAAGATTTTTGGGAAGTTTCAAGCAATGAAGAATCAGAAGAAGGGCGGTTGTTTTCTTAACAATCTGATGCTTTATTCTCTGACAGCACTGGCATGCGGTTTATTTTGTCCTCATTGGTTTTCTTCTCTCGGTTGTTCCGTGAAGCAGTTTTTGTTTATCTATTTCCCGTATATTTGTTCTTCTTTCTGTAGCCCCAAGTGCTTGTTTATAATAGCCAATGCCATCATCGTCTTCCTGGTTGGTGAATCAAATTTCATGGGCTCATCTGCAAACTCATCTCCAGCCGGTGATTTTTATGATGAGTACGTTGAGAGATGCAGAATGAACAGAGGAACTGCAGGCTCAACTTTCCCAGAGAAAGAAAAGGAAAAGAAACCTCGTGTTCAGCTGACACTGATTGAACAGCAGAGCCTGAATTCTGGGGTCGATGATGTTAAAGATGTAACAAGAACCGAAACAGAAAAAGATGAAGAAGAAGAGGAGAAAGGAGAAGGAGAACAAGAGGGAGGATTGCCAGCCGAGGAACTGAACAAAAGAGTTGAAGAATTCATAGCAAGAGTTAACAAGCAAAGGTTGCTTGAAGCCAAATCATTAGTTTGTTGCAGGGCATGAAAATATAATTGATCATGCAGTAAATTCATTGTAGAAAAAGCAAAAAACCATGGATTTTCATTTGTAGCAGAGAATTCCTGTAAGCTGAACTGAAGAAGATCTTTGTACTGGGCATTAGAGAAAGCAATGCAGTCTTGCAATTATTGATTAATTATTAGAATAAATTATGTAAGTTAAAATTCAAATGACTTGATTTTTCTCTTATCAAGATCAATTAATTTAAAGCTTAGTTATAATCATTATTTTCCTTCTTTTGGATAATTGAGATTCCTAATAATTAATTAATTAATTAAAATATACAATTAAAAAAAACACACTTAATTTAAGAAGAGTTTGATTTATATTTATATAATATTTTAAGTATATTTTAAAATTTTAGTAAATTAATTAAATAAATTTAATTTAGAGAAAGTTTTTACCAAAATTAAAAATTCAAAAAAATTAAGAAATCTAAGGGAAAAATTTAAGGGAGTAAGATATGTAAGAATGAGAAATTAATCAATAAAATAATATAAAAATTAATCTTAACACCTTGAGGTTTTGTTTGGTTTGGGTAATTAATTAACATATAATTAACAATAAACAAAAAGAATCAAAACTTTCGGAGACAAATAGCAGCCTTTCGGAGATCTCAAAGAGTGTAACCCCTTCGATGATTCCCAAGTGTTTCTTAACCCTTCTTTCTCTTCGAAAACCACTCTAATGCATCTTCGTTCAGTAAACTTACTTGCATCTCTTTCTTGTTTATTGAAGAATCTTCGATAAGACACTTCTTGAATTCCGAGAAAGATAGGACGAGATGGCTACTTTGTCTTCCTCAACTCATGGTCCTTCATATGCTTATTCTCTCTATGCTTTGTCTTCATCCGTAAATGGGCAACCTCAACGTGTTGGCTTCTCTTCTTCTTCTTTGCCACAACGGTTTCTCGCAGCTAAGGTTTCTCTTCAATGTCGCAAAAATTCCCATCAAAATATGGTTCTTATGCAAGATGGTTAGTTTTATTTTTTGTTGGGTTTGTTTCTGTTTCTATTTTTAGTTGTTTACATTACATTAGTGAATTAATGAATGTGATGGAACGATTAGTTGGGTGGCTTGGATTGGAATGTTTCATGCAATTGTTTAGGAATTTGTAAATCTATTGAAAGTTTTCATTTTTGATTTAATATGAACTGGTAATTATTTATAGGCGCTGTGGCTACAACAGCAACCAAAACTGAAAACGATACTCCTGTCAACGAATTAAAAAAGGGAATGTCTTCCGGTACATCTTTAGAGGAATTCAAAGATGCGGCTGTTTTTGAAATCAATGAGAATGAGTCCACTGTCAGTATTACTGTTGTTGGAGCATCTGGGGACCTTGCCAAGAAGAAGATATTCCCTGCACTTTTTGCTCTTTATTACGAGGGCTTTCTCCCTGAGGTTTATGACTATTTCTTGTTCATTCAACCCAAGAAAGTGTCATTTCTTGATTCACATCAGCTAAAAAGTAACCCTTTATGTTATCTCTAATTTTGTGTAATCCGTGGGCATTTAATTGCAGCATTTTACTATTTATGGTTATGCTCGGAGTAAAATGACTGATGCAGAACTTAGAAACATGGTTAGCAGGACCCTTACTTGCAGAATTGATAAGAGGTGAGGCTGGCAGCACTTTGTTTGTAATTTGAAGTTTACATAGGATATCTGGTTGCCATTTCTTTGGAGGAAATAGGCAATATCTTTAGTGTTGTATATGCTGCATCCTGCAAGTTGTCAAAATGTGATCTCTTGAAACTTCTTTTGTAGGCTCAAGTTCATTTAGATATGAGGTATGTTGTTTCCTTTGGGTTTCAGGGAGAACTGTGATGAAAAGATGGACCAATTTCTTAAAAGATGTTTCTACCATTCTGGTCAGTACGATTCCCAGGATAATTTTGCAGCTCTTGACAAGAAGCTGAAACAACATGAGGTAATTGGGATGTTGCCAACTTAGTGATCGCACTAACATCTCAGTTTATGACTGGTTTATTTGTTGGTAATTCATACCACTTTGGTCTTAAGTTGAAGCCAATACTTGCTTCCTATTTGGTTCTTCCCTCAATAGGATTGTGTATTGGTTGTTTATTAAGACCATTGATAAGTGTCATTGAGGCTTGAACTCTATTGACAAGAAAATGAATACTATAACTTGAGTTAAAGTCAGAATACCTGAATCGTTACTTTTCTATACCTCTTAATCAACATCTGTGGTTGGTTATAAATTCTGATAACTGCATCTCAATCAGTAAGTTTTGTTTGACTAATATCATTATCTATTGGTAATAAGTATCTGATTGTAAGTTCTATGGAGTTTGAATAAAGTACGTAGTCCTGGCACATTAGTCTTAGAAATTGGGTGGACATATCTTAATTTGTCTTCTAAATTCTAGAATTTCTGTTTACCTGCTTCATATCCTAAGATGGTCTTATCATTTGTTGGCTGATTACTAGAGTGATGGCTACAATGTCTGGTAGTGGTAATCAGTATTTGGGGCATTTGGTGGTAATCTCAAAATAAAATATTATTTCACTTTCAAATTATTGCCCAAGGCAACCATATGCAGTTAAATTCTTTTAAGCTTTGTGGGTTCTGGTCATAGTAGTAATTTTTTTGCCAGGATGTTTATTCTCAATTTTGAATTGCTTCAGCTATTCTTACTATAAGTCCAGATTCAATTTTGTTTGATGATGAAAAGTGACTACTGCAGGGTGGTAGGGTTTCTAATCGCCTCTTTTATCTGTCCATCCCACCAAATATTTTTATAGATGCAGTAAAATGTGCAAGCTTGTCAGCATCATCTGGTAATGGCTGGACAAGGGTCATTGTTGAGAAGCCCTTTGGTCGAGATTCAGAATCCTCAGCTGCTTTGACGAATGCCCTCAAGCAATACATAGATGAGGATCAAATATTTAGGTGGAGTCTTTATAACCATGGTTGGTTCTCTTTATGGAAAAGAAAATAGATTTTAATCCGATTGTAGTTGATATATTTTTTCTACAGGATTGATCACTACCTGGGGAAGGAGCTTGTGGAAAACCTCTCAGTTCTCCGGTTCTCCAACCTCATTTTTGAACCGCTATGGTCAAGGAAGTATATTAAAAATGTCCAGTTAATATTCTCTGAAGATTTTGGCACTGAAGGACGTGGAGGGTAATTTTTCAATCTTTTATTGACATAGTTGTTTCCAACATGCATTAAGAGCTCTTAATTTATTTTTCTTTGCTTGGTCTGATAGGTATTTTGACCATTATGGGATAATAAGAGATATAATGCAAAATCATCTTCTTCAAATTCTTGCCCTATTTGCCATGGAAACCCCTGTCAGTTTGGATGCAGAAGATATCAGAAATGAAAAGGTTTTTAGTGAAAAACTAAAGTGGATTATATATTAACATGTTAGTGCAAGTTATAATGTATAATTGCTTTCTGGGTGCTAGGTCAAAGTCTTGCGTTCTATGAGGCCTTTACGACTTGAAGATGTGGTTGTAGGGCAGTACAAAAGCCACACAAAAGGAGGAGTTACTTACCCCGGCTACACTGATGACAAGACTGTGCCAAAAGACAGCTTGACTCCAACTTTCGCTGCAGCTGCCCTCTTCATAGACAACGCAAGATGGGATGGGGTACCTTTTCTAATGAAAGCTGGTAAAGCATTACACACTAGGAGGTATACGGTGTTGAGAATGATATCTGAAACCATAAGTCTTGTGTCTTAGAGCAAATCAATCAATCAATACCTGCACATTATTGACTTAATTTTCTTCCTTTTTCAATTTCCAGGGCAGAAATAAGGGTGCAGTTCAGGCATGTGCCTGGCAATTTGTATAACAAAAATTTTGGAACAGATCTTGATCGAGCTACAAATGAGCTTGTTATCAGAGTGCAGCCTGATGAAGCTATTTATTTGAAGATCAACAACAAGGTCCCTGGTTTGGGAATGAGATTGGACCGTAGTAATCTAAACCTTCACTATGCTGCAAGGTAAAAATTTAACCACTGCTTGTGAATTTTTCCTTTAAAACATCTTCATGGTTTTTGTGGGTATCTGCTTGCAGTTGTACTGTAATCTAAATAGAGAACATACTGTGGTTAGTTTACCTTTGGTATTTAAACACATTGAATATGTAACTGTTAGTTGATTTTGAAGTGCGTAGTCATCTTTGGTTACTGGTTGGTTTCCTCTTGGAGACATTCCAAATACTCGCATTTGCATCTGATTCATATTTTGCTCCAGTTAAATTCTACTTAGACGAACTCATTCACACCGAACTTGTTGGGATGCCCTTTGTAGATATTCAAAGGAAATACCAGATGCATATGAGAGGCTTCTGCTGGATGCTATTGGAGGGGAAAGAAGATTATTTATCCGGAGTGATGAACTAGATGCTGCTTGGTCGCTATTCACTCCTTTTTTGAAGGAGCTGGAAGAGAAAAAGATTGTCCCTGAGTACTATCCTTACGGAAGTCGTGGCCCTGTTGGGGCTCACTACCTTGCCGCCAGATACAATGTCCGATGGGGTGACCTCAGTCTAGAACAATAACTGCTACCAGAGTCGGATTAGGAGAGCTGAGAAGCTTCCTGATAAATATATATTTCTTGCACTGCATTAATTTTTTTCAAGGTAACTCCATGGTTAACTAGAGAGCAGGAAGGTGTGTAAAGCAAATAGAGGTCATTAAGGACAGATTATTTTCATTTCGTTTATGTGTGATTTATTCATTCTGCTTCAGGTCTGCTTCTGTAATATTTTCTTCCTACCATTTTCTCTTCCTTTTCGCTTTAAAGTTGAAAGGCAAATAGATGGAGTTTTTTGATGTTGTCACTCATAAACATTGTATTTCATGAGTTTGAGCTATTGATCTCAAGCATTTTCCACAAGTTAAGAAACCCTACAAAACAATCTAGTCAAACAAATGCCAAGATTTCAGCAGGAATGGAAGAACAACCAATTTAACACAAGTTCACAAGTGCTGCCGTGGGATTAATTGTATATGCTCTGGATGAAACTAAAAAAGCCCCAATTTGTAACCATAAAATCTTAATGATCATTGGACTTTCCACTGTTCTAAATCTACGGTGGCTCTTTGATCATCAGGCATCTTTTATTCACATTTTCTTTATCTACAACAGTATAAGCTGATAGATAACAACTGCAGTGCTCCATTTATTTGCTTTGTGAATATATCCCGGAAAACAACTGATTTTTGGTTTCTTTTGTTGGGTTTTTGGGTTTACATAAATCTTAATAAATTGAAACAATATTGATGCTCTTTCCCATTAATGCATACAATCTCCTGGGGCTGAGCTTTAATCTGTTAGAAGATAGATTTTGGAAGCCAGTAGGCACCTCAAAATTCGTGAGTAACAGCAAACAAGTTCTGGACAAAGAGCTTTCATAAGCAAATCTGCTATATATGATTTATGCGTTTTTGTTACTATTCTCTGATCCAGCATCAGCTTTTTGGTCCAACTCAATAACCGTCGAAGTAAGATTTAAGCAGTTACAATCAATAATTGGCTAGCCACTTGTCATCGAGGCTGAGACAATGCTGTATTTTTGTGCCAGAGAAACAAAGTTGGTTTGTTTGTTTGATAGGCAGGAAAATAGAGAAAGCCAAACCCAAAAGCTTAAGAATCTTGTAAGTTGTTGCGGGAGAAAATTCTCTTTACATTGGATTAAGTTGAAATTAAAACCTTAAAATTTTGAAAATAAATAAATTGTATTATTATTTTTGAAAAAAGTTTTAGGTGAGATATTCATGTATTATCATTCAATTATATAATATTTTATATATATATATATATTATAAAAATTAAAATTATGATTAATATATTTATGTATATAATTAAGCTGATTATTTTATTCATAATTTTTTATTCAAATTTTTAACTACGAATAATACTAAAAATTAGTAATCGAACATAACTAAATTAAAATTACATAATTTTGTATTTTTAATTTTATTTATTAAAATAAAACTAATAAATTTTAACATGCAACAATAGGAAGAATGCATGTATTTTAACTTGTTGGTGAATACATTATTTTTTTTAAAAAAAAATTAAATTTTAAATAAGCTAGTAAATGAATATGAAATATATTCCCTTATAAGTATTGTTATATTAATTTATTTTAAATTTTGTATTAATATTTTAAGTTTTTTTTATATTTTAATTATTATTTGCTACATGTTTTAAGTTTTTTATTATACGTTTTAATTTTTTTTTTATATTTTAAGTATTTATTTATTTATTTTATATATTTTAATATTTTTTATTATTAAAAATTTTATAAAAATTATTGTAATTATGAAATTAAAAAATTTTTAAGGATAAGAATACACACACATATCATAACTGTTCACGGATATACAGGAAAACAATTGTAACAACTCCTAGCCCTACCATTACCATCCCTAAGACTCTCTCCTTTTAGTATTTGTTTTGTGTTTGTTGAGTCAATGAGAAAGACAAAAGATTATATGGTGATTGATTTGAACAAAGAAGTTGGATTAGCTATGTTAATTACAGCAAACAAATATTGACTAAAGAAACAATTAAAGTACAACCAATGATTTGATTCCAAACACAATTACAAATGGCTGAAATTTTCGCCATGATGAAAGGCGTGAGAAACAGAGGATGCGGTGGAGAAATGACAATTGATTGCATTGCATAGAATTTGATCCACCATTACTCAATACTACTAATAGAGACTCAGATGGAGAGACATTAGGTCTAATTAGATCTACTAAAAAGTGATTACTTTTTGATATAAAAGATAAAAAAGCTTCAAATTCAAGTGATGTTGGGTGATATGTCAATGGGCAAACTTTTCAAGGGACCCAATGTTGTCTCCATGAATGGCAACACGTTTGAAATTAAGTACAGGGTCCAGACAAATTGATCTCACCTACCGATTTGTGATAAGTCTTTCCGACTGGTGTATTGCAGCTCACATGCACGTCCCAAAGTTGCTTGCCAAGCAAAACAGAGAGATTTTTCAGAGCTGGATGTGAGATAAATGGCAGCAGTTATACATCAAGTGGACTAGAGGTCATGGCTGAGGGGAAAATACTATTGGTTTTTTTTCTTTTAATTTTTTTTTTGGTTTTCCCCACTCTGCCATACCTACTTTATAAACACATGTAATCATATTTGCTCATCAAGAAGACGGGACTGTCTGAGTGACCCATGTTCCATGATTGGCTCCAAAATTTAAAAGGACTGTATGTTATGTGATGTAATCCCTAAGCTCAAGGACCCACTTGTTCTTTGGAACAAAGCCATGGTCATTAGATGCATTATCCTTATCATCTTCTGGTATAAAATAGTGACCCAGATGCCTCATTCATCGAGACAAGCACGAAAATCTATCAGCTGAAACTAATTTGAGGCACAATAGACGCCTGATTGGCATAAGCTTAGGGTTTTGTTTATGAGAAGAAAGCAGCTGGAGAATATTTGAGACTTCCAACATGTCATTTATTATTATCTGAAACTAGAAGATGGATAACTTGTCAATTAAAAAATTTATTAATTTTCCCATTTGGTTTTCCTATTGTTTAATTATTTTGCATTGCTCCAGCCAAAAATTTAAAAATTTGGATTTGAATTGAAGGATATATATATATATATATATTTTTTTTTAACTGAGCAAAAGTGAATTGCTAGCAGCTATAAATGTTAAATTAAGTTAAATCATTGCGTAGTAACTTTAAATTGAAACTTTGTGGTTCCAAACTTTGAAATGTTGACGCTACTTTGAAAGGTCAAGAAAGCATGTCCTTTTGAGGTGACCTTTACCAATCAAATCCAGGCCCTAATTTTCCTGTGTTCCCATGGAATCCAAAGCTTAAATTACCATCTAGAAGGGGGAATTTCTCATTCTTGAGTCTTCCCTAAAAAGAAATCATGGCAGAGAACAACAAGAAGCCTGGTGAGATCAAAGATTTACAAATCATGATTGCAAACAAAGATGATAGCGCGAAGAAACTAGCACCAAAAAGAAGCTCTAACAAGGATAGACACAAAAAAGTTGATGGCAGAGGAAGGAGAATCCGGATGCCAGCTTTATGCGCAGCCAGGATTTTTCAATTGACCAGAGAATTGGGCCATAAATCTGATGGGGAGACAATTCAATGGCTGTTGCAGCAAGCTGAACCATCTATCATCGCTGCTACTGGAACTGGAACTATTCCAGCCTCTATGCTTGCCGCAGCAGGCGCCTCTGTTTCTCAACAGGGGAACTCTGTTTCTGCAGGTTTGCATGCAAAAATAGAAGGGCTGGGACCAGGTGTTGGGTCCATGAATAGGACCAATTTGACAATGATGAGTGCAAATTTAGGAAGATCTCATTTAGCAGGCGGGGTTTGGCCAACTTTAAATGGAACTGGGTCAGGGTTTATTCAAAATTCTGGTCAGTTGACATCGAATTTTGGAAGCGAAAATTTGAATAACATTCCAAAATTTGGGTTACATGGGCTTGAATTTCCGTATATGAATATGGGATTGATGAGCTTCTCCTCGATGTTGAGTGGTAGTAACCAGCAAATTCCAGGTTTGGAGCTCGGTCTTTCTCAGGATGGGCACGTTGGGGTGTTGAATTCTCAAGCTGTTAGCCAGTTATATCAACAAATGGGCCATCACAGAAGCGCACCTGGATCTCTGAATCAGCATCACCAGCATCAACAGCCTTCTTCTGATAAGGATGATTCTCAAGGATCGGGATCAGGACAGTAGATGGATTAAAATAGAAGAATTGGTTACCTAAATTTTGGCCAGACATGGGTAGCATAGATCACAAGCTGATTAGTCTCTCACATTTTCTGGCTGTTGACATGCAATTGGAATTAGAAGACATTTGAAGAAAGTCAGAATTTTTTTTTTTTATTTCTCATGAATTAGATTATAAGACAAAGACTTGATCTTATTCTTGTAAGAAAGTTTGTGTCATGCAGGATGATCTATCTATAAAGGGAAGAGAGGCTTGGAGCTGGAGATTGGGTCTGATTTTGTTTGCAAAAATATTTTTGAGGTGTGCTATTATTGTCATTAATATCAAAAGTGATATGCGTGATTCACTTATGAATATTTGAATACAGTGGCGATTCGTTTCTCATGGTGAACTTGGGAATTCTACATGCATGCCTAATGTTATACATGTATGCAAAGCGAAGTGTCAATGCTGAACACAAACACAATTTTCCCATCAAAGCAAATTAACAGAAATACTTGGCATACACACTATATGTAATTTGACATTTAACATTTGATTAGTTTTGCTTGCCCTGCATGAGGATTCCTTCTTTCCTAGAAGACAATCAGTGAAGAAGCTCTCTCTAGACCAAGTGTTGTTGTATTGTTTCTATTCTCAAATCTGAACTTGCATATTTTACAAAATTCTGACTTGTATATGACTCGTAGCAATTTGGCTCTGAAGTACTATGAGTGACGTACAGTTATGCATACAGACTTCCAGATTATAGAATCTTTGTTGGTAAAAATTTAGTATATATGACAACATTAATCATATGGTTTATTGCCGGTTGTGAGAAGCACCCATTTTTAGATGTTTGACAGACATCAGGCAAGAAGATTTCCTGTTGTTGAGGCTCTTTTCAGACTATGTTGTTGCAGTGAAAATACAATCAAGGTGGGAAATAGAGAAGAGTTGGCACAAAGAATCTTAAGAGTTCGAGAGGTACAAATGCTTCTCACTTATTGGTCAATGGCTATAAATCTTCAAAAAGGATAGGTGGAGTTGGGTGTGTGAATAGTGCTTCAGCAAATCCCTTATCCCTTCAAGAGCAAGATGCTCAGCAAAGTCCAAAACCAACAGCTTGTTGGAATTTATGAATTAGAAAATAGAATCCTTTGCATTCTTTTTCCCCCTGTTTTATGCCCGGATATGCTCCATACAAGTCAAACCTTTCACATTAAACTCAAGCATTCGTATTAAGTTTTCACATTGTTCTTGCAGCAAACTCTCAAATGGTGGGTTATGGACCCTCAAATGCAGCAATTCACTGTTTATATCATGTTCGATTTCAATGGTTACTGCAACATCCAGCTATTGCTAGGTAACTATTGCTTAAAACTAGTACTCTCTATTCACTACTTCCTCCTTATAGTTTATCAAATCATCTAAAAGAAATTCAACCAAAAACAGAAAAATAATTCATATTTGATTTACGTCATGCAATGTGCGGAGAAACTCTCGATAGAACAATAAAAGCAAGGCGTGTAAACAGATTGATTCATCAAATTCTCATTAAAATGAGATTCGTGTAGAAAAAAGTTATTGCCGTACTTTTATATTATCAAGGACATCTCAAAAGCATTCGAATCAAAATACAACTAGTTAAGACTCATGCAATGCAAGCTGATAGCCCAAGCTCACGTTGGGCCAACTGACTTCAAAACCAAGCAAGCTGTGGAAGCCCAGTAAGCTTATGAAGATCTCCCGCCTGTCAACAACTCCCCAGACTTGTCTTCCACCTTCAGTTGCGTGCTTGCTGGAATTATGAAAGTTGGTGATTTACAGAATGTTGATTCATACTCTGATGAATTAGTCATTTTCTCTTTTTTTTTTTATTTGTCCTTACTTGTTGAGGACCTGTATATATCATTGTTTATGTTTTCTACTGAATGTAAGTTGAATGTAACAAAAACAAACTCTAAAATAAAATCTTAGGAAGTTGATCATCAACTGTTTGTTCTTGTTCATCACTAAACTTAACTTTCAAATTGATTTCGAATTAGAGGATGTTGCCAAAGAAATTGGCAAAACTTCATGCATAAAAGAGAGAATCATAGAATGGCATGGACAAATAAAGTTTTTGTACATTTTTGTTGTTAAAAACAAATATCTCAACATCCTGTATTATCATCCTCATATTTGATACTTTTTGAAAGAAAATAAATATCATGTGATAATACTTGAATAAATAAATGTACTGTCGGGATAATTTGTTACATTCTTCCCGCTAGAACTCTTAAAACTTTCTCATAGCTTCAGCCATGATGGAATTATGGGATCTACTAGTATAACAGAATCATCATAATGCCGCACGAATTCTGCCCGGAATTGCACTTTGGACTTGTCAATCTCTGGCAATTTGGCCCATACCCATCATTGAACCAAGCCTACTAATTTTGCCATCTCGGGCTCGGTCATGCCATCACGGAGCCTCTATATACAGTTGAAACAGAATGACCCACAAGTCTTAAACCAAAATATATCATTCCATGCATTTAAAAAAGCAAACTTGAATTGAAGTCAGGCATGCTAGAATAGAATTAAATCATCCGAAATATTTGGTAGGTTCGAAACCTTCAAACCAAGAATCAATTTGGACCAAATAAGTATCTTTTCACATTAGGGATGGAGAGTAATCAAGTGGGGGGATTTCTTATCTTCACAAGTGGGCATAATATTGTTGGTAAGTGGACCGTGCCCATGCCTTGTGAAATTTGGGCTGAGTTGGGTTGCCCTTCACCCTAGAACCATTTGGTCGTGGAAAACGTGGCGTCGGTATTAAATCTTATCTTATTGTTGTCTCTTGATGCTGTTACACGTGCCAAACACAGCCTTGAAACAAAAACAGTCTGCATGTGCGTATACCATGTGCAGCACACAAAGTCATGGCAAGTGGCATTATTTGCCTGCCTCCTCCCTGTGTAGAGCCTGTGCGCTGCCTGCGATTCATCGTTCGTTCGTAATGCTGTTGCCTGTTTTATAGCTTACAATTGGTCAAACTTACCCCATTTGACAGTCACCGACACAATTTGTACTGTGTTCTAATGAGCGGTTAAAATCGTCCAATCAACTTCCAGGCATTGATCCGACGGCCTGTAAGTTCTGAGTTTGAGAAGGAAAACAGTGTTGTTGATTACACAATACTAAATCCCAAGAGGCATTACATAAAAGTGAAAAACAAAAAGGCACGTGGATGTAAAGAAAGAGGTGATTGTGACTGTGACTGTGACTGTGCAGCGGAAGTAGGCAGACAAATAAAATCTGGAGATAAACGTAACAGAGATGCCGTTTAATAAGAGAGTCAGACAGTATCTCCTTCAAGCTTAGAAGAATCCTTCTAGATTTGGGAAGCTAATGAATGACATTCTAGATCTATAGACTGTAGGTCTGTTTCCTTCAACCCTAGGATTAGTTAAAGGGTTTACTTGCCCGGCTAGACCTAAAGCACACCACAGCCCAAAAAAAAAATAAGACCCAACTAGATTTCATTAGATTGTGAAACCCCTAAAGCACAGCACCGTGTCCTGTTACATTTTAGACAAAAAGAAAAGCTTTTTTTTTTTTTATTCCGGATGGCCATGGGGTGGGAGACTTCCAACTTTAAGGCCTCTTGGACTCTTCTTGCTAATGCCTGCTTCCTCTGTTACCAGTGCCAAGCAAGACTCCACCCTCTAAGTAGTTTCTTGTAGATGTTTTTTTTGTTTAAAAATATTGATAAATATTATATCCCAACAAAAAAAAGTTGAATAAATAAATATAAGCATCCTGGAGGTGGCCTCAGGCAATAATAGGATTCGTAGACCCTATGAAGGAGACCAGGGCTATAAATGGTAGTCTAAAACTGTACCATTGATTTGAATCCAAGGGAACACGAACAGCAAAACATTGAGCCGCCTTGTTAACAGTACCCAAACCAAAAGTGCAAATGCCACGGCACTGCCAGCCCCTAACAGGTGAGAACCAAGTGTTGGAAGCCAAACGGGGTGGACCCCACTCTAATGGGCCCCACATCTCTCCCTTCCTCTCTTCTTCCTTTTTATATTTGTTAATCCGTGTTGAATTTTGGCTCTTAGTTGGATCATGTGTGTATATTAATGCTATGTGTTTACCATGGTATAATAGTTGTCAAATGTTACGTCCCTCCAAAACTCTTCGTCCAACCCAAGACCCAGCCACCACCACCCAACAAGCACGGACCACAACGGAATTTAGAATCCACAGCTACAAAGAAAGTGCCTGAACAAACTCAGAGAGAAAAAAAGAACACAAACACGACACTGCCCAGATTAGATTACCCTCAGTTCTCCCACTCTAACTCAAAACTCTGAATCTTCTTTTTGTTTTTATTAATAATATGGAATGCTGGTCTTCCCCTCTTACCTTCGATGATGAGTTTGAGAAACTTGTGCTTCGTATGAACCCTCCAAGGTTTCCCATTTAATCTTCTTTATTCTTAATTGGGTTCCATTTATTTATATTAATGTGGGTTCTTTGTTTTTCGTTGAAGTTTTCGTTTTCTTCAGCTGAAATGGTGGACCTTAAATGGTTTTTGGTGTGTGTATATCTGATCTTCTTTCTTGTTGATGTGGGATTTTCAGGGTTACTGTTGATAATTCCTCAAGCGGGAAAGCCACTTTGATTAAGGTATTTGATTAAATTATGCGGAATTTTCAGGTTTTTTTTTACGAGCAATTCTACAGGATAAGTTACAAAGTTCCTTTCTTGATATATTTTCAGGTTGATAGTGCGAATAAGCATGGAAGTTTGTTAGAGGTGGTTCAGGTTTTGAATGATTTGGATCTTATAATTCGACGAGCTTACATTTCTTCGGATGGGGAATGGTTCATGGACGGTTAGCTTTTGATTCTGAAATGCCTAGCTTTATAAATTATGCCCCTTATTTACACGAGTTGTGATTGATTTTCTTGTTCTCCTGTTGTTCTTTGCAGTGTTTCATGTAACAGATCAGAATGGAAATAAGCTCTCTGAGGTTGATGTGGCTGAAAGAATTCAACAGGTAGATCTGCAATACCACTCCCCATTTTCTCTAGAGTTCTCTTTATAAAGTTTGGAAACAATTACGTTGAGATCCAGTGTAGAGTTGGAATTCATATTGCAGTTTGTATTGGTTTTTGATTTACAGACACTTCCGAGTGACCATTTTCTGCAAAACTATTATGGATTCGTTTATTGCTATAGTTATTTGTACGTTTTACAACAATCATCTCCTGCCAAGTTCTCAAATTTCTAGTAAAATTATTCTTGATTATAGATTATTTCATGCTAGAAAGTATATTGCATATTTTTCCGAGCTGATGACAGACTCCTCTGCATAAGAGAAAATAATGAAAAGGAAATTTGTTAAAAGGGGACAAAACTCTATTAATAACCTATGGAATGCTTAAATGTCATGGGATGAACATTATTGGTCCCATTCTAGATAGGCAAATATAAGGCAAGAAAAGAAGTCACTGTACACTTATTTGGTAGTGGCTTCAATATCTAGCAAACAATGCATTCAACTTTAATCACATTTTTCAAATTAAATACCTGAATGAGTAGATAATAAGAGGACTATACTAAGGAGAAGCAGTGGTGCTGTTTGATTGCTCTATGGTAGGTTAGCTACATTTTATGTACAGCCATGCAAATTCCTAGTTGTGTTAATGATTAAATTTATGTTTGTACAGTCACTGGGACCGAGGGGACACAGCTTTCGGTCCTTGAGAAGATCTGTGGGTGTCCAAGCTGCTCCGGAGCACACAACTATTGAATTGACTGGAAGAGACCGACCAGGTTTGCTTTCAGAGGTTTTTGCGGTTCTTGCTGACCTCAAATGTAATGTAATAGGCGCCGAAGT
Source organism: Khaya senegalensis (assembly GCA_032402905.1). Lineage (NCBI taxonomy): Eukaryota > Viridiplantae > Streptophyta > Magnoliopsida > Sapindales > Meliaceae > Khaya > Khaya senegalensis. The sequence continues at coordinate 6,350,918 of CP135537.1, read as the reverse complement.
CTGGACCCATAATTCAAGAATGGCATCAGTTGTTTATATTACGAGTGAAGCTACTGGATTGCCCATTGATGATCCTGATACACTTGCTAAGATAAAGCAGCTTCTTTTATATGTTCTGAAAGGGCATAGAGATAAGCACAGCGCAAATACTGCTGTTTCTGTGGGTTCCACCCATAAGGAAAGGAGGCTGCATCAAATGATGTATGCTGATCGTGATTATGATATGAATGACACAGAAAGTGGGTCAATAAGTGATAGGTGCAAACCCTTGGTTACTGTAGAAAACTGTTCAGACAAGGGATACACCGTTGTGAATTTGAGATGCCCAGACAGGCCTAAGCTACTGTTTGATACAGTATGCACATTGACAGATATGCAATATGTGGTATACCATGCAACTGTCAAAGCTGAAAGTCCGGAGGCTTATCAGGTTAGTCCTTAAAAGTCTCAAGTTGCTTTTTTTTCAATTTCTGGTTGACCAAGTTTATTTTGATTTGAGTTGAAACTTTGGTTTTGCTTCTCATAGTGCTTCAGTAGTGAACGGAGTTGTTCAGAGTCAGCATATGGTATCAATTTCTAGTGTCTCATATTTACATTTGTCTTACTATCTGTTCACAGGAGTACTACATCAGGCATGTAGATGGGAACCCTATTAGTTCTGAAGCTGAGAGACAAAGGGTAATTAATTGCTTGGAGGCTGCTATTAAGAGGCGAACTTCTGAGGTGCAGGCACTGGAAACCTTACTGTAGATCTTCCTTTCTGTTTCTTTTTCTATCTGATTTATGTTTAATGACATTGCATTGTCTTTTAAACAGGGTATAAGACTAGAACTTTGTTGTGAAGACAGAGCTGGCCTTTTGTCAGATGTGACTCGCATATTTAGAGAAAATGGTCTTTCAGTCACCCGAGCTGAGGTTACTACCAGGGGTTCCCAAGCTGTGAATGTTTTCTATGTGATCGATGCTTCAGGGAATCAAGTAAAGAGTGAAACAATTGAATCAGTTCGTAAAGAGATTGGCCTGACTATACTTCGAGTGAAGGATGAAACTTACTCGAAACCTCCTCCCCAGGAGAGTGGGAGATTCTCTCTGGGTAATCTCTTCAGAACTAGATCAGAGAAGTTCCTTTACAACTTGGGTCTGATAAAGTCATGTTCTTGAAGAGTTCACTTGGTAAACTGGATCTTGCCAGAACCTGTATATGTTGGTTTAGTTTGCCTTAGTTGTAGGATTTGCTTCAGAAGCACACTGCACAGCTTTTAGGTCAATCCCTTGTTGATCCTTGTGGTGGCCTTAAACTTACTTCAACTTGTAAAGCTTCATGTAAATACAATTACAACTTGTATCTGCCTTTAAGGACATTGTAAATACATACATTACCCTTTCTATTACTGTAGAATCTTGATTTCAAATTCTTCGTTGTAGCTTTTTAAGTGATCACAGATAACAAACAAGAAGATAAAACAAATGTGGTCACGAGAGAATTAATGTTGCCTATCATTTGTATGGTTATAAAGTTGCGGAATTTCGATTAAGGTTCCCTAAAGCTGTACGAGTATGATATATGAGGGGTGCAAGGGGCAAAAAAGCCTTCTCAATAAGTGAAAATGATGTGAAGAAAGTTGAAGGTCTTTTTCGAACTATTGTTATTGATAGTCAATCTTTAACAACGATACCATTTGTCAGGATTTCAAATGTGGGAGAGTTTGTATGCAAGAGGGTTACGGCAAAAGCTTTTATTATTCTATTCTATTTTCCCTGTGTTTGATGTGTCTTCACGAATAGGAATTTTGCATTAGGATTCCACTCTGAGTCTTTGCCTATCCGGCACTTTGGGATCGTGTTATGTGATGATTCGCTGGCTGGGGCAATTTCAAAAAATGACAGCATCAGCATAGTATAATGGAGAACAATGGTTTTCCAGACAGGAATCAACTTGTCAAAATTTGACGTTGCAATTTCATTTGCTTTGCATAAACAACCCAATTGACATCCCAGCTTTTTGCCAGCCTACCAGTACCAGACCCTCTTCTTTCTCAAAAAGTAGAAAAAATTGGTCATCAAGATTCCTTTACTACTTTTCCTAATTTGGATGCTTAGTGATAAATTAAGCACGACAATGCAAAATAGTGTGTCTTGCATAGGCTTAATAGAAACTTGTTGGCAAGATGCTACCAAAATCTGACTAAGCTTCTATCCAAAATCCAAAACACCCCCTACAAAATATTAAGAAAAATCCCAAGACAATGAAGTGATGATTATAATAGCATTAAAACAAATTAGACCCAAGAACCCATATTATAAACTATCAAGCCATCGAGGTTGACATGGTTGCAAAGTGTTTCATTAAAGGAGTGATCTGTGCATTGCGACAGAACCCGGTTAGGTTGGAAATGTATTGTGAATTTCCATCCATTTGCTTTGCACACGCCCACTCTCGCATGTTGCCTTTAGTGCTCTGAGTTAGGTAAGCTCACGGCTCACTCCTTACGCACTAACAGTAATAAAGCTCGTGTCTCTTTCTCCTAATGCATTGAAAAACGTTGTAAAGCAACAACAACAGTGGACAGCAAAGAATCCAAGACAAAATCATGGCAAGTGATTAGGGGAGAATTAATAGCAATGATGACGACAAATAATATAATTAATTGATTAATTAGTTTAGTAATGATAATGTAATGACGACTTTGTCTTTAATTATGTATTTAATATTTGGAAAACAGGAGATGAATCTGAAAAGGTTCCCCGACAGGATCTCAACGGGGTTTAACAAAATTTTTCAAGTGGGAGCGGGGGGAGAGAAAAGAGGGTCCGTCACTCAACTCCATGCCCGCCGATGACCCGTCGTTTTCCACTTTCCTCCGTCGTTTTCTTGTCCTGGTTGTGAGGACAGCTATGCATCTGTACACGTGGCCACGCAGGGATCGCACAATAGAAAGGGGCCCCGGTACATGCGGGGACCACCGTCGGTTCAGTCTCGCGGTTTCCTTGACCTCCGGTTTGATGGTCCACCACAAGGGAAAGAAGGGATCCAATCACGTGCTCAGAACCCAATCGAAATCGAATCCACCTCAATGCACGTGCCGTGTAGAATTTTTCGGACTAAAGTTTCAGTTTTATTGTATAATTTTATAAAAAGCACGTGCTGTAAAGCCCATTTGAGTATATTTTCAATATTACCATTGTTATTGGACAGGAATACAGGCGAAACGCCAGCCAGGCTGCCAAAATCGAAGACTCAATATTACAATTATTCTGAAGGAAATAGTCGAAGAAAGTCATGATGTTTGAACAAACTGAAAGGCTGGAAAAAGATTTGAGTGTGAAGAAGTGAATGTGAAAGGTCTCAATCCAAACCCTACCATGGTTAAATGAGAAGAGGAAGCAAATGTTTAGCTTCTTTCATGGGCAGATATATGTACGTCTGCAAGGACCACACATTGTTGCCATTTGTAATGGCACAGTAAAGAATGGTATGTCTTCTTTTGAGAAAAAAGAGCAGAGACAATGCCGTAGTGACATGTATGAATGAGCAAAGCAACTAGGTAGGCAACTTTTTGGGACCAAACAGTGAAAAACGTGGTTGGTAAAACTTCAGCAGCAGGAGCAAGTGGATGCAGTAGAGAGAGAATGCTAAATAGCACCATTCTTTTTATTTATTTATTTGTTCAGTAATGGAAAATTAATATGAAAAGGATGTTTCAATCGACCTTCATCATTCACAGATTGATGGGGTTGTTAGTTCACACTTTTCGGAAAGCCTTCTCCTGAACCAAATCCCAGCTGTTTCTGTTTAGAATCGAAATTCATGACTAAATAAATAGATAAATAGAACGAGTGCTTTTTTGATATTAAATGGAAGAGCTTTTGATTTGAAATCTGTTTTCATGGATTCAATGCTCAATTTGGAGTTTGAAAAGGAGATATCAATCAACTACTTGGACGTGCAAGTGGAGAAATACATCATATAACATTAACATCCACTTGGCTTCCAGAAAATTTCGCTTTATGTGGATTGTGATGATCCTCGCCTTCATCCCCACATCAGCCCTTTTTCTGATTTTGAAAGTGATTTTGCTTGCCAGACTTCCTGAACCTATTCACATTACTGAATCTTGATGAATTCGGGTCCATTAGCCTACAAGGCTTCGTTTTTGGGCCCTTTTCCAATCTATTGCCAAACTAGCAATTCAGCCCGTATAAGAAACAAGGGACAAACAAAAGGGTATTTCTACCCTCAGTTACATTTTTCATTTTTATTGCAAACCATCTGAGTTTCTCCCAACACAAATTTTAGGTCAAAGTGGGCAACTAGGCTTGTACGCCATTACTCATATGCATAATATCAACAATATGACCAGTAATGAACTAACTCCGATTATTTAGTTTCTCTGATAAATACAAGGGAGCCAGATAAATAACTTCCAAGAAGAACTCCAACTAGATAACCCATTCAACAAAATCCGGACTAGTCCAAAATTTGAAAACCTCAACTAAAGAGCTAGAGTTCAATGGATCAGACTTCGGACATTGGTAGCTCGCCGCATTCACTAATGACCACCTTCTTTCTAGGACGATCTCCCCTGTCTGTCTCCTGCGACTCAATAAGTTTTACAATATCCATACCCTCCAGAACTTGCCCAAAGACAACATGCCTCTGATCTAGCCACGGTGTCTGTCATTTGGCAAAGTAAGACAAATGTATCAATATGTTGCAGTCAAGAAGTGGCAATGCCAAATATATTGTCTACATGTTCATTACACAGATAAGTGCAGCATTGTAAATATTGCACAGATAATCAAAGCTAAAATTTAAATGTCTAGGGTTTCACTACCCTTATTCAACTAGTGAAAATCATGACAACCACAAAAGCATTGAAAGTTAGTTGGACAGAAATGCAACTACGGCACATTGCAGGGAAAGTCATCTAACAATATGACAAAATCAAAGTGGTTAACTCTATAATAATATTGTAAGAATATGGACAACTACATATGACATTTAAATACATTACAATCAAAAAGCTTTGTTCTTTCTAGTGAACATGACTTGCATTCCCTATGTGCAGGGAGTCCTCCAAAAAATTTGTAGTTTAAACAATGGATGACTCTTAACGTATGCAATGGCATCAAGTTTGACATCAATTATCCAACAAGCATACAAGGCAAAAGGTGGTACATATAATTCTTGATGAACACAGTAATGAAGATGACCAGGCCAAAAGATCAAAGAATCAGAGAAAAATCTTTTTCCCTTTTTTCTCTTTCTTGCTAGGGCTGAAATGGGAAGCAATATTTTTGGTCTATTTTCATTGGACCATTCATCCAGGGAGATTTTTATTCTCCAGAAATTAGAATGTTACAGTTCAGCTGTGAAAACATCAAATGTAAATTGAAATATCTCCAGCAACATTTAATGATGACTTTTCCTTTTACAAGCAAAGACATTAACATACCTTGACAGTGCAAATGAAAAACTGGCTGCCATTGGTGTTGGGGCCTGCATTTGCCATACTAACTACTCCTGGTCCAATATGTGACACTGCAAGACATTTTACACTTCAGAATCACACGTGCTAACAAAACTGGAGATACATGGTCAAACCAGTTGTCTCTTGAGGATGTCCACACCTTAGAATTACACACACACACACACACACACACACATAATGAGAAGAAACTAAGAGTCATAAACTGATTGAAGAAAGATAGCATGGACAACGGTGGACCAGGTGTACACATAAAACCAGTTTAACAACAAAAAAAATGACCATAAGTTGGCAATCTTGAAGCCCCTGTCCGTAATCCCCACAAAGACCATACATGATATATACTTGTTAAGTTAACATCACAGGTGTAGAGCAGAATTTTTAGTAGAATGGCAGAGTTAAAATAACACACTGTTCTTATCATTAGCCTTTCATCCCCCAGCCTAATGCAAATAAATAATCTACCTGGGGTTTCTTGAGATGCAATAGCTGCTGCCTACAAGAGCAACACTGGAAGTAAGGAACAACTTACATTTGAAATTTTCATCTTTAAATGTACGGCCATATATACTTTTACCTCCAGTTCCCTGCAAAAATTTCAAATTTCACAGGTTATAGAAACAGATCATCTAAAAGCTCAAAAATTAATGATATCCCAAAAGAAAAACTAAATGCCACAACAGATCTTCTTTCACTGACAATAACAGGTTAAGCAAAAACAATTTTAGTTGAACAATATGCCAAATCAAACAAATTTGACTGTTCTAATACAGCGATAGAAATAAAAGGGAAATAACAATAATAAGAAAAAGGTAGATTCAAAGAACTCCAATAGGTTAAGACATCTTTAAAGTTGATAAAATGCATTAGAAATCAGCGCACATTCAGAATAGGGAAAATTAACAAAAGAATATAAAACTCAGTAACAGATTTGACTGCTCTAATACAGTGATGGAAATAAAAGGGAAATAACAATAATAAGAAAAAGTAGATTCAAAGAACTCCAATAGGTTAAGACATCCTTAAAGTTGATAAAATGCATTAGAAATCAGTGCACATTCAGAATAGGGAAAATTAACAAAAGAATATAAAACTTAGTAACGACTGAACTCAAGAAAAGCCCCAGCTCCAAAAATTCTAATGAAAACATCAAATACAAGAAGAATAAATTTTCAGTAAGTATTCAAAAGATGCCAGGTGCTAGAGGGAGATTTCTTTCCTTCCATCAACATTGGCTCCCAACGTATCTGAACTTAAAGCAAACTAACAGATCCTACTGCAATTTCTGATATCTTCAGCAGTGCATACACTGACAAGGCTTTTTCCATTATGTCATTCATATTTCTTGCTCTCGAATATATGTAATAAGTAAAAGACTCAGATCATCGTGTGTAAACTATTGGAAAGAGCTTCACTTTTGTTTTCTTTATTTGGGTGCATGGGGGTGGATACTAGTGTGATACATTGATAACTACCACAATTTCAAATGGAGAAAATATGAACTGGAGTTTAAGCAACTAAGCATAGTAGACCGAAGACAATAAAATCCAACATGGTGGGGTCAAAACATAGAACTCTAACCAACATTAACTCAAAAGATAAGCCCAAAGTAGAATGAAATTTTTTATTTTTTTAACAAAAAACACTGAGCAGGTAATGTTTATTATTTGTGTTATCAATATTATACCACTGTCAAATTATGAGTAGGTTGCAGCATTAGAGTGGGACACGAATTAAGAACATAATGAGCTTGAAGAGGAAAGTTCAAGCAAACTCACATTGAGTATATTGTTATTACCATCTCAAAGCTAACCTTCCAATGACTGATAAGGATTTAGGGTGACCATAATTTGAAATAAACTTAAAACTAAACATCCTCTTTATTCCCATACATCAGCAGTCATGATGCCAATGAACATCCAAAGGCACATCTTTCACCAAATTCCAAGTGAGCAGGAATTCAAAAGCTAAACTCGTTAACCTACTGAAGCAGACATCTATTGTCTGGGACAAGTTTTAAAAGTCTAAGCCACTGGTGAAAACTTGCCACAACCAGTAAAACAAGAAATCATCTACGAAGGACCTAAGACTAAATATCTTCTCCAAATTGGTATTTCTATTGTAGGGAAACAATAATCAACATTAATAATTGCCTATAGTCATCAGTAGCTTTATGATCAACATTAATAATTGCCTCTCACCTCTAGAAATCATTAGCTACTGAATGCTCCCAAACAAGGTGTTTGGTTCATGCATGTTTGCAAGGGCATATCACTACCATTATTTGTAGTTATTCTCTTGTGAAGGCAATATTGAGTGTAAAATGGCCAATTAGTTCAGCAACTAAAATTACAGTAGATAGGAGGCCTATCTATGCAGATGCCAAGTAGATCTGGTAGTTTACAATGAGAATGTAACAAAAAGGGGAACCAATAACAGCTGCTCTTGTTAAATATTTCTTCATTCGTGACTAAGTCCTTGCCCTCTTTTCAATTCAGATATTTTAATTTTTATGAAAGGAAGAAAACGAAGGTCATAATGCCTCTTAGAATGCGGAAAAGCCACTATACCTTTGAACTCATTAACAGCTCCATGCAGTAACCTAATTAGAGAAGAATGTGGCTTTTCACCTCAATTGATTAATTTATAAAATATATTGTTGAAAAGGGTACATTAGCAACAATAGTTATGCAAACAATTAACTAGAAACTGAGGAATCTAAAAGTGTGAGAAAGCACCCACATTTCCTTTATCAAAGTCTCCTCCTTGAATCATAAAATCTTTGATAACACGATGGAATGTGGAACCTTTGTAACCAAAACCCTTCTCTCCTGTCAGGTACACATATGAAATCAAATTATAATAGACTCCAAAACTAGATTAAAAAAATGAAGAAAAACAAGAAACAAGAACATTGAACGAGCGTTTATGTTAAAATAAAAATCAAATGTAACAACCAGTACATAAAGCACGGAAGTTCTCTGCTGTTTGGGGCACATCATCACCGTACAATCCAATCACAATTCTTCCAGCTAGCTTCCCTACTGGATTACCAATGCTTACATCGAAATACACTTTATTGGTAACTTTAGATTGTACAGTTGCTTCCTGAGTTCAAATCAGAAACACATGTTCAAAACCACAGCTATGTTCACAGAAAAACACTCAGAACGCACAAATTTTCAAATCAAACCTTTCAATAACCTACTTTGGAGAAACCAAAAATTGGGAACTTCATCTAATGCAGTACCAAGTAAGTGATTTTTACTTTCTAAAACCCAAATGCTTTTATTATTCGTCATTATATATATAAGGAAAACTAAAACACAAGACATTTGAAGTTACATTATTTTTAGCTTTTTACATAAAAAAAAAAAGGCAAATAAATAAATAAATACAAGATCATAAACGAAACCTCACCTCAGCACTAGCCCGGACCCCTCCATGCATACCGGTTTTCCTCGTAGAGAAAGAGGTGAGAGGAAGAACTGGACGCAGCGAACCGGGGAAGAAGCTGGAGCAGGATGAAGCATTCGATTGCACCGATAACTTCGTGGGAATCTTAATCGCATTACAAGCGGCACCCAGAACTTTGTTTTGTTGTCGTGGACCTGAGACCCAACCTATACTCATCTGCCAAAAACACAAATGAATAAAGCAAAATCAGATTAAATTTAATTTTCAAATGAGCAAAAGAAACCCAGAAAGAAAAGATATTGAGTGGAGAGGCAGAAGTACTTGAGCGGTAAATACTGCTGCGGCCGCCATTACTGAAGAGTTGCCTGAGTTTGAGGAAGCTGGTTACTGATAATAAGTGAGTTCGGAGACAGTGTTGGACGAAATAACATATGTGTTCTCCAATGATGGTTTCCACCATCCCTCTGGTTAGGGTAAATTTTATGATGTCCCTTTATATTTAATAATAGCTAATTTTACCACAATCTTTTGCAAATTACTCATTTCAATCCCATATAGTCGAAATCTTCCATTAAATTTAAACAAAAAAAAACATAATTTAATTTTTTATATTTTAATTGATAAATAAAAATATTATTGTTAAGAAAATTGACTAATGTCTAATTACACCCAATTTCATAATTTGTTTACATTATAAAAATTATTTTTAACAAAAATTACAAAATAAAATATTATTATTTTTAATTATCATATCCTAATATTACTCATCACCATTGTCTTCACTGAGTGCAATTGCTTGCACCACCACCGTTATTTATCTTTTTTTATTTGAATTTAATTATTTTAAATATAACTCATTTTCTCTCTTTCTTTCTCTTTCTCTTTCTTTTTTTCCTTTTTTAAATAACTTATCGATTATAATAAATTTGTTAATATTTGTGGATTACATGATGGTCATGCATGGCCTATACCTGCCAAAATCACACAACAAACATAATAATTTTTTTAATTAATTAATTATTATTTATCATAATTTTTTTAGATAGGTGAGTGCACCAATTGCAAGACATTAGTTGAAGAGCAAAGGAAAAAAACGAAAAATATATTTATAAAGTAGATTGACAAAAAATATCAACTTTTTCAAAAGATATCAATCATTAAATGTGATAAAAGATAATAAAAATTAAGATTGGATTGGATATTTTGAAAATATTGATGATAAACTAATAATTGTTAAAACATGAAAGGGTTAGTATAAAATTAACCTTGTTGGGTGTTTGGTACACAAAAAGAGAGGGATGTATCTGCACATTTTTTAATAGTTATGATTTTAAGTGTAATTATGTAAAATTTAAGGGGCAGTATGCAAAACGTCTACATTTTTTTATTTTTCCCCAACTTTATTTCCTTGTTATTGGCTTAGTTTGTTGATAGACATGTCGGGGAGGAAGTTGTTAAAGCCACTGATTCCATCTTCTGTCGTTCCTCAGTATTCAAAACCTGGTCAATTCTTCAATATTAAACCGTCATTCAGAGTCTCTGCTGCTAAAATGGCGACTACCAGTGAAGCTGGGACCAAAACAACTCCTTTCAATACCAAAACCATTGATTCACATCTCCACATATGGGCTTCTCCTGAAGAGGTGAGATGTAGTTTGTGTATTATCTACCGGTTAATAGACACAAAAGCCTCCTTTCAAAATGCTGACAAATTCTTGAATTTTATGAAGGCTGCAGATAAATATCCTTACTTTCCTGGCCAAGAACCCACTTTACCAGGAAATGCCGATTTCTTGCTTCAGGTATGCTTCTTTGTATATTTTATGTTATTTTTCTTCTTATCTTATATGGGTGGGATTTCGTTGAATTAAAACTGCATCGTTATTTACCGGTTCTTTTGGGTCGTTTCATTTGAAAATGATAGAAATAATCTACACGCCTGATTCACCATAAAATTTAACGAGGTTGGCTGATCATTTCATTTATTTTCCTCCCTAACATGCATGGTTGATCGAATCGCGTATGTGTGGCTGTAATGTTTGGCAGCGTTGGATTCTCTGTTAATTTAAATGTAATTATGGTGAAACTTTTGTGAGCTTTGACGACTTCACTCAGAACTGAATATTCTGTTGTAAGATGAAGATGTTTCAGGATGATAGTATTCCTATTGATAATTTTCTTCCATGAATTATTGTACAATATTTGTCTTCCTTAAAATTCCTCAAGCATGAATTAGGCTGTCCAATGATTTTAGCGCCTAGTAAATATCTTTTGTGGTTGAGGTACTACAAATACTCAATTGGTGCGCCTTAAGTTGAACTTTTTTCCTTCACTTTGTTGCAGTGTTATCATTATATTCACTTTAGAAGTTTTCCTAGATACTTTGACTTGAAGGATGAGTGAATTCTTGTTAAATTCAATAATAGAAGTTGGAATGGTTCCTGATCACATTGTCAAATTCTTTAAACATTTACATGATAGAAGAATGCTTATTGTCCTTTCGTTTCCTTTTTCTCCTTTTCCTTTTGGCACTGCAGTGCATGGAAGAAGCTAGCGTGGATGGTGCACTCATTGTACAGCCCATTACTCATAAATTTGATCATTCTTTGGTGACAAGGTCTGTTGAGATTCAGTTTTTGCAAAATGTTGAGTCTTCATTCTCTTTCCATGTGCAAGGAATCAACATTTCACAAAGCTGCATGACCATGTGAATATTGGGGTTCACAGGAGTGAAGCATCTTGCACTTGTAGGGGAGTTGATATGAGTGCAGTACATAGGTGATACAACTCACATAGGATCTAGCATCTCAAGTGATCAATCAGTCATAGACCTTATGGGATGCATGGGTTATCAGCATAATACCCAATCTGGAGGTCTTTTCATTCCTCTAAACTTCCATTTTTTAATATTTAAAACTGAAGAATAAAGTTATCAGATTGGGTGTTTGGGTTCTGTTTGTTGCTTCTACATTGTCAAAGTTACATTCAACCCAATAAGTTGCCTTTATATCACACTGTGTGCAAGAGCATGATTAATTGACCTCAAAGATGAATATAGTTGCTTATAGTTTTTCCTTCATTTGTTTGGTTCTGTTTATTGTCTTCACCTGGTATTGCGTATGCCATTTTTGTTGTTGACAGTGCCCTGAAGAAGTACCCATCCAAATTTGTTGGTTGTTGCCTGGCAAATCCTGCAGAAGATGGCAGTGGGATTAAGCAACTTGAACGGCTAGTTTTGAAGGTCTTTGATTGACTGTTCATTATCTCACAAGCCATAACCTTTTATTTTCTTACAGAAATCATTCTGATGCAATCTCTTTTCATGCTAGGATGGTTTCTGTGCTGTTCGTTTTAATCCGTATTTGTGGCCACCTGGTCAACAGGTATTAATCTTGGTGTTAAATTTGTTGATGCTGGTGATCATGGCATGGTATTTTCAACTCAATTTTGTTTCATTGTGTTATATTCTTGAAACTTTTTTGATTTATAGAGTTTTAATGGACAGAAACTAGTTCAAGTTTTGGACTAAGCAAAACATTTGTCTAGATGTGTCCCTTCCATTGAACTGATAATGGAAAATGTTTCCTGGTCCAAACATATCTCTTGCAGCTAGTTGATTCTTTGTAGAGACAACACATGCAATAAATTACCTGTTAAACTCTTATTTTGAAAATAATCATTCTTAAAAGGGTAATGTACTGATATGGTTGTGTAGCTCTAATTGAACCAGTGAATGGAATTTTACAACTATTCATTTAGTTGTTAGCATATTTGTGTGACTTCCATCAAGTGATGGTTTCTGTTCCTACTGTTTTCAGTATGTGTGTGGCATAGGGAGGAAAGAATAGCGATGATATATGCCATTTTGAATATTAATACACTTTCCAACTTGTCTCCCAATACTAGTATCCCAAGTGATATGGAAACTGACTTGTTACTACCATAACACCTCATGTATTAATTTTAATAAAATGGAGGTAATTTTAATTTGTCAAAGTCATGTTCCACATCACTTGGCATATGAGTTGGGAAGCATGGTGTTGCTGATGCCATTTTCTCATTAATTTATGTAGATGACGAATGAAATTGGGAAGGCAATGTTTTCTAAAGCAGGAGAACTTGGAGTGCCAGTGGGTTTCTTGTGTATGAAGGTATACAGATCTTCCCTTACTCTATTTTAACTTAAAAAGATAAAGAGAAAAAGTGAATTACTTAGTATAATATGTTTTTGGCTCGATAACACATCATGAACATCTTTATATGTAGTGTAAAGTATGCTAATAAGATATTAGTACCCTGGATTAAATTTATGTAGACACACTTGATAAATGCATGATTAGTCATAATGATGAAGGGTTGGGTTTTTCTAATAATACAATGGAATTCTTCAGGGTGTCAATCTACACATCACAGAAATTGAGGAACTATGTACTGAATTTCCTTCAACACCAGTATTACTCGATCATTTGGCTTTCTGCAAACCACCAACGTGAGCTCTCATTATTCAACTTTGTTAGAGAAGCATGTTAACATTTACCTGTGCAAATGATAACACTTCCTTACGAGTCATCTTGCAGAAACGATGAGGAAAGTCTAGCCTTTTCCAATCTCTTAAAGCTATCCAGGTTCCCACAGGTACAGTGCCCTGTATGACTCTCACTGCTTGCTTTGTGAAAAAGTAAAGAATCTATGATGTCAATTGTGATATGTAAATTTTTTATAGGTACATGTCAAATTCAGTGCTCTGTTTAGGTTGTCAAGAATGCCATTCCCCTACGAGGATCTATCTGCTCTTCTCTCCCAAGTAGTCTCCAGCTTTGGTGCCAACCATGTCATGTGGGGAAGGTAATCACTTACCCTTTTGTTTATTCTTTCAAATGAAAGAAGGTATTTACATAATTCAAAGAAGTGGGCAGGGAAAATGTGAAGAAAAACATTGGATGGTGATTTTTCAACCTTCTTTTTTTTTTAAACAGTGATTTTCCATACATTGTTCCTGAATGTGGTTATAAAGGAGGAAAAGAAGCAGTGTCTATCATTGCCAATCGAGTACCTTTGTCATCTTCTGACTTGGAGTGGATCATGGGTGGAACAATCATGCAGCTTTTCCAAGGCCAGTGGGCTTGCTGAAGCAGTGTCTTCAGACGTAATTTATCCTGTTGATAATAATATCAATATTATAGCTACAAACATCTTTGTTTAGTGTTCAATACTATTTGCTTAAACGTCCAAGATACAAGCTTATTCATATGTAATTTTCTAGTTTTGGGATTTGATATTGGGAGCTTATTGATTGATCTTCCTGTCTGGCTTTTAAAAATCTTACAAAAGAACCTCAAAAATTGCTTAAAGAAGTTCACAACAATTACGCCCGGCCCAAACGAAAGGGGCCAACTCTAATTTAAAATTGTATCAGTTAAAGCACTGCGAAGAACACTCCGTTTTCCAAATAATTCTATAAAGCAATAATCTTAACTCGTAAAAATTGTTAGTCTGTACAAACACTTTACTCTGCCAAAGCAAGGATTCCTAAGCCAGGCGTTCTTCCTGTATCACTAAGAAAATGTATGAAAAAAAAAAAAAAACTCTAATCCGAACCTATACAACCGGCTGGCTATAAATGGGTAATACGCAATAATTCCGAAAATTATATGGTGCTAATCCTCTAATCGTTGGATTTCACCCATCATTATGCGATTGCTTGTGACTTTAAAGCCAAGGAGAGCTGGATCAATCTGCCTCCCCTTCTTTCCTTTCTTTTTGCCACTTCGACCGCCTTGTGTTCCATCCAACTCTGTCGTCCCCACAGTTGCCTGTGATTCTGGCGCAACAGTTTTCTTGGTAGTAGTACTCTTCAACATGTCTATGAATGATGGCTCGGACACATCAGAATCACTGCACGATGAAGTACGGTTATGCGGTTCTTTCTTCCTAGAATTCATGTCTGAACCTTGGCTCACCGCACTACCCCCTGGATCCTGCCTTCCTGAAATTTCCAAACATACTTTCATTATTAGCAAGATTTCTAGTGTAAACTACTTTCAGACTCCCAAACTGGCCCCCTTCTCACACAACAGAACGGAAGCAGATCCTCTACCATTGCTTCAAGCAAAATTACTGACCACAGGGTACCATGAAAAGTGATACACAGAAGAAAATCATGTAAGATCTACGATGAAAAATCACCACCAACACCCTCCCACTCTGTCCCTTAAAAAAAAAATAAATAAAGCAATTTTAGGGATATCATACCCTCAGCAGAACTCAATGAAATTTTCCCTGTGACTATTGGATTAGAGTTCAGGTCATACAATCCTTCCTGGGATGATAAAACACGTGAGGCAGGTGGGCGTCTCAGCAAGATATGTTCTTGAATCCTGGATGCAACAGGCAACCGATTAAGAGGAGCTCAAGGTAATAAATACCTTACAAACTATCAAATGCAAAAATCTGCTGTCAATCATATGCTCTGTCTGTAGTATAAACAATAACTGATATAACTACGCATGAACAGGGGCATTATGGTTGCCAAGTGAAGTGTATTGTGCCCATTTGAACATCTAAAGAGGAGGGACTGAGTATCATAAAGAAAGTGCACTTTATTCACTAACATCCTAAATGATGGGTATGAAAGAATAATTCACATAAGACATCTTGGGTCAAACCACAATGGTTACTAGTATTGCCAGTGATAAATTCGGAAAAATATCATAAAAGCCAAAGAAAAGAAGCTTACTGATCCTTGGCAAAATTTTCTGTAAATGAATCATAAAAACCAGCATCACTACCTGAAAAAAAAAATCAGAAAATGTCAATATGACTTGTACAAAATTCAAGGCTTACAAAATAGCAGAGTGGAAATTACCAGCAACTTGTGAAGCATGTCTGTTAAGCACATTACTGGCAATCTCCACCCGATCTAGAGCAGCCAACCCTGCTTGCTTTGCTATGCCATCTTGCACCTCAAAAACAGAACCTTTTGTCATTTCTTTGCTTCTGGATCCCCGCTTCCTACCCTCCTTCTCTGAAAACTCTTTGGTCATAGATGACTGACGGATAATGTTAGAATCTTTGTAAATTGCCTGAGCACCCTCATTGATGTCTGAGAAGAGCAACTCCCCCTCAGAAAATGCCCCAGATTCAAATCTAAGTTGTAGTTTTCCATTGCTTTCAAAACTGCCAGCCTGCTTGTCAGCTACATTGGACTGCCGTGGTTCAGACGAACTAGAACCAAAAGATACTACTTTAACTGAGTTGTTTGAACCTGCTTCTTGGTCCGGAAGAATATTAAATTGGTGATTGGAAGAGGATGATTCGGAGTAGACACCAGAAGGTGACCTCTTCCCAAGAGATACTCCATTCATATTCATGTCCAATGACTCGGAAGGGTGATGTTTCTGATGGAGTAATTCCATCAACAATTGCCTTGACTTGTCATCATGGGATCCATCTGACATCCATAAACTCAGATCTCCGGAGGTCATTTTAACTTCCCGGTCCCTTCTCTGTTGCTCAGCATTAATATGCAACTGTTGCATTCGAGATTCCATCCACTCATTTGCCTGATGCCCATTGCTCTCAGGCCAACGACTCTCTATTGCATCCAAGTGTGAAACATTGGACTGGTTAGCAACTAAAGGGTGGTGAAGATTATGGGGATGGACGCCGGCAGAAAATGTCCCCACTTGACCAGCAGATTGAATATGGGTGTTCAACACCTGTACGTCCAGACCATGAGGATTAGGCATAGCATTAACAGTTTCCAGATTCCTCCTTGAAGCACCAGCAGGCAAAGACATTGACCGCTCAAATGGCAGTGAACCAGGCTCAAAAATCCCTTGCCTGAGTTGCTCTCGTAATGAAAGATTTCGCTCAAGGTTAACCAGCTGCTCGTCATGAGGTGGCCTCTGTTGCTGCTGGTAAATATCTAGAGGGCTAAATCCTGAAGAGCGCGCACCAGAAAGAGTCCGAAGCAACTGATCAGATTCATCGGCTTGCCACAGAGGGTCAATATGCCTATCTTCCTGCGGATTGGGCTGCTGCCTTAATCCCAGTGATAATTGTCTTGCCCGCATCTGCTCTTGAAGAAGAATCTGATGCTCCAAAGTTTGCATTTGTCCATGTGGTGAACGTGACATTAGCTCCATTAAATCTCTTTGATGCACTTGCTGTGGTGCCCGACCAAACTTCATTTGAATAAGCTGATCTATAGATGGAACAAAATGTTTTTGAGGATGCTGAGACCGTTGTTGCAGCTCATGTAGAAGGCGGTGCTCTAATAAAGCCTGATCAAGCACATTGTTTGTTCTGATAGGATCAATATGTGCCTGCGCAAGGCTAGGATCAGGCATTTGACTATGCATCAACTGCTCAAGAAGCACCTGTCGAGCTTGAGATTGCTGTCGCTCCAACAAAAGCTTTTGTTGATGAAACTGCTGCTGTTGCTGCAACTGATGATGTTGAAGCTGAAGCTGCTGCTGCTGCTGCATGTGAAGTGTCAAAATACGTTCCAATTCTGCTGCAGAATGGTTTGCCAACTGCCGTTGGTGAATCACATCCTGACTTGGCACTTGCTCTAGAACTGATTCATTCAGGTGTGCTCGAGGGGAAAACATATTCCGCTGTTGGAGCTGCTGATGCTGCAGTTGTTCTGACAATAGTTGCTCTGCTAGATCAAAATGGTTTTTTTCCTGTTCCATGCGTCGCATATGGTGAGCAGCCATGGGATCTTGATACACATTAGGGTCAGCAAGTGTATTTTTCCGGTAAACATCTGACCATGTCTCAGCAGCAAGAGCTGAATCAGCCATGGCATTGAATGGGGCAGGTCTTCCCATGCTGGAAGGCACATTAGTAGGCCTTGTTTGAGTGGCTTCAAGCTCGGACCACAGCAAGCCAAAAGGGTGCAATTTGTTATCATTATGATTTGAAATAGGCTGGGGAACAGGCTCGTGAATGCTCCCAGAAGATTTAGGATAGCCAGTATTTTCAAATCTACCTGGAAACAAAATTTCTACACATACACAATCAACCATTAGCATAATGTCTACACTAAAGGACAGCAATCCAAAAGCTATCAATAAAAATGCCAACCTTCATCTTGTGCAACAAGATCTTGAATTCTTTGACCCTCAGAATGAGGCAGTTGTAAAGGAGCTTCAGGCTCTGATAATCTTGTCTGAAGATGCTGAGCTGAGAGTTCATCAAACTCGGACAATGACTGGAACATGTCATTAGTAGCAGCAGAAATGGAAGCGATAGGTAAAGTAGCCTCCATACTTACTCCCAGAGCACCAAATTGCTCCAAATCAGAATTTGGATCGTTAGCACAGATGTTCATGTCTTTAGCTCTCAAATGAGGCATCACCTCACCCAAATCTTGGAATGGTGTTCCTTCTGGAGCATCAGCCAGTCGGACTGGCAAGTCAATCCCAAAAAACCCTTGCTCAAACCATGAAATGATGTCGGCACCAAGAAATGGTCCTTGAGTTGACCCTTGAGGATCAAGGTACAACAAAATTAGTTGCTCAGGTGGGGTAACCCTTTCTAAGTCTTTCACAGAAGCATCTCTCCCCGGCTGCTGCACATTGCTACCCTGTTTTCGCTCAGAAGAGGTTGTAACTGACAGAGAGCTTGAATCATCAGGAAGCTTGGATCTGATGTCAAAAGAAGCAGCAGACTCAATGTTATCTAACTTATGATGGTTAGTAAAAGCAGACTCTGGCATTTGCCAATTTTCCCCAATATTATGACCAGCAGGATCAATATCTCTAGCACAGTTGACATCGTTGCTTTTTGAAAGAGCTGAGGACTTTCCATCTGAGTCCAATCCAAGATTCTTTGCAGTAACTTTAAGTTCTTCATGATTAACCTCTCCTGAAAAAAATATACATTCAATTTCTTCCAAACATAAAACAGGTGCAATTAACCTTATTACCACTTTGACAGATGCAACTCAATGTTCAAAAACTACGCCAAACAAATATGACTCACCGTGCAACACATTCAGATGTGAACTGTGATTCCTCAGGTTACAATTGTCATCAAATTGATAAGCATCAACATTTTCAGCTTCTTGGAAAGTCTCAACAATCTCATCGGGAAGAATTGAGTGGAGAACACCCTGTTTTCCCTCAGTGGATTCCAATTCTTCAGAACCTACACAAGGATGGTAAACTCAACTAACAGGCTAGTAAAAGCACAAAGAAATCTTAGTGTATTCAAAATATTGAAATACCTGAAATATAGTCATTTGATTTCCCCTGTCTGAAAGAATTGTGTACCACCCCACTACTGGTAATCTTTCCCTTCCATATATCGCCAAGGACAGCCTATTAACATCCAATGAACCCAAAGTTGACGAACAAAATGACTTAATCAAATAAGGGGAAAAAAATATTTTTGATAAAATAGGGCATCACAGACGAGTAATGCTCAGATTTTACCTCCTCTTCAGGGTCAGGAGTAACAAATGCCAATGGTTCAATAAATTCTACTTGCGCTATAGGTGACAATTCCTCCATCCCATTAGGCACGGTAGCAAAGGATGGATCAATCTTTTGCCTACGATAAATGTCAAGAAGCTTAGCCCTTGGGTAGCAAAAGACATCAACTGAGAGGCTAGGTTTCCCTGGGATACTTTCACTTTGGAAAGAACCAATGGTACCAGCAGATGAGAACCGCCCAATAACATTTGCCCTTCCTCGTCCAATAGAGAATCCCAAATTTGAGCTCTCCACCCGTCCTCTTTCAAGTCCAAATCCAGGTGCAGCACGGTAAGAGGATGAACCACCAGAATGAACCTCCATTCTGTGGCGTGGTCTCCATTTATCACGAGAATCTGCATCACGCTCAGAAGCTGACCGGTTGCTACTTACAAAAGATTGAGTATCGCTGTGACCATCTTCCTTCTCCTTCTCCACATCTAGCCTCTTTTCAGTTCGGGATTCCTTCTCTTTGTCTTCAGGACCCCACCTTGATGACCATTTGCTATCACGCCGAATATTACCATCATGCCACCTATCAGAAGTTAAAGCTCTGCTGTCAATTGAGTCTCTTGCTGGCATATTGTCAATGCGGCGATCTGCTTTCCTGCGATCTCGTCTACCACCAAGTAAGCCAGTTTCTCTTTCCTCCTCACGCCAGCGGCGACTACTTTCATTATCAGCAAGACTCCTCCTCCAATCTTTCTTTTCCTCTGATCCTTCCAATCGCCAGCTATCCTTCTGGTTAAGATCAGCAGAGTTTCCAAGAGAGACAGGCGTTGGAGCACGCACATCCTGCCATACATGCAAGAAAAATGACATTAAGAAAGCAGTTCCATTGATAAGTAGTGTCTCCTAAAAGCAACTGAAGCACATTTCAAACTTATACTCAAAAGTTGACTGATTTTGGTACTAAAGTCTAGCAGTTTATGATGTAACAAATTGCCAAATAAATTTCAACATTAAGATATAGTCTAAATTTATCTAGGGCTGGTGAAATTGTAATACGATGCAGAGCAAAAGGCATTATAAAATGAGCTCCATTTGATCTGCCACATAAACCATTATTCTTATATTCCTTAGGTTATGAACCAACATTGTGTGTAAATGTAAAAGGTAAAATGGTACTCACACACACAAACAGAAGAGACTGACAGATTACTATAAACAAAAAGCTAAGAGAAAAAAACAGAGAGTTTTTATCTTTTTAAGAAACTAGGCTGGTGTGCTAAGCCTAACAGTCCTTCAAATATCTTCAAATATTAACAAATCAAAGAAGAATCTATTTTGACAAATAAAAAGCATCAAATTCATATCTAACAATAACCATTTTACCAAATACTATTAAAAGAATAAAAAATATGAGGTTTTTTTTTTAATTTTTTCTTATCATTGTAGATTTCTTTGTCCTTAATGGAGGGGGAAAAAAAAGATACAGAACACTGGGGAGATTAATTGCATTACCATTCTAAAAATGCAGTAACTACCTAGAACAGCAACATTGCTGAATCTAAATTAGAAAAGTTCCTTTCTAGCGCATCGAAAAGCTATGTGCAAGTGAGTCTGTATCCTGATAATCAAACATGGAAAAGAAAAAGAAAATAACAAAGAAGCTTACACCTTAAAATTTCCCCTACACAAGCCCTGCTTTCCCTCCTAGATTTAAGACATTTCAGCTCACTGAAATTTTGTGGTCTACTCCCTTACCTAACTTAAAGAAAATGGAAAAATAATAAAAACTAAAAAGGAAAAAAACTCTCTCTTAACAGCTATTCCTACCATCCAAGTTTCAGTTACTAGAAAGAGTAAACAAGAAAGTATCTTAGGTTCTCAAGTTCAAAAAGGATTTTAAAGTAACAAATATCACTGGTGATACGAACGAGCTGAAGCCTCTCCATTTCCCCCAGGGAGGCAAAAAAAAATGCTTTTTTTATCAGCCTCTAAGCATTTTCAAAAATAACATGCAAGCATAATCTGATTAACTCGGGCGCTTGAAGATACGGATAATCCATATATTAACAAACAAGTCCAGGAAACAACAACGAATGTCATAAGCTACAAGATGATAACCCAAGTATCAAATATCAATGTAAAAACCCGGAGAGTTCTAGTAAGCATTAATGTGAAGTAAGAATATCAGGCATGTTAATGACTCTATTACCTAACACATATGCTGGCAAACTAATCAGAGTGCAATTTTTTTTTTTCACTGCCCATATACAACCCTTATGACAACAGAGCAGATGTATATTTTCTCAGCACCAAAACAAGTGAAATATTCACACGAGATCCAATTGGAGAAAAAGGGGTTGGAAATATATATATCTTCTGCCCACAGACTACCACTGATTTTGAATAAGTTTATTCAGCGCAGTTACAATGAGAAAGACAGTGTAATTTAAGAAACATAAACAAACTTGCATGACAATGTGTTTCATCCAGTTTACTGATAGTTTATAGTGTCAATATGCCAACCCTACAAGATGGGGTTGATAAAGTAGTGCCTGTTAAGTTATGATAGATTCTAGCAAAAAATTAGAATTTACCACCTTACTCTCACTTGGTTTGGCATAAAGCCACTGGGGAGACAACGGTATGCTGTTTTCTGATGCCAATTGATCTGCAATTAATCAATCAATCAATCAATCGTATAACTGACAAAGCATTAGACAACTCACTGACACACAAGATAAAACTATTAAGTAGATAAGGCCGCATTATTCCACCTTTTGTCTCATCAACTGATCCCAGATGAACCTTATCCTCATTTCTCGAATACCCTGTCATAATATTCGACAATTAAACTAAACATTCGAAGCTATCTATATTGCAATCATGAAACGAGCAAATACCGCACAGAGAAAAAAAAAAAAAAAAACCCTGAATATCCAATAGAGTTTTTCACTGAAATTAATATATTCAAGTCCACAATGCTCGGTTCGACTATCAAGAACACATTTTGACAATAAATCTCACTCGAACACGCGACAGAAGATCAAGAAAGCGATCAATAGTATAAATATGAAAACCCTAATTAACGAGGTGGTAAATGCTGGTGAGTTCAGATCAATAAATAACAATAACCTCCATTGACTCCATATTATTCAATAGTCGATATGCGATAATTAAAATTCATACCTTCGGGAGTCCAAGGATGATCGGACGGTTTAGAGGAGAGGAGATCGTCAGGAAGATCGAACTTGCCTTCAGCCATCGGACGGTGGCGAAGTAACGGAGTTATATAACTAACAAAAGAAAGATAAGATCGAAAACGAGGAACAGATAACGCACAGTGATTGGAGTAACAACAAAAGTCACAAACAAAAGCTTCTGTAAAAGAGAACAGCAGCAGCAGCAGCAGCAACAACCACCACCAACGATAATAAGAACGAGAGACCTGATTTAATCCACAGTTTTTTTTTTTTTTTTAGATTTATTTTTAAGGTGGTTGCTGTTAGGAGTTTCGGAGATCCTGGCGTTTCGAAAACGTTTCGAAGAAAATAGCCTGTGTGTCAAAGGGAGAAAGAGAGAGACGGAGGAGGATATATGAATATGATACGAAGAAGAAGGGAAGGGGAAGGGTAAAAGAGGGTTTGGGTGGTCAGAACAGCGACATCTACTACTCAACTCATATCATCAAATTCTACCATTGCATTTGCAGTAGCTTGCTTTCCTTCCCTTTGCTTCCTTTTAAATAAATTGCCCTTGTTGTGTTGCGTGTTTGTCTTTCTCTCTCTCTATATATATATATAAATTTATTATTAAGAATTTTATATGTATTTTTATATTTTTTATTTACGAGATTATATATATTTTTAAAATTAAAATAATATATTTTATTTTTATTTTATTTTATTTTATTTTCCGGATAAGGGTATTGAACTTTTAGTCTCCAACTACGGATGTCTTATGATTATCCATTCGAAAAGAATGTTATAGTGTTGTAGCTAAACAAATTAAAGAAAAATTAAGGATTCCAAGGTATCATCAGATAAAAAGAACATTACACTTTTCACAAAATTGGAATAAAGTAAATATATTTTTCATTAGATGCTTATTCCAATTGTTTAAATGCCTTTTTAGTTTAGATATTTTGGTTGTACGGGGAAAACAAAATTATTCCCCGAAAAATAGACTAACACGCTATAATATTGATTGTTCACAATAAAAAACGGGCCACAACACGAGCCGGCCCAGCAGACGGTCTCAGTTCAATTGAGGGGTGTAATAAGAATATCATTGTTGGGGTTCAAGCATTCGGCCCAACGTAATGACAACGACGTAAATGAACCTAAGCGGTGAGTAGGTTCATTGCTATATATCATTTTTGTTTTTAATTATTCTCGGGTATATTATTGCAAAATAGGAAACAAGAAACCCAAAAACATATAAGCAAATGGAGAATCTCAATACCATTTCATTCGTTGGTAACCTGAATTGAAATTACAAACACCCAAAAAAAAAAAAATAATAAATTAAATAAAAAACCAATAGACTTAATGACTTAATCCAAATTTCACAATCTGTTCCCGCAATTCTCGAGCCATCAACAACCCTTCCCAGCAGCAGCAGCAGCAGCAGCATGCCCCTTCTTCATCCTTCTCAACCTCTCACACAAAAACGCCTTCTCCAGCTGCTCAACCCTCTGCGATAACGAGCTTAACATCTTGGTCTGCATTTCATTCCTCTCAAACAGCTGGGCCATCATATCCATCATTTTCTCATTATCGTCCATCATCCTCACCAGCAGCTCTCTGTTCGTCGTATTCTCCTCTCCTGGCCCGCTATTTTCTCTTACATTCACTTCCTTGTTTTCAGCATCATCGGCTTTAATATCGTTGTTTTCTTGCTTCAGAGACGAATCATCATCTTCTTCGCATGCCTCCATCAAGCTTTCAGCGCTAGCTGAGGAATCGGCCTGACTCTCAGTTTGACTAGTTCCCACGCTCTCTTCAGGACAATCACTCACCGTTGGCAGTGCAGAATCCTGGACAACCTCTCGGTCTTTTCCGTCGTCGATTTGACATTTGACGGTTTCTTTATCTTCCACGGCTTCGGATTCTTCTATCATTGAATCATCACGATTTTCATCATCCTCCGCACACTCCTCCTCGATCGTCTGATTCTGATCAACAGTTTCCTCGACCTGTTCTGCGCTATCAACAGTATCATCTTCTAAAGTTTGATCACTCTTGTAATTAGAAGAAATGATAGCGTCCAGAAATTCCTGCAACGCTATCGCTTTTTTAATGACCGCCTTTCTGCAATCCCTAACTCCAGAATCGACACCTCTAACAGAATCCAATCTGAATAGCAAATTCATTAACATCTCATTAATTTTTAATCTCTCTTTCGAATCTCTCACGATCAAATCAATAATCTCATTCTTCGAAATACTCTTCTCGATTTCCTCCACTTCGCTTCTTATCTCCGCGATCTTCCTCACACTCTTCCTCACTAGGAATCCTCTGAACACCTTCTGTATCTTCACCGCGGAATCCGATCTGCCCGGACGTTGCTCCGACCCGACGAAGTGGACCGGGATCTCTCTGACGCTCGGCGAGTGGTGAGAACGAGGGTCAGTACGAGACGGTACATTCCAGTAGCTCCTGCCGTAAAATGGACTATCCATCATCTCGTCGGAAAACAAGTAATTTTCTGAAATCCCTTTCGCTGATTTCGTGCTTGTGTTTTCGTTGAATTGTTGATACTCAAGTGCTGGTTTTGAGAGATATATAGAAGTTTGTTTTTCTTTTTCTTGAAAGTTCGAGTAGTTTCAGGAGGGAAGTCTGGTCGTTTAGGTTCTAGATTTTTACAGATTCTTCTTTAATTTTTAGAGCCGTAGTAGGGCCGGCCGCTGTTAGGGTAATTTCGATAGCGTGGTGCTGCACCCCAACTCCTTAAGGTGTTTCCTTTGCCCATGATCTGACACCTGGATTTCACATCTGATTTAGCATTCTACCTTTCCGAGTTTCCACAGTATTTCTTAAATTTTTTTAATATTTATTTTATTTATAAAAAATTCTTAGGCTATGTTTGTTTGCAATAAAGAAAAGAAAAAAAGAAAAAAATAAAAGAGAGAATAAAAAAAGAAAAATGAATA